>BPLQ01015269.1:0-105066 GCA_021605075.1 Caerostris darwini
TGTTATCACTGTAAGTATGTGTTCAAATATTTTTAACAATAATAGATGTGATATCAGCAATGCTCAAAAGCCCAAATATATAAGTTGTTTGTATTAGATCTTTTAATATAAACTAAACCAGGGATAACAGTATAATTGGTCACTTTAAGAATAATGTAATTTATCACTTTTTCTTGAACAATGTTCATCTTATATTTAGATCTGACCTGGCCTTTTTAATGCTAAGTAAATCACCATAAATAATTAAATATTAGGTTAAACTAAATGTTTTGAAAATTGTTTATTGATTTTTAAAACCTCATATTCAGAAAAACTATGATTATGGTTGAATGTTTAGGATAATTACATGGGTTTTTAGATGGTAACTGCAACAGATGCATTTTTTTTAATAACTAATTGTCCAAAAAGAGTGAAATTCATATAAATTATTTAAAAAATCTTTTAGTTTTAAAAGTTGCAATTTTTATTATTCACACAAATCAGTTTTATTATAGTCAAAATAGTTCTTGTGCTTATAAAAGAAGCTTTATTTTGGCAACAAACAAATATACTATCTTAATAATAATACAAATAATTATTTATTATTCCTTAAGAAATTAATGATTGTATTAGAAATCTATATTAAAAATACATGATTTTATTCAATACTATTATCTTTAATTTAGACTGTCATAAATATTTAGAAATATTTAAATTAACCAATATAATGAAGCAATAAACGTAAATTAGTACAATAATTAATTTTCGTAATTTATTATTTATTAATTCAATTTTAATCTTATAAAATTATTTTATTATTTATAAAATTGTGTCATTCCTAAAATGAAAATGACCTCCATTACATAATTGTTGTAAAATTTGTAAAAACATTGTTGAAATTATCATTGCATACAGTAAATGAAATTCTGTATTTTCTAAACCTGTAAATCATAAAATTATATCAATAATGAAGATCATACATAAACAGTATAATTTAATAAACACACTGATATTTTTTACAGAAATAAAATTTTTAATGATTTAAAATATATGATGTTAAAAATTAATTAATTATTTCATACATTTCTAAATATTTTTGAAGACCATAAAGTAATAAGATAATTTCTTATTAAAAATCAACGCTACCAATATAAATAATTTATTTAATTATTTTTATATTTTTCCTGAAATGAATAAATAAAAGAAATCATTGGCCAGTTAAAAAATGAACAAATGATTAAAATGAATTGTTTTTTAATATTCATTAGAAAAAAAGAGTATTTTAAAGAGTATTTCCAGTTTTTTTTTTTTTTTTGTTAATTATTACTTAATCTTAAAAAAATTAAAAGAAAAATGTGAATCAAAAATGTTTTTCTCGCTAATACTAAACACACTCTATTAGTTAAAATTAACTTAAGTAATTTGTTTTCATTTATTTGCTGTTAAGTTTTTATTCTTCCTTAAATAAAAATGCGTCTAAAAAAAGTGTTTATTTTCATAATTTCCTGATTATTTGTGAGGATAAAGAAACATTTTTAAGAAAAAAAAATAAATAAACAACTCGTTTTAAAAATTGCACCAAACATCGAAACATAAACATATTGGAAAATGGATAATAAAAAAAATAAGAACCTAAAAGCAAAGGCTACAAAAAAAAAAAATGTCTGGATAAGCAAAAAAAAAAATGTTTTGTCATAATGCATGAAACAACTTTAAAGATAACCAAAAAATATATTCACAAAATCTATATTCTCCGAAGGAAAAAGATGAATAATTTTCCAGTAAGGAAAAAAAAATCTAGAAGCTTTTGAAAGAAATGTAAAAAAATAAAAAAAATTTTTCTTCTTCTAAAGTTTTCAACATTAAAAGAAACGCGATTTTTTTTCACCCCAGGTTTTTACGTTTTTTCCCCTATTTATTTAAGCGTGATGAAAGAGCCAGTTAGTTCTGAAAACATCGCCCGCACATTCGACAGGAATGGTAGATAGCTTCCGAGCCTGGGAAAATGTGCTAAATATAGGATTTTCCAGCTCTGAAGCATCGCTTGCTCTTGCAAATCTCCCTGGATGCACGAAGTATCTAGTGACATCTGGTGTCGATTTTCGCAAACACTGCTCAATTGTTTCACATTTTTTAGTAGTAAACTGCTTCAATATTTTCTTTTAATCGATCTACATTTGTATTTTATCTCTTTTTCAAAAATAATGTTTGCCGATATATAATGTTTTTGTAAAAAATCGATTTATTTGTCTATTTTTTAATCAATAAATAGCTTTTATTTCCTTTTTAAGATAATCTAAATTTTTTTTTTTTTTTGAATTTTGATGATGTATGAATTTTCAAATAGTTTTGAGGTTTAATTTAAAAAAACAAGGTAAGAATATATTATTTTTTGACAATTATATTGCAGCTTATAAAATATATTAAAAAAATTAAGGATAATTAAAATAATGTTAAGAGAGAAAATGTGATAAAAAGTTTCAGATTTGTAGAAGCTCTTTCAAAAGTGATGCAAAAAAAATTGCTACTTCTTCACGCAGATAATGATTTGGCAAAAAAAAACTTTGGCAACTTTTTATTTTTCACGCAAAATTAAAACAAATAACTTTTGGTTTTTTTAAACATTTATATTTTAAAAAATTTTAAAAACTTTATTAAAATTTTTAATTTTAAATAATTTTGCAAATCTTTTAATAAGGTTTAATTTAAAAATACATGGTAAGAATTTATTATTTTTTAAAATTTATATTGGAATTTATGAAATTTATTAAAAATTTAAGAATAATTTAAACAATGTTAAGATAGAAAATTTGATAAAAAGTTTAAGATTTGTAGAAGCTTTATCAACAATTCTTCGATAATAAATGCAAAAATAAATAACATTTCAAATCTTTAATTTCAAACAGATTTAAAGCAAATAAATTTTGGTAAGAAAATTGTTTTTTTACATTTATATTGAAGTTTATAAAATGTATTAAAAAATTTCTTTAATTTAAAAAATAATTTTATCAAATCTTTGATATAAATAATTTGGCAAATCTTTTTTTAAAATAATTTGGCAAATCTTTAATGAGGTTTAATTTAAAAATGCATGGTAAGAATTTATTTTTTGACATTTATATAAGAGTTTATAAAATATATTAAAAAATTTAAGGATAACTTAAACTATGTTAAGGAGAAAATTTGATAAAAAGGTTTGAATTTGTAGAAGCGTTTTCAACAATGATGTTAAATAAAAAGCCATTTCTTCACGCAGATTTAAAACAAATAACATTTGACAAATCTTTAATTTTAAATAAATGGCCATATTTTATTTAATAAAATTCTGTTGAAAGTAAGAATTCAAATTACAGGATATAACATTTAAATAATTTTATTTAATTTAATTAAATCAGTTTTGTGGAGAGGGAAGAATTCATTTTTGAAGATTAAAACATATTTTTGATATTTTAAATAAGTTTTTATGAAAATTAAACTCTTTTTTTTAGTTAATAGTTTTAATTCTTGAATATTTAAATTATTATAACACTTTCTTCACTTTCAGACATGCCCTTTCTAACAGTGATTCAGAATTTATTTCATAAATTTAATTCATTCGCAATGATAAAATCAACGCAATAAATGTTTCATCATTTCAAAATATTAATGATACATTTCAAAATCATTTCATCTACAAAATCAGTAGTTGCATAACTATGTGTTAAAGTTTTCATGTATCAAATAGAAACTCTTGGAAAATCTTAATTCCAGTATAAATTAGGATTATATTATTGCTTCAATGTTCATATTTAATTCTTCAATCGTTTAACTACTCATGATCATAGATATTATAATTAAGTCTGTATCCATTAAATGTTATTAACAAGGATATGTTTAAGAATGTACTTTACAAACAAATATGTTATACCTTATTGATAAAATATATTAAAGGAATTATTATACAGAACATATAGTATTATCTTTAACGAAACACATTTAAAAGCAATTAAATGATTATTTTGGTTTCATTATTTTAAATCCTTGTAAAGTGTACGTTTATTTCAATTTATATAACATTCAGACTATAATAATGCAAATGAAAAAATAATATGTTCTTTCTCAATTATATTTGTAACTGAATAATAATATGATTTAAAAAATAGCTTCTAGTATTTTAAATTAAATGAAAATTAACTCAGAATATTGTGTACATGAAACTGATATTTTTAATCAATTTTATATGATATTATTTTTAATCAAAGTCAATATTTTTAATCAAAACTGATATTCTCATTATATTTTAAATAAATTTAGAAAGGAATAATGTTTATAATACATGTACTGCAAGTTTTTTATTTTTAAGCAGAAAAAAAGATTTGAATCTATTTTTGATATGTACTTTTTTTGTCTTTAATAACATCAATTGTATTCATGTTATTAAAAACAAAATATATATATATATAATACATTTAAATTTTTTTCTGCTTAAAATAAAAAAAACTTGCATTGCATAACTTATAAATATTATGCTTTTCTAATCAGGTATTAAAAATTACTTTTTCTGTACCAAATCGAAATAACAGAATTAGTTCTACTTGAGTTTTATTTTGCCAAACTTATATCCTTACTTTAATTATAAACACACCTTTCTTGTGCCTCTTATTTTGTTTACGTAGAAAAGAGTGAAATAAAAGCTTCAAATCTTTAACATAAATTTTTAACTTGTACTTTTTTCTAATGTACTTACATCCAAAAATGAGAAAAACAGAAATACAAAAGAAACAAATCTCTATTACTTTTGAAATAGGTTCAAGTTTAACACCGAGCTTTCTTTTATACACGCTCTAACTTTTATCCATTTAGAACATCAGAAAAAGTCTTAAGAAACATGTGATCTTTCAAATAGGAATTTTGATGTTACAGATGACAAAAAAAACTTTTTAAAGGGAAAATTGCTCTTATTATAAATAAAAATAATTATATTTCATATCTTATTCATGATAGATATTTCTTATAATTAACCAAAACGTTTTAGAACATTTTTGAGATGTAAAAAAATTACATTCAGCTTGTTGCTTCTTCACTTTTGAAATTGAAAAAAAGTGTGATAGAAAAAACAGAAAGAACTAAAAAGTTAATTATTTTTAAACAAATAAATTTCCCTTTATAAAGTTATTAAAAACAAATAAAGCCAAAACTTATTGTTGTTTCTTATCCCATTTGGTCGACAGTAACATTTAGTCCATGAATTCGTGTGGTCTCTTGGAAGGACGGAAGGAGGGGTAAACAGATTCTTCTGTAAAGCAGCACCTGTAAGTAGAAGTCTGACTTGGCTCCGTGAGGCTCAAGAAAGAGGGCAGTGCATTCCGGGAGGTCTTTTAGGGGGAACTATCCCCTATTTGCATATCTTATGGAATAAAACACGGAAAACTCTCATCAGGTAGATAGTGAAGATAGTGAACATCACAAACGCCATCGTGTCTCTTCGTTTTTTAAAACAATGTCTAAGCAACCCTAAAACTCACCACGGCAAAAAAGGCCACTGAGCAACAGTGACCTAATGACCATTGGCTAGCCCTCTGTGCATTGGTACCAAAGGCTTCAGGTTAGAATCCTGGCAGTGTCTGGATGGTTGTTAATGGTTCCATGTTAAACTGTAAGTTCCAGTCTAATTAGCCTAAAGTGTGCCCAAAATGGCAGCAGAGCGACAAACCAAATCAAACCACTGAGCCACGAGTCAAGCCCAAAAACTATTAATTCTATCTAACAAAAATTTAAATGTTTAGTGCACGTCTTGCAAGTATTGAAGTATATGTAACTTGCATAAAAAATATTTCACAAATTTCACTCCCAAAGTTCTGCGCTATTATTTAGAATTAAAAAAATTTGCACCCAACTAAATATCCTTCTTTCAATCCTTTACAGTGATGTGATTGAAACACCTAGTTTCAAATATCTTTTGTAATCTTTTAAACTGGTGATATTTTTTTTTAATCCTTGCATCCAAAACCAACCAAGGAAAACAGCAAAAATAAAGGGCCAAAAAAAGAAAGAAGTCCCAACTACTTTTGAAGTGGATTCACGTCCACTTCTAACACTTTTGCAACCTCAGAGAACTTGGAGAAAGAAAAAAAGTGTGATCCTGGAAATGGGAAGAATTTATAAAAGACTTTTTGCTGCAGTGAGTTGCGCTCGGAGATTTGGGGATGAAAGGACTCTTATCTGCATGGCGATATCAGACTGGTTTTCGATAGCAGGTCACTGAATGTGAAGTTCTTTTTTTCGAAGTATTTTGAATACCATTTTACGGAAGGAAAAATAAATTTAAAGGGTGGTTTCCTTTTCACATTTTTCGGTAATGTAACCCAGTCAGATTTCTCTCACCCACATCATTCCGAAACTGTAAAGAGACAACTCGGCTCTAGGCACAATGATGTGGCGTGGTTTGCTGTAATAGTAGTAGTGGCAGTGGCATGTATGTTTGTTAATGGTTCGGAATCCACGTTAAACTAGGTTGATAGATCTTAGATCTGTATATTTAGTTGGATAAACTAGGTTTTTAGGTCCCGGTGTAATTAGACCTAAAGTGTGCTCAAAAAGACCGTAAAACTGACGTTAAATCTGACTGGCGTAATAATTGATAATTGACCCTAAACTGACGTAAACAGCACAAAATGACATTAAACTATTTTTGTAGGTCCCGGTCTAATTAGCCTGAAGTGTGCACAAAAGGACCATAAAGCGACAAACCAAACCAAACCACTGAGACACGAGTCAGGCCCAAATATGTTAATTCCATCGAACAAAAGTTTAAATGTTTAGTGCACGTCTTGCAAGTACAGAAGTATATGAATATTGCATAAAAAAATTTTTACAAGTTCCAATCTACTGCTTAGAATTAAAAAAATTTCTACCCAACTAAATATCCTTTTTCAATTCTTCAATCCTTTACACTGATGTGATTGAAACACCTAGTTTCAAATATCTTTTGTAATCCTTTAAACTGGTGGCATATTTTTTTTATCCTTACTTCCAAAACCAAACTAAGAAAAATAAAGAGCAAAAAAAAATAAAGAAGTCCCAAATACTTTTGAAGTGGATTCACGTCTAACACCGAATTTTCTATACATGTTCCACTTCTAACACTTTTGCAACTTCAGAGAACTTGGAGAAAGAAAAAAAAAGTGTGATCCTGGAAATGGGAAGAATTTATAAAAGACTTTTTGCTGCAGTGAGTTGCGCTCGGAGATTTGGGGATGAAAGGACTCTTATCTGCATGGCGATATCAGACTGGTTTTCGATAGCAGGTCACTGAATGTGAAGTTCTTTTCTTTGAGGTATTTTGAATACCATTTTACGGAAGAAAAAATAAATTTAAAGGGTGGTTTCCTTTTCAAATTTTTCGGTAATGTAACCCAGTCAGATTTCTCTCACCCACATCATTCCGAAACTGTAAAGAGACAACTCGGCTCTAGGCACAATGATGTGGTGTGGTTTGCTGTAATAGTAGTAGTAGCAGTGGCATGTATGTTTGTTAATGGTTCGGAATCCACGTTAAACTAGGTTGGTAGATCTTAGATCTGTATATTTAGTTGGATAAACTAGGTTTTTAGGTCTCGGTGTAATTAGACCTAAAGTGTGCACAAAAAGACCGTAAAACTGACGTTAAATCTGACTGGCGTAATAATTGATAAGTGACCCTAAACTGACGTAAACAGCACAAAATGACATTAAACTATTTTTATAGGTCCCGGTCTAATTAGCCTGAAGTGTGCACAAAAGGACCATAAAGCGACTAACCAAACCAAACCACTGAGACACGAGTCAGGCCCAAATATGTTAATTCCATCGAACAAAAATTTAAATGATTAGTGCACGTCTTGCAAGTACAGAAGTATATGAATATTGCATTAAAAAAATTTTTACAAGTTCCAATCTATTGCTTAGAATTAAAAAATTTTCTACCCAACTAAATATCCTTTTTCAATTCTTCAATCCTTTACAGTGATGTGATTGAAACACCTAGTTTCAAATATCTTTTGTAATCCTTTAAACTGGTGGCATATTTTTTTTATCCTTACATCCAAAACCAAACTAAGAAAAAAAAGAGCAAAAAAATAAAGAAGTCCCAACTACTTTTGAAGTGGATTCACGTCTAACACCGAACTTTCTATACATGTTCCACTTCTAACACTTTTGCAACCTCAAAGAACTTGGAGAAAGAAAAAAAAAGTGTGATCCTGGAAATGGGAAGAATTTATAAAAGACTTTTTGCTGCAGTGAGTTGCGCCCGGAGATTTGGGGATGAAAGGACTCTTATTTTATCTGCATGGCGATATCAGACTGGTTTTCGATAGCAGGCCACTGAATGTGAAGTTCTTTTCTTTGAGGTATTTTGAATACCATTTTACGGAAGAAAAAATAAATTTAAAAGGTGGTTTCCTTTTTACTTTTTTCGGTAATGTGGCTTATTTTTGAAGACATCATTTTTTCTTAATATTTTTACTAACATCCAGTTATGTGTATCAAGAATTTAAAAAATTCGTACTGTTAATGCTTATGAAAATAATCTAACATTATGATAATTTCAAAGAATGTTTAATTTAAAAAATTAAAAGTTTATTTAATTTTAAGATATAAAGTTATTAAGCTTAAATGTTTTTACGAATTAATGTTTTTTACACATTACGATTATAGTTGTTATTTAGTCAATACTTGTTGCATATAACTAAATACTTAAGTAGTTAATATTTGCTGTTGAATATTTTCTTATTCATTTTTCAGTAACCTAATTATAAATAAATATTTTATATAGAAATAGAGAGAAATGATAGTACAACGCCATCTAAGTAGTCACAAGCGTGAATACTTAAATGGTATTATACTTAAATATGTACATATATATTGATCAAAATACTTTTACGGACGAAAAAATAAATTTAAAGGGTAGTTCCTTTTTTACTTTTTCGGTAATGTAGTTTTTTGAATGCCTCACTTTAATATTTTTCAAGAGTTTAAAAGACGTTTAAAAGACGTATAAAAATTAAATTTGTTTTATTAATACTTATGAAAATAATCCAACATAACTTAAAAGAAAGTTTAATTTTATTAAATGTTTGTAGACATTAAGTTATTATTTAAATTAGTCATATTTACTTAAGTCATTTAGTTAATACTTATTGCGTATAACTGAATAATATTTGCTGTAGCATATTTTCATATTTATTTTTATAAACTTAATCATAAATAAATGTTTTATATGGAAATAGTAAGAAGGGATAGTATAATACCATTAAAGTTATCACAAATGTAATTACATCTTCACAGCGAAACGTCATAAATAGCATTACGCCTAGTGAAAAACCGCTTCCAAATGTAATTACTTGATTGGTCAAATTTTTTCGCTTGCATCTTCTCGCCTTGGTGAGCACGAGCCTTTATACTGATAATATACTGATCGAATACTTATAAAGGCTCGTGCTCACCAAGGCGACAAGATGCAAGCGAAAAAATTTGACCAATCACTAGCCACCTCGCGGTCGCCTGAAACCGGTTTGCAGTCCGCCGCTTGAGTTGCCCAACTTTCAACTGGAAGCGGTTTTTCATAACGTTTCGCTGTGAAGGGGTCGAAAAAAATTTTGTCGCTTGCCTCTTGAAATGGGAACGAGCCTTAAATGAATGGATTTTTTAATAATTCCTTTATATTAATATTCTATGCAACATCCAGCAAAATACATTTAGAATTTAAAACTCAGTACAAATAGCAATTTTGTATTTTTAGAATTTATGAAAATAATCTTTACGCTACGATAATTTCAAAGAAAGTTTAATTTTATTAAAATTTTTGTCACTAAGTTATTTAGTTATATTTAGTTAAGTTATTTAGTTAATATTTATTGCATGTAACTGAATAATATTTGTTATTGCATATTTTCTTATTAATTTTTTTTTATAAACTTAGTTATAAATAAATTTTCTACATAGAAATAGAAAGAAAAGGCAGTATAATACCATTTAAGTATTATAATTATTATTTCAGACAATTATTTATTGTAATTTATTTTTTTAAAAAACATATGGCTACTTTAAATATTTAGGCTGACTTCAAGAAAAATGTTGACAAATTTTAGAATCTAGTATTTATAGTTAGTAATTTTTGTAATTTTAAACTTATCTTTAGCATAATTTCAAATGAAATTGAATTCATGGTTTTAAATAATAATTTGTGAATTATTATTATTATTATTTTGCATGCCTTTAAAGCAATCTAAATGGTAAATCCCTGAAATTTTATACTTAACAAACATGCTTATCGAATATATTCTTTTTCAACTGCAATACCTTCAGAGAATCTAGATGCTACTAACTGAATCTAGATGCTAATAAAAGAATCTAGGAATTAAATGAATGAAGATATTATTAAATGGATCCTCGAAACTATTAAATGAATCTAGATATTATTAAATGAATTTAGATATTATTAAATAGATTTTGGAAACTATTAAATGAATCTAGATATTATTAAATGAATGTATATATTATTAAATGAATTTAGATATTATTAAATAGATCTTGGAAACTATTAAATAGATACCGATATTATTAAATGAATTTATATATTATTAAATAGATCTTGGAATCTACTACATTAATCTAGATACTATTAAAGGAATTTGGATATTATTAAATAGATCTCAATACTATGAAACGATTCTGTATACTATTAGATGAATCATATTATTAAATGGTTTCTTAATAAATACAAGAATAACATTAAATTCACGGTTTATGAATTTCAAATATTTAAACTGAAAAGCATTCTTATATAAAATAAAAATTGTCTGAAATAATTTTTTTATTGTTATTCAATCTTCAATATTTTGAATTTGGCTTTAAATTTCAGTGACTGAATATTTATTGAAACAAAAAGAAAACCATTTTTACATAATTCAGCATCATTGTTAAAGTCATGTAAGAAAAAAATGAAACCTTAGATGCCCATTCTTTTTGTAGGTTTCAAAAAGATAAGAAAGGAAATCCGCCATTTTAAACTAAATATTCTCACATTTATTTATATTACTTAAGCAAGATTTAACACTTATGCAATCATTATTTTTTTAATTCATAATGTAGAAGGAAGTGTTTCTTCCAAAATTTATTTTTAATATTGAAACAGTTTATTATTTTTTATTCAGCATAAACGTAGCTCAAATTTGGGAAAGTTCAATAATAAAAAAAGCAAGATCTAGAGATCTACTGAAATTGGATGTCACAAAATAATATTATTAATAACTTCAGTTCAAATATTAATAATTTTTAATAATTATTCACCAATTGGTTATTGTTTCAATATATAAAATGAGAAATTAATATAAGCTATAACGTGTTAAATACATGGAAGTATTTTTTCGAAGAAATATATTTATTATCATAATATGTATGTACTATTATAAAATAACTCAAATTCTTTATACATTGGTTAAATTCCACGCCTTGATATTATATCCTTACTGAAAAAGTAATGTGTCATAGACTTGTGTGCTAATATTAACTTAAAGAATTAACAATGAACTCAAGTTGGAGTCGTTAGATCTGCTGGATGGCATTATAAATGTTAATTTTAACGCCATTTAAATTCGACAAAGGAGTACAAATGGTTAATTCGATATAAATGGTTAATTTTAATAGTGGCACATGACCTTGGTACTAAGTGGAGTTAAAGAGTAGCGTTAATTATACCGCCAGTTAAATTCAATGCCTTGGGAAGGAAAGCGTTAAAATTCAAGCAGTCCGAGTTAAATTACAGCCTCTGACACTCGTGGATGCATTTTTTTTCAACTAAAGTTACATTTAACTTTTCGATCAGATTTGATCGATCAACTTTTTGAAGCGATTCAAAACTATCGCTTGATAGTTTATTTATTTATTTATTTATATGTTATTTAATTTTTTAATTACTTTCGCGTGATCAAATTTTAGATACATACTAGAGTGAATATTTTGCAAATGAGATAGCCCTAATCGAATAAAGATATGATTGTGATCCTATATATAAAATATTTCTCTTGGTACTAACTCATTAATTTCATTAAATTTTTCACAATCCATCATTACTTATCTTTAATTAATATATATGACAAATCAAATATGTTAACTAAAAATGCATAATCAGGTGTCATATCTATTTATAAATATTTTTCTTTTAAAAGAATATTTATATTTTAACATAAAATATCTTTTATAGATAGTTCAAGAGATTAAAAATGCCAAACATATTCTTATATTCCTTTATGTACACCAAACATATGATAGCGAATATTTTAATTGGATAAAGTCATGCGTGTATTGCATGTTCTGCAGTTCTGTTAATCTGCAGTTCTGCCCATTCCCCAAAGCTAGGAAGTTTCTTACTTACAATTTTTTTTATTATTATTTGCTGAAATTTTAATTTTTTGCCCATAAAAAAAATTATATGTTATAGATCTATACAGAAAATACAACTAAAACTATTCCCTTATTTTTTTCTGGTAGGACATTAAATAAACATATTTTATATTTTAGTTCAAAATTACACGATTACTTAAATAGCATTCATGTATATCATTTACATAACAAATTTAAAAGGCATTAAAAATTAACGTTAACGTTTAACCCTTAATTTATATTAACGTTAACGTTTAACACTGTTAATGAAAATGAACAGTTTTTCTCATACCTAAAGTTTGATAACAATAGCATATTTATATAAAATTTTGTAAATAATGCAATTAATCCACTCATATCTTCGTTGCTTTCTAAAAAAATTTGATTTTTTAAAATTACAAATAACTGCAAAATGAACTTCTAATCAGAGATACACTCCAGAATACACAATACTAAATTCAAAAATATTTCTGGAAAGAATTGTAAGTGTTGAGGTCCTTGAAAATCTTAAGAAAATACCAAATACAAAACGTTTCTGTACAATGATCTGTCGCTTTCTAAAAGGCTCTTATGAAGATTTGAAATGTCGATGATGAATTGGGGAAAATGATTTTCATATTCTTAAATGGCAAAAAAAAATATTTTGCTGCATGTTGCTTTAATGTATATATATACATTTAAAAAAATAGTTTGCTTTTTGTTGATAAAGGCAGCAACATATTTAAAACAAAAAGTTAAAAGCATCTGTTTGACTTTTGAAAGTATTAGCACTTTTTGAAAGTATTAACTATAATTCAATATAATCCGGTCTCTGAACATACACTCAAGAGCCAAAACATTATGACCACCTGTCAATAACGAGTTGGCCCACCTTTGGCGCGCAACACAGCTTCAACCCGCCTTGGCATGGAATAATACCACCACTTAATACCAGTTAAATACCACTTCCACCTGATCACGTGCCTTCCACGCCATCCAGGCGAGTTCATTGCAAAATGTAGGGGTGGTCATAATGTTTTGGCTCTTGAGTGTATTATGTGTGCGATAATATGTTGAGATACATTGTAGCATCTTAATTTGCATTGATATTGATTTTTATAAATGGCAATTGTTTAGTTAAAATTCAAAAACTTTCCACACCAGTAACGTTTAGTAAGTAGACAAAGTAATTAGTTTATATGAACAAACAAAAGTTCAAAGAATTAAAAAAAGAGGTTTGTATTGAATTTATTAAAATAAACAATGCTTTTCACTAAAAAAAAAAATTTCACTTGCCAAACATAAATATTGTTGAAAAATTTATATGCTCAGGCTCCTACACTGACTTCAAAATTTTTTACTGATTTTGAATTTTTTACTTAATGACACTTTTAAAGGTTTAATTTTAAGGGAGGAATTTTGATATTTAAAATGAAAAAAAAATAAATGTCATTTGTCAGAGAAGGCTCTATGAACAATTTTATTTTTCAATAATCAATGAAAAATGTATATATTACCTTTCTTCCAATAACTGCAGAATTAATAATATCATATTCGATTGATAATTTGAATTTTCAACGCATATATAAAAAAACATATGCATTGTTTTTGAAAAATACAACCATAAATATTCTAACTGTCTAAAAATAATTATAATTATCAATTAATAGTAAGAATTTTAAATTTTATTTTTTTATTAAATATCTGCCAAACAGTTACTTGATAAGATAAAAGCAAGAATTTAAATAAACTCGAAATTTAATATACATTATTTTCAATAATATTACATTATTTTCAATAAACTTACCACAAAAATTATTTTTGATACAAAAATGATATTAATTTATTAAAAAAATGGAATTTTTCACGAAATTGAAAATATTGTTTGACAATTAATTCATGCCTAAAATATATTTAAGTACAAACAATTTTCACCGAAAATTTTTAATAATTTAAATATAAAATCTATGATAAGAAAAAATGTATTTCTGTAATTTATTTTAACAAAAGTTTTTTGCACAAATTAAATGACAGTGTATGTGTTAATGTTTCTGATAACTTAACACGTGCATATGTTCATCTTATAACTTAAAATAGAGATATCTTATTATTCGTTATACAGGTATGCACAAATTCTTGTTCTAATTATAAAAATTCATTATAAATTAATTTAATTTTGGTATCCTTAGATAGTCACTTTTAACAGTTTTTCGTAAAAGATAACTAAGCATAATGCATGTAACTCGGTTTTAAAAAATCTACATGTTTCTGCACAAGTAGTGAGTGAAAGTTCTAAAGTTAATGTTTGATGCGACCTCAGGCATAACAAGAATATTCGGCCGTTTTCCATCACGGAAAAGTACACCACCGCTAACGTTAATTTTAAATTTATTGGAATTGTTCGTTGCATCTTAGTTAGAAAGAGTTTTAATCGTGAATTATTAATCAGCAAGATGGAGAACTGGGGTTCCTTAGTTCATAAGTTCGTGGACGAAAATTTTCCATGCTGGTGGATTGGAAGTGATAGATCAACACCATGGCCTTTAGGCTCTCTTTATGTTAGACGTCTTGATTTTTTTTTCCTTTTGTGGCTTTATCAAGGACAAAGTCTTTACCCCACCAGTTGCTAATGTTGAAGAATTGAATGCTTGATAAAAGATTCTGTGGTACTATTAGAAGACGACATGTTAAAGAACAGTTGGTGAGAATTAAAATATGACTTTGATATTCTCTAAGATACCAAGGGGGCATACGTTGAAATCTACTATAATAGGTGGTATTATTAAAAACTTTATAACAGTATTGTAATATATCCAAACAATTATTCAGACATATATTTTATATAATATTCGCACATATCACATAGTTTTCGCATAACATCCCCTCCCCATGGAAAATTTCGAGATGTCTTTCCAAAATTGCATTGAAAAATATAAGTACAGTGTGGTAAACTCCCTGGGTATATCTGAGTCTGCTGCATGTCTGCAATTCTATTAGCAAATGACTTCAGATCTAAGAAAGTGCCCAGATTTTAAGAACATGAAAAAAAATTGATGATTTATAATTATATTACTGTTTTATAAAATGTGTTTTCATAGTGTCATCAATCTTTAATCTACTTAGATATATGAAGACCTGAGATTTCCTGATAAACTGAACACCTTTTTTCTTTTTCTAGTATTTTTTTCTGAATCGTGACCTTCAATCTTCATTAACGATTTTTTCTAAAAAATAATTACTAAAATAAAATATCCTATGATATTTTTTCTGAAACAGGACAACGATGTTTATATATTCTAATTTTATTTTATTTTAAATGCTTCAAATTTAGTGGTAACATGCGAAAACATAACTGTTAATTTATAAGAAAAGTTGATACAAATTTTTTTCAGCAAAAATTTTGTTTTGAAAATAAATATGCTGATTCTTTAAGCAGTAAGTATTATATTTCTTGTCAAACTGTATGACTATTGACTTCCTCTTCTTCTTCATTGATGCAACAGCCCCATGGTTGGTCAAGGATGTCTGCCTACTGGCAGATTTCGAGTCTTTTACAACGTGTAGGAATCACAACCCTACACCCAAATGTCTATTACTTAGTTCCCAGTAAATAAAAATATTTTCCTTTTCAAAACAACTGCAGTTGTGATAAATAAACTACGATGAATTTTATTATGGTCGAAAAAAATTCAATGATTTAATAATATTGATCTGTAGATAGCTGATTTCAAATTAAACAACTTGATCACCACGCCTTCCTTTAAAGAATTTTTTTCGTAAAAATAAAGAAAAATAATTCTTCTTCATTGGTTCTACAGCCATCTGGCAGATTTCGAGACAGGAGATGTTTTCGCTTTTACAGAATAGTTTTTTCGTTATTACCCTTGAACCCAAAGCTACTATACTATACATACTATATTAGACCTACGATTTAAAGTGAATTCCGAACTACTACAAATATCCATCCAGAACTCGAACCCGGAACCTGTGATACCGAGTGTCAGAGAGCTAATCACTCGGTTATCAGTCCCCAAAAAGAATTCTAACTAATTAAATTCAAACAGCCAATAAAAAATTCGTCTCTTTTAAAGAGACGAAGAGAATTACATTGAGATCTTCAGTTAGACGTTTTCAATTTCTACCAGACCCCTTTTACCTCCAAACGATCGATGTATATTAAGTGGCGCGTACTGAAAGTCGGAAGGGTATAACGGAAGATGATGCATTTTCTTGGAAGATTGCTCTCTAACCCTCCCCTCCCTTCCAAACAGTATCTTTCAACAGGTGGAATTTCCGAAGCGCTGGCTGCTGTAGAATGGGGGCGCTTTTTTACCTTTAGAATCTTCTTCGAATCCATTCCTTCGCGCATCTTTGAACCCTTATTTCATTTCCTTATTGTTCGATTTCCAGAACATTCGCTCTTCCAGAGCCGTTTGGAGATTTTGTGAATTTTCTTTGCTTTTGCTGCAACTTCTCCTTCTTCTTCAGAAGTCATGTTTTAAAGGACTACACGTTTCCAAGTTTTATAGCTGGTCGACGAGATAAAATTTTAAAATGATGTTTTTCTTCTTCTAAGAAATAGAAATGTCGCAGCTTCGATGAAGGATGTAGATAGAATTCTTTTTATTTTAGGATTTAGTTTGAGAGGAAATTCTTCCATGTCTAGACTGGACTGATTTCATTTGTGACATCGTCACTTTTACATTTAAAATTTAATTTAACTTTTTACATTGAAAATTGAAGAATTTGGGAAAGGATGTGCAATGCCTAGATCTTCCAGCAGTTGTTGGAAAATAAGCATATCAAATCCGTTTTCCTCGACAATAATTGAAAAAGTTACTGTCCTCAGTAACGAATGATGAAAAGTTTTTAACTAAGCAATGTCGTTATGTCATTTTCTATTTGTGTTAGTATATAATCTGGATGGCTTTTTTTATTTAAATTCATAGTAGTTGTTGTGAAAATCTAAAGACATTTGTTTCTTTAGACAGAAGACAGAAGTTTAAAAGTAATTGGTGGACTAGAGTAACTTAAATAGAATCTCGACTAGATTTTTATTTGCGATGTCCTTTCTTGTTTAGAAATTTAATAGAAAGGTGAAGAATTTGGTGAAAAGATCTGTATTACTCAGAATAATTGCAAAATCAGATAATTTTTTAATTTTTCTCCTCTCTTTTGATCATTATTGTAATAGTTAATGTCTATACAGTTTTTAAAACTATGCAATGTCATTATTTTGTCATTTTTCTATTTGTGTTAGTACATCACCTGCATGGCTTTTTTTATTTTGATTCAATATAGTTGTTGTGAAGATGTAAATGGATTTATTTCTTTGAAATTGTTTTATTAAAACACTAGTTTCTGAAAACAATGTTTATTTGCTATAAACATTATTTTTTAAATCTTTTATTAGAAGAAATTCATTAAATTTCAGAAGTTTAAAAGTAATTTCTTGAGTAGAGTAACTTTATTTGAGTCTAGATTAACTGTATTTGCGATGCCATTTTTATTTTTAAAATGTAATAGAAAGTTGAAGAATTTGGAGAAAAGATTTGCATTACTCAGAATAATTGCTAAAGCAGATAATTTTTAAATTTTTTGCTTTTCCGACCATTATTGGGAAAGTTAATGCATGCAGAATGCTGCGAAATTTTTAACTAAGCAATGTCATTATTTTGTCATTTTTCTATTTGTTTAAGTACATCACCCGGATAGCTTTTTTATTTTGATTCAAAATAGTTGTTGTGAAGATGAAAAGAGATTTATTTCTTTGAAATTATTCTATTAAACACTAGTTTCCAAAAGAAATGTTTATTTTCAAAACTACTATTTTTTTTTCTTTTTATTAGAAGAAATACGTTAAACTTCAGAAGGTTAAAAGTAATTGCAAGACTACAATAACAAAGTGAGTCTCGACTATATTAACTTTATTTGAGATGTCCTTTTTAATTTAAAAATCTAATGGAAAGTTGAAGAATTTGGAAAAAAGATCTGCATTGCTCAAAATAGTTGCAAAAAGAGATAATTTTCCTTTTTTTTTTTTTTTTTTTTTTTTTTTTTTTTTTTTTTTGCTTTCTTTCGACCATTATTGTAAAAGTTAATGTCATCAGAAAGAATGTTGCGAAGTTTTTAAGTAAACACTATCTCTATTTTGCCATTGTCTATGTGTACAAATGATTTAACAAATAAGCTTATTTTTATTTTGATGAAACAGTTGTGTGTAGATGAGTCGACATTTTTTCTTCGTTAAATTTTCAATAAAGCACATTTCGACAAAACTAATGGTTATTTGCTAGAAATGCTATTTCTATAAATCTTCCATCGTGGAAATCCATTTAACTTAAAAATTTAGTAACTGCTGCGTTATAATTCTTCAGAAATGGAGTTTTCCTTTTTACTGGCATATAAAGAGACAGAGATAATATAGAGTTTTAAAAATCAAATTTGCATTTAAAAATCCATTTACAACTTTATAATTAAAAACTAGAATTTATTTCAGTTAGCTTATTAAGTTAAACTTACTTATTAACAAAAAACTTACTTTGATAGATAAAAACAAATTTCTCATAAATATGCTATATAGAAAAATAAAATACTAAATATTTATTTTACATAAATACAAAATGTTTGAAACTCAACTTAGAAAAAAGCTTTGATTTTGATACTTTTATTAATTTACTTAATCAATACAAAAAAAAACATTACAGATCTTTCTAAACTTCGTTAATTTCTCAATATTTTATTAATTTTAATCATCTTTTAACTTAACACAATAAATTTTTTAGCATTTTTTTTCTGGCAATTCGACCTTCTATTCAATTTGCTATCATTAGTGATAATAAACTTATTTCATATAAATATATATCCCAACACTTGGCGATGTTTTTAGTATATAATCATTCATCTTAAGAATTATAGAAATGCATTAATACATTAATCACTACTTTCTATTCAGTTTGCTATCCTTATTGATAATAAATTTATTTTTAATAAATAATATCCCAAGATTTGGTAATGTTCTTAAAATATAGTATACATATTCATCTTAAGAATTATAGAAATGCTTCTTTAACTTAAATTATTTTAAAAGCTCAAACATATTAAAACTCCAAAAGTCCATAATGGAGATATATGCTTTTCAATAGCTCAAATATTTCGCAGCTTTTCAATAGATAATATTGAATATCGTATTTAGTGCACACAAACCCTATCGTTTTTTTTTAATATTTTAAGTTGTTACGAATTATTGTATCGAAAAATTAAAATAAACTTTATTTAATTAAGCAATAAACACTTTATGACAAAAAAATGACGTCGCCGAAAAAGATTTATCTGAATGTAAAAAAAGAAAATAATTGTAGTTTTAAGACGAAACTACCATTCTAAATTGCACCGTCAACTTACTTTGACCACACCAGTGCTACAAGCAATTATTCGCACATAATATGAGCATATGTAGCCATTTGAGAGTGGATGTGAAAAAATAGGCTAAAGGGAAAGGATGTTCATATAGAAAGATCTCAAAACATTTGCCAATCTTTCTGTTTGACGAAGATAATAATGGTTGAATTATGGCAGACATAGTTGAATCAGATTTTAACATGACAGAAATGATTGAACTAAATTGAACAATGACAAAAATGACTCAATAATGAAATTCCGTGGTAGGAAAGGTTTGACCCAGATTGTAATATAGCAGAAAAGATTGAACCAAATTAATAAATGACAAAAAAAGGCAAATTAATATAAGATTGAACCAAATTAATAAATGACAAAAAAGGCTGAACAGGGGAAGGAAAGGTTTGACCCAGATTGTAGCAGAAAAGATTGAACCAAATTAATAAATGACAAAAAAAGGCTGAACAGGAGAGGAAAGGTTTGACCCAGAGTAATATAGCAGAAAAGATTGAACCAAATTAATAAATGACAAAAAAAGGCTGAACAGGGGAGGGAAAGGTTTGACCCAGATTGTAATATAGCAGAAAAGATTGAACCAAATTAATAAATGACAAAAAAAGGCTGAACAGGGGAAGGAAAGGTTTGACCCAGATTGTAATATAGCAGAAAAGATTGAACCAAATTAATAAATGACAAAAAAAGGCTGAACAGGGGAGGGAAAGGTTTGACCCAGATTGTAATATAGCAGAAAAGATTGAACCAAATTAATAAATGACAAAAAAAAAAAAAAAAGGCTGAACAGGGGAGGGAAAGGTTTGACCCAGATTGTAATATAGCAGAAAAGATTGAACCAAATTAATAAATGACAAAAAAAAAAGGCTGAACAGGGGAAGGAAAGGTTTGAAAATATAGCAGAAAAGATTGAATTAGGGGAGGGAAAGGTTTGACCCAGATTGTAATATAGCAGAAAAAGATTGAACCAAATTAATAAATGACAAAAAAAAAGGCTGAACAGGGGAAGGAAAGGTTTGACCCAGATTGTAATATAGCAGAAAAGATTGAACCAAATTAATAAATGACAAAAAAAGGCTGAACAGGGGAAGGAAAGGTTTGACCCAGATTGTAATATAGCAGAAAAGATTGAACCAAATTAATAAATGACAAAAAAAGGCTGAACAGGGGAAGGAAAGGTTTGAAGGATATAGCAGAAAAGATTGAACCAAATTAATAAATGACAAAAAAAGGCTGAACAGGGGAAGGAAAGGTTGAACCATGGAAGAAAATATTAAGAAGGCAGTGATCAGCGTAAGCAGATGAATCAAGGATTATGAAAGCCATACATCCTCTGTGGATATCAAAGAACATGGAAACGGATCTGAATTCACAGTACTGACTATCCCTCACATATGTACACCATCAAGCACATTTTCAATGGGGCCTGTACCTTCATTTTGAAATCTTGTCGGTAAATTTATTAAATCATGAATCCTGCTTCAAAAGTGACACTGATGACCAACGAAGATGTATTTGGTGTCGTCCATAATAATTGTGAAATACTAATTTTATTGTCACGGGCTACAAATAAACATTTGGATGTTATTCCAAGTATTTGGGATGTCATTTCATTTAATAGATAGATGTCTTAAGTGGTCATCATTTACTGATAATGATAGCTTAAAACATGGTGGCGTTGGTAGCGTGGTGGTGTTATATGGTAGCATAATAATGTTATGGTAGCATGTCGACGATATTCTTTTTATTTGAAGCTTAAAATAATCACCGCCTGTTCCATAAGTATTCTGCGATGCCTACAAAATATAAGCTGAAAACAAAAATTTACAAAAAGTAATAACATCGTACCTGAAAAACAATATACACAAAAAAGGTTATTAGTACAAAATAAATTCAAGAAGCAAATATTACATCAAATAAATATAGACTTAAAAAATCATAAAAAATACCAGAAGTTTCGATGCACTTGGTAAGATTAGGCAAAGCTGTTGACCAAGAAAGAAATCATCTTTTTAAAATTCTGTGTAGCTAGCCTTTTTGCCACTGAAGTTTCATACAATACAAGAGTAGATGTTAAAGATATGCTCACTTTGTCTACAATTACAGAGGCTTCAATCGGGGAAGATAACATTTAAAATTCCCATGCCCAGTCAGAAACTATTTTAAGGAAAATATTTGTGTTTAATCCTGTGTAAAATAGATGAGAAAATCTGTAATTCCATTAATATTTAGACGACGAGAGATTTTTAGAAATTCAGACATTGACTACTTCATGTTTATATTTCGCTTTCTATTGAAAAATGAGTACAGATTTTGTAACTTTGGTTTCCATTTTAGTTGATTCCTTAGTAAAAATATCATCGCTTTCATTGCTTGTTATACCAGTTTGATCAAAAACATTTTTAAAATGTATGGGGCAATTACTTTCACTGAGTTCTTCATTGATTATATGTATCTCAGTAACAATAAACACTGTCAACGTTACCGTAAACTCCCCAATGTTATCCTTCCTTTCACGGTTTCTCGAGATTACATTTCATCAGTATAATGTTCAGCCGCAAATCGCAATCATTTCTAAGGACTGTCAAATATGTCCTTGGCAGCTGGATGACTCTGGGGAGGGAGGGGATCAGTTGAGCATACTCTATCAATCCTCCCAACTCAACAATTGAAACATCACAGGGAGAAACCCGCCTTCTCTACGAATCAATCCCTAACCATATTATGGTTTTCATAAAGGCTAACTCCTATACTATAAAGGAGGTATACTCCTTAATGTATATACATATACTCCTTTAAGGGCGGCCAACTCCTTACTAATTAATTCGCTATATTCAGTTGTAACTCCTGAGTAAAACATTCAACTGCTCTAAAATTTTAAACTTTTCTTTTCCATACATATACATCCACAGAATTTCGTCTTACTTGAGTAAATTCTCCTTTAACTCCTTTTCTCAACGTCAATTTTTTTTTCTCAATTGTAAATTAAAGGGTAAAAAGTGAATTTGCTTTTAATTACTTCATTTAATTATTTTCCTTAAAACTAAAAGTTGATGTTAGAAAATTTTCAAACAAAACTCCAAACATTTATTTTTCATCACATTATCGCTGTATAATCATATATTAGCAATTGCTACGTTATAAATACAATTTTTCAATATCTTTTATACATTAAAATTTCTCTTACTCATATATTTTGTAACTCCGTATGAAAAAAAAACTGCCTTATAAAATATCGAGATAAAATCATATTTTCCGAAAATGCCTATATCAAAAAACGTTTCTTTCTATTTAGAGCCATTTCAGTGATACTTTTATTATACATAAATTTCTATTCTAAGAACTTTACAGGGATGTGTGTGTTCACTAACAAGAGAAAGAAATTCCTATTCTGCGGGAATTCATTAGAATCACTATTTTGAAAACTGAATCAATTTTAGCGTAATTGTGATAGAGGCTCTCATATTAACAGTCGTAAACTCACAAGTAATCTAATAAGATACTTTTATTTATTTACTTTCTGTTGGCATTTATTAAATTCAATATTTAAAAAACAAGTCAATTTAGTATCCCAACATACTTAAAAGAATTTAACCTATCAGAAGAGGATTTCTGCTCCTGTAGAGAAATCAGAGAACCATTCCACCATGGTAATTGTCCTCTTACAGAATCAAGGTATCTTAAAATAATTTTTTGGCTTTTTCTACATTTAGTGGAACAGAAATATAATTTATAATCCATGGACCAGATGTAAAATCACTATAATACATTAAATCCCTATAATCCCTATAGTACCATTATCCCTAACCATACAATTGAATTTTCTGAAACCGTTCTTTCATTCCCAACAAAATTATTTCATTCTTCGTAGAATGATAGCCGTTATAATATTTTGTATCCCACGCCATATGTTAATTTTTACATGTTTTTTACACTTATTTATTCCTTCTGTATTGTATACTCTTCGTTATTTTCATTACATGGTACCACAGCGTATTCTATACTTTTCTGCATCGTATTTTACTGTACTCATATAATTCTAATTCTGTAATAGTAGGTTATTATGATTATTATTATTATTTCACCTTCACCTGTTTAACTGGTAAGGCGCTACATAACTTTGATACATGAGTGAGGTATGGAGTAAAATAAAGTAATTCCAATAGAGACTCGCACCTTAATAGACATAACTCCATAAATATTCCAATTTAGGATTGATTAATTATATTATAGATGGGGCCTGATCGCCGAGTGATTAGTGCTCTGGCGCGCTTGCCACAGGTTTCTAGTTCCAGTTCCGTGTGTGACTTGGATGTTTGTAATAGTTCAGAATCCACTTGAAACCGTAGGTCCCGGTCAGATATTACTGTGGGGCGTAAAGAGGACAACCCTACCATGTAAAAAAAATCATTTCTTGTCTCGAAATATGCCAGTAGGCAGACAGACTTGGCCCACCATGGGGCTTTTGTGCCAATGAAGAAGAAGATGTACAAGTTCATTTTGCGCCGGTTCATTTGTACCAATCATTACATTCAAAAACATGTAAAATTAGTGAAGATTGTAATAAAAGGTTTCGCTTTAAAAACTAGACTGTCTGGTTGGAAATTTCCCGGCATCTAATAGCAGAGATAGTGGTATATCAACCAAATTCATATATCCTCAAATTCAACCAAAAGTGCTATTTTCTGTGTCTCTTGTAAGAATAAAGTTTTCTTAATGCCCTCTCAATAAGTTGACATTGACTTGAAAACCGTGTACAAAAAAAATTGAAAAAAAAATATTTCATTATCTGATCTATGAAATTTTGAAATATAACTTAATATTACGTTAAAAGATGTAATAGTAATACCAGAGCTAAAAATACCGGTGCTGTAGCTGCTTAGCCACAACATCGGCCTTTTATTAATGTTCAGACGGTTTTTCCTTCATGACTAATGGGGCGTACAACAATCTAACGATCAATCAAACGACGTAAAAAATGGGCCTTCGGTACAAGAGCAATCTTATTTTCTTTCGTTTTTCTTCTTTATTACTTTGTTTGTTAACAGAATGTCACAAGCCATAAATAAGCGGTGAAAGGAGAGATCTAAGAATAGAAAAATTCCTGGCTCATCATTTTGCTTTCTATATAAGATTTTTTTTTATGTCATTTTTTTTTCTTGTACAAATATAGCATTTATAAAGGTTACTTCTTAGATTGCTGCTCCAAAGGTTATATTCCTTATGATTTGAAATTTGCTACAAGTTTTATTGAATGGTCTGAAACACTTTTAAATTATATTTTCGTTTAAACTTGAAATGGCACTCAAATATAATAAGTATTAAAAGTGTTTTATTTCATTATAATGATGACTTGAGCAACTGAGTCCGACGAACTCAACGTGCAAGAAAGATCGCCATTTCCTTAACCTAGATTAGACTTGTTGGACTCACCACGATTTTTAATGTGCATCTCCATGAATTTTCTTTTAAAATTAAAATTACACTCAAAATAAAATACTAAGAATGTTTTATTTCATTATAATGATATCTCAAGTAACCGAGTCAAATGGACTCAACATGTACACAAAATTGCCATTTTCTCAACCTATATTAGGCTTATAGGACTCACCACGATTTTTAATATACATCTTTATGAATTTTTAATATACATCTTTATGAATTTTTTTTTTAAATTAAAATGGCACTCAAAATAAAACAAATATTAAAAGTGTTTCATTTCATTATAATGATGGTTTGAGCAACTGAATCAGAGGGACTCAACAGGCAAGTATGATTGCCATTTCCTCAACCTAGATTATACATGTTGGACTCGCCCCAACTTTTAACCTGCATCTCCATGAAAGATTTCCGAAAATTTCTCACCCTTCTCCAACCTCAGTGCATTCGAAGGAAGCACTTTTCTGCTTACATATTTGTCGTATCTGCCATCGGTATTAAGATAATTAATGCTTGTATGTTTCTAATACATCTGTATTAGAAACATACAAGCATTATACCATAGCCTCGAAATTCTCCGATCTATCCATCATAAAACTCCAATTGCTTTTTCTTCATTATGATATATGTTATCATTATATTATTATCATATATGTTATTATGTTATTATATTATCATACATGTTATCATTATGAAATTCCTAAAAATAACATACACTCAAGAGCCAAAACATTATGACCACCCCTACATTTTGCAATGAACTCGCCTGGATGACGTGGAAGGCACGTGATCAGAAGGAAGTGGTATTCAACTGGTATTAAGTGGTGGTATTAATCCATGCCAAGGCGGGTTCAAGCTGTGTTGCGCGCCAAAGGTGGGCCAACTTGTTATTGACAGGTGGTTTTGGCTCTTGAGTGTATATTGTGAACTACATCTAATTTGTAACAGCGCTAGCGCTCTGACCTTTGGTATCACAGTTTCGAATCCTGGCGGTGCCCTGGATGTTTGTTAGGGATTCGGAATCCACATTAAACGGTAGGTTCCGGTCTAATTAGCCTAAAGAAGGCAAAAAATGCATATCAAATCTAACTTGTAATACAATCGCTACGTTCACGCAAAAATTAGCATTTGTATAAACTTTATTTAAAATGAAATTCGTTTGTAATCGCAATTAGATTAATTATTATCAAAAACATTATACAATATTACTTTAGTATTTCTTCAAATTTATTAACATATTATTCAAATTTGGTATTAATAATAACAATAATTTTTAAACGTTATTTAATAGATTGATCAATTATATATATTCTCGCAATTTTAATACATATTTTTATAAATTATGCTTCAATACATATGCTGATTCAAGGTATATCGTAGAGATAGAACAATACATTTTATCTTAATATAACTTGGTATATATTAAGCAATGGTTTCACAACACTTTAACAATTTTCCTGCAAACTTTAGAATCAATGCCTTTTTAAATTTTTATGAATTATTCTAAAAGAATATTTTTTTAATGCCGAACACTGTTTTCTGACCAGCGAACCTGCAAAAAGTTTGTGAATTTTCACAGCAGCTTCTCTGGCGATTAAAAAATATGACATCCCTCGGCCTGTAGGTGATTGATGAGCTCTCTGGGTCTGAGATAAGGCCAGAAATTTCCGTCATAAGCGGACATGCGGTAAAAAGGCTGTCAAAGTCAATGTGGTTAAATAAATAGATTCTTCAGCCGGGACATGTCAAGTGATAAATAAAATAAACAAGACTTTAATCATTCTCTATTTTTTTTGCAGTCCCACTAATGGAAAAGGAATTTGAATTTATTATTACACACTCATTCAATTACTACCGAGATGTTACTAAAAATTAGCATTTAAAATTATCGAAGATATTTACTATGTATCTTAAATGTGAAATAATTTGTTGTTAATAACATTTTTTATAAATCTGCTATTTTGCAAGTAATTTAATTTATATCAATGTCTTTATCAGTCTTGCAAATAAGCACTAAATAAATTTACAAAAAAATAATGATATTAATGATAAATTGTAAAAAATAAGGTCAAATCACAAATTGATTTTTTTTTTCTTTTATTTATAAATCTGCTTTCAACAAACTTGTTATTTTTTTTTAATGTTATTACTTTTTGCACACACATGGTTGGAAAATGAATTTGAATTTATTATTACATAATCATTCAATTACGAACTAGATGTTACTAAAAATTAGCATTTAAAATTATCGAAGCTATTCTCTATGTATCTTAAATGTGAAACATTTTGTTTTTAATGACAATTACATTTATAAATCTGTTATTATAAACATAATTTAATTTAATCAATGTTTTCATCAGTCATGCTATGAAGCAATTAAATAAATTTACAAATAAAGATAATGATATTATTGATAAAGTATATAAATTGTAAAATAATAATGACAAATATGTTAGACAAATTACAAATTGCTTTTTTTTTTCTTTTTATTTATAAATTTGCTTCCAACAATCTTGTAATTTTTAATTTTGTGTATAATTAAAATGAAGAACAGTTGTAAACAATATTGTTAAAACCAAATTTTCAAGGTAAATCTTATACATTTTGAATGATATAACACTAAAAATAATCATGCAATTTAACTGTGAATTCAATGAAAATATTTTTTTTAAATACTGATACAAAAGCAAGTTTTCCACTCGTTTCATTTTCAGAAACAATTCCCCACAATAGCATACCTGTAAATCTTTTAAATATATTATTTATTTAAAATTTATACCTTGGTGCCTCTTTTAAAAATATATTGCATGTCTTTTAGGCATTCTTTATTATGTAGAATTTCTAGAAATACAGTTATTAAATATCTTTTATATTGCAGTTTCAACAAGATTGTTTAAGTATTTCTCATTTCAGTAAAATATCGGGCCAAATCGCAAAATAGGGGCCGTTGGGAATTTGATTACTTTTTGAGGCGCCAACTGAGTGATAAGTCGCCAAATGTGGTAACCCGGGTGTCTTGAATTGTTTACAATTCACTTCACTTGCAGTTGCAACGCTTTTCTTGGCGCACTGTGGCGAAAATAATTTTTGACGTCAAATCCCAACGGCCCCTGTTCTGCGATTTTACCAAATAGCGATCAAATGTCTCTCCTATTACAGTTTCAGCAAGATATTTTTAAATTATTTCTTGCGTTACAGTTTCCACAAGATGTTCATTAATTATTTCTTGTGTTACAATTTCAGCAAGATATTTATTGATTATTTCTTTTGTTACAGTTTCAGCAAGATCCTATTGCAAAAGGAAGAGCTGGAACAAAAGCACCTGCACCTGGTGCAAATAGTAGAAAGTGAGAAGACAGCCAAGTGGCAGTACACGCAACAGTGTGAGGAACTCACTATTGAGATCAAAAAGCTAAGGGCCGAGGTTGTACATACTGTTCTTAATATTATATACCATTACCACATCTTCCTCTAGCATGCTGTTTATGAAGGACACACAATAAAATATCTAAGTATCATTATTAATGTTGCATGAGTAGAATATTGACAAATAATTAATAATGGTGCATACTTATATAATTAAATTTTCACTGTCAATTAAAATTGTGTAAATTAATGATTTTTAACCTGCAATGCAACAAAGTTAAAATTATATTTATTTCGAAAAAATAGATATCGAGTAACATGATTTTGAATCTGTGATAAAGTACAGTATAAATAAAATTGCATTTCTTGTGTAGGTTTCCGTAAAGCAATGAGCTTTAATGGATAGTAATGAAACTTACCTTATATTAAATTTCTTTCCTAATAATTAAGAATGCTAAAAACGATTTACAACCAGATGCAATGCAGTATAATTAAAACTTATTTCTTTCCAAATAAAGAGATTTAGTAAAACAATGTTTTCCAACCTGCAACGTAATTAAATTTGCGAGTAAAATAATTATTCTTAACGTAAGATACATGATACAATTTAGTACAGTTAAAAAATTACATTTTTTGCATACTTATAAAGACTGAATCAAAATAATTATTACCAATATGTAATTACCAATTGTACAAAACAATACTAATTTTTTACATTTTTACATACAATGCAAATTTTTTACATAGCAATAAAGATCGAGTCGAATGATTACTTCCAACACTGTACTGTTAGAATTAATAGACCTGTGGTACAATACAAGACAAACAATATAATTCAGCAATATAGTTCAAGAAATACATTGAAAAAATTTTCAAGTTAAATTTCGTCACTTGTATTTGGATTCATATATTAACATAACAGATCACAGCTTTCCTACACGTTAGCAACATAAATGCTTTCCTCATTGTGCAATAACCTTGTTAACCACTTACTTGCTATATTACAAATATTATATGTTTATTTTTGGTGCGAATCTGTAATGAAAATTTTTTTTCTTGTTCAAAGGTATGCATCTCATAATATGTAACGTTTAGTAAGAAAAACAATAAAAATTATGAAAATTCTAATCTTTTTTAAAATTAGGAAGAAACCTTCAGTTTATTAATCAAACAATCAAAACTTAAGTTTAGGATTTATTTCACTAATAATATAAAAATGTGCACTTTTGAGAAAACTTAGATTGCGTTTGACGAAAAAAAAATTTGAATGCAATACATTCTTACAATAAAAATACACTGCAAATATAAAAATACCTAAATAAATGTATTTTTACAAGAAAGAATAAATAATTTCTTATTTTCAATACAATGTATATCACTCATTTATATAATCTAATACAATAATATTTTTTTTTCTTGAAATACACAATAGTGAACCGTATAGAAAACACTAAGTCAAATAATTACACCAATTTATTTTATGTTAAAATAATAAAACACGTTACTTTAAAGTAAAAGTAATAAATATAGTAAAAATAATAATAGCATATTAACTTCATGTTGTCCTTTTTTTTACAATAAGATTAAATTATGGTTCTGCTGCTCTTCAAGACATTATTGATGAGATTCACACGCCTTTTTTAAAAATACTTAAGAACTGATATTACAGTGTATATTTTTTTTATTCATTTAAGTTTAAAATGATTACTTCTCAAGTAAGAGGGGAAAGTAATTTGGAAAAACGTTCATTTTGTGAACACTGCCACAAAACGTAAGAAGGGTCGTTAATAAATAAAATTTTTCGTAGGTTAAAAATTGTTTTCGTTTCGGAACAATGTACCAGTTTATCTATTATCTTCTTTCATGGTCAATTAAATACATATTTCCATTTTAAAGATAGATAACCAATCAGCAACATCATGTAACAAATTGGAACATGATTTCGATTTTATTATTCATGCATTATATTTAACCTTTCGAGAAATCAACAGTTTAAGAAAGGTATTTTTAAATAAAAAAAATTTTAATAAATTAAATAAAATCAATGATTTTTATTTTATCACAAATTGTTTTTTCATGTATTGCTTTTGTAATTACATTTCTTATGTGAAAGTCCAGATAGAAAGTTCAGCAACCTTTTTGGTATGTAAGTAAACTGCACAGTTTTGCATATTTTGTGAACTTTCTATGTGCGCATATCGTTGCTTCCCATTTTCATTGAATCGGTCAGTTTCATCAGAATAATCATCGCTGTAATATGCTGCAGTAGTCAATAATTTTTTCACAATAAGTTTAAGTTAAAAAAAGGTTCCTATTCAGATTTGAATCTGATTATGGCAAAGTTCTAGAATCGTGTATCCCTTGCGCCAAATGTATGCCAAAATGTCAAATAAGCAAAACAAAATGACTAAGGAAAGTAAAAGGTTAGACACCATTAATTAAATGTTATTTAATAAAAAAGGCAGTTACCATATTTCATATTTTGTGTGCTTTTATTGTAATACAATTGCCCTACTTTATTTATTTATTTTTTTTATTTTCGCTACATCTGCGGACTTTGGGCTCCACTAATGCATGCTACAAATAGCCTACAGACGAGCAATAAAAGAATTGCCACATAGGAGAATTTTTATGTACGAGAATTTATAACTGCCACACATTTATTTTTATGTTGAAAAAATCCCGAAAATTTCTTCCAAACAGCCTAACTTTCTATGCGAAACGCTTTTACACAAGTTGTTGTTATAGATATAAAGTCTCCTCGCTTCCGAAGGCAATTTCTGCAACGAACGCCTTCAGTGAATTAATTTAAGGCCTGTTGTACGTTAGCTATCTACACTACACACTGGGGGAACTGGTTGTTTTTTCATTTAAATTGGTTAATTAAATCAGTACATTAGTTTAATTTGTTGTTAGTTTTTATTTTGACTCTTATCAGACAGCTTCAAATTTGCTTCTGACTAAAGAAAAATGTCAATCTAAAAATGCCTAATTTTTCTAATAAATCATTCTAATTCTAATTCTAATAAATCTAATTTTTTTTATTTATGGTTCCGTATAAAGTCTTAAAACTGTCTAAACTTTTTTTTAAATATTTACAGCATTGTAAATATTAAAAGGTATCCAATTGATATGAAAAATTAAAATCATTGAAATCACTTTAAAAGGGTATAAAAGTATGTGCATATTCCACTCTAATCTGATTGAAACTCTCTAGTATAGAAAAACTGACTATTTGAAAATTCACATGCAAATGCTGAGAAAATGGACTTAATGCTAATTAATTCAATTTTCTCCGCTTTTGCACTAAATAAAATATACTGAACACGGTTTGGGTTTTGTTAATGGTAGGTTGTTCGACATTCTGGTGCAATTGAATGATTTTTTTAACTCTAAAAACTCTTAAGCATTAACTTTTATTTTATTTCTTATAAATGTAGGTAAATATGTTTAAAGAGTATACTCTTTAAATATCTCAGTAATCTCTCTTATAAATCTTTTTAACTGGAGTAATTTTGCTTTTTTGAATAAAATTATATATATATATAACCTCAAGGAAAATGATAAACAGATAAATTTAACGCTTCATTTAAAAAAAAAAAATTAGCACTATTTTTGGATATTAATATTAAAAAATAAAATTACTTTTATAAACATCTGAGTTTCATGTATGAATATCACGAACTTTTTTTCCCGATTTGACTTTTTGGAAAAAAAAATTAATATCACGAATTTGATATTAAAATCTTAATGCGTTTTTATTAAACATTCAAAATTATTTTCTGTAAGTAAATTATCACAAATCATTATTATAGTAGACATAAAAAAACAAAATATTAAAAAAAATGTGATTTATCCCTCAAAAACCAGAGTAAGATTACTATCGCCATCTGTTGATAATAAAATGAACTATTCAAATTTTCCGAAATTGGAATACTACCGCCATCTGTTGACGAATCATAAAATTAACAATATCTCATATGATGAAATATGAAACCCATACTTAGCTCATTTCGGAATAATAAAATAAAATTATTACTCGATCCCATTTTTTGTTAACTGAGGATTTCTTTTTAAAAATTAATAACAGCGCTTTCGTTATAAATTTAAGCTAAATATTAAAATTTTAAATTACTAAATAAGAAAATTTTTAATTCTTTTTGAGAAAGGTTTTTTTTTTTTTTTTTTTTTCAGTTTATTGATGCATATAAACAAAATTTTCCTGATACAATTATTATTATTGGATTTTAAAAGATAATTTTTAAAACATTTTATCAACAATACATGAAAACAAAAAAAAAAAACCTAATAGCTAATAACTAAAAAAACCTTTTAGGTTTTATGTATCCCAGGTTGGAAAACATTGGAACAATTTCAAATTATGCGAAAAATTTAAGTAATAAATCTTTCAAAAGTTAAAAATTTAGAAAACATTTTGGGTTATATATTGCATATGTCCATATTTAATTTATCTATATTAATTTTATTTATCCCATTACTTATATAAATTACTTGTATTTGAATAATAATAATACGAAATGGGTTTGTCATTTATCTAAAGTACTTATTTTTTCATTCTACGACTAAACATAAAAAAACCAGACTCATTTTCACATAACTCATTATTTCATTTCTCATATTACCATGAATTTTATTTCTTTTTATTTGTGATTTTTTTAAGAAATTAAGCAATCTCTAAAATGAAAACTATACATAAATGTAATGTAATAAATGTTGTAAGCCGTTATTCTCAACACATTATTTTCTATTTTACTTAGCTCAATGCTCTAAAGCGCGAGTGGAGGTTAACTCCAAGCAAATCTGAAGAAGAAGAAAGTGAAGAAATCCGCAAGATTAAAAAAGTTTGTTATCATTTCTTCTATTAAAACCATATCCTATTTTCCATGTTTTTATAATAGATTTTAATATAGCAGAACTTACTAATACATAGTAAAATAGTTAAGTAAAAAAATCACTTGTTTCATTTTAACAAAGTAGTTTTGAAAGATGTACAAGTCATTGTCATTTGTCAGTAAATACATTAACTCATTATATAAGGCCAATCTGAGTCAAAAACTAATATTCCAAATTCTCAAACTGTGTTAATGATTCAATTTGTGTTAAAAAACAATTCTTAAAGCCAAATTTTACATTTTTCAAAATTACAGTTAAATTGGATGCTAATTGTATTAGTTCAATTGAATTTGTATTCAGAAACAATTCTTATAGCCAAATTTTACATTTTTCAAAATTACAGTTAAAATGGATGCTAATTGTATTAGTTGAATTGAATTTGTGTTCAAAAACAATTCTTGTAGCCAAATTTTACATTTTTCAAAATTATAGTTAAAATGGATGTTAATTGTATTTGATTTACAGAAAAAAGTATCGCTTTTATAATTAGATGAATTGCTGTCGTAAAGCTAATATCCATTAAAAATATAATATTTCAAAGTTCCCAAGAAATTCTTATTGATAGAATTCATGTTAAAAAAACTGTTACTTAACTTTTTGACTTTCTGTTAAAATTGACGCTATTTCTATTTAATTTCCAGAATAAAACTTAAATTAATCTGCAAATATTACAGCAAAATAAGTAAAAATAAAAATAAATTTTGAAAAATAAGTTAATTTTTATTTCTATCAGATTCGAAAGGATTTCGAGGAGACTATCAAAAAAAGGAATAATATTTTATGCTGTCTTTTTTTTATTATTAATAAAAAGCAACTTATAGCACGATTTGAATAATTTTTTCATAAATATTTTATTAAATAATATTGAGGAGAAATATTCCCTATTTCGACTTCATAAAAAAATTAACATTAATTGTTGATTCGTTATTCTCATAATTATATTAATCCTTTTATATTATTAATCATTGTCATAAGTTTCAAGTAGTTATTCGTAGTGGAATATTTGCTTGAAAATATACTTAATGTTAAATATACTTTGCTTATATACTTAAATGTTAATGCTCAATTTCAAAGATATCGTTAAAATTTAAGATTTAAATGTTATATTTTAACATTAGCATTTTAATAATAATTAAAAAAAACTTTTAAAATAACAATATAAATGGATCAACAGATGTTTGAAAATCAATGAATTTCATCTCGTTAAATCGTCATATTTGATGTTTCATATATAGTATAAACTTGGCGAGAGGTCAAGATAGATTAAAAAAATGATTTTACAATTACATTTTTTTCATTTCTAAATCACTAAATAATTTGTTTATTTTAAAAATGAAAGCTTTATATCATCTCATCACATGCATTTTCTTCTCTATGAAAGCGTCTGATGGCATCTTCACATGGCAAAATATATTGTTTGAATCCAAATTTTACTTCTTATGTTAGAAAAATTAATACTTTTCTATACTGTAAACAATACTGTTGTGCTACAAAGACAGTAGTGCTTGGTGGATCACGGTGTGGAACTTTATCTATTGAGCAATGCATGCAATTTTGAAGAGAATATCTGTAATTCCTTTGAGTCACAAAACGTGAAGGTGCCGGTTACGGCGTCTTCTATAAATCCATTTTTTGTCATTCTATTGTTGCTGCTGTTAATGTTGATGTCGTTTAATAAAACTCATAAAAATAAAAAAGAGAGAAATAGAAGAAAAATATTTTTTATTGAATTTTTAAATGTTCTAAAAAAAGCAATTTATGCCACAGTTTAGACAATTTTGTCATGTCTATACAACCAAACAATATTCTAAAAACTGTTCCTGTAATATCTCATAAAAGAAGTACATTTCATGGAATAAATAGCTTGCTTCGTTTTCATGAAAACAGGGAGGAGAAGATATTGAAATCCTGTCAAAAAATATTCAACAATAAGGAAAGATTATACCTTCTTTTCTTTGCCGCCAAAATGCTTCAGGCTAATGTAGTAGGAAGAAAAAAATACCATCGATTCCCACACCAACAATAAAAAGAGGAAATTTGATGCCATCGGAAGGGAAATTTTTGTTTACTGTTGCTTATTTGAAAACATGCGATATTCAGTTTTTCGTGTCGTTTTTTATCAGAAATATTTTATTTCATTTTCCAGGTCCAGAGTTTTTTCCGAGGTTGGCTTTGCAGAAGAAGGTGGAAGCAAATCGTGGCAGAATATATAAGTTCGCCCCATGCAGAAAGCATGAGGAAGCGGAATAGGTATGGCCTGGCAAATTGTAGCAAAAATAGAAAAAAAAATATCAGTGGTAAAAAGTGTGTAATTATTTGTACCTAAATTGAACATAAAATAAAATAGTAAAGAAAAATTTTTCAATTAGTATAATAATGGACGAAATACACTTAAAATGTCTTAATTAAATTCAAAACCTACATCAGACTGGTGGTCAATTGCCTAGAGCTCTGTCCTTTGGTGATTTAGGTTTGAATCTTGGCGATAGCATAGATGTTCATTTGTGGTTCGAAATCCACGTTAAACTGGAGGTCGTGGTGTAATTAGCCCAAAGTTTGCAAAAAATCACCGTAGAGCAACAAATCAAACTTCAAAATCTATAAATATAAAACCAAACAATATTTATTAATGTCATCGTGTACCCAAAACAGAAATATTCACCATTATCAGTGGTAAAATACAGAAAATGAAGTACGTAGATTAAAAGTAATATCATTAAATATTGAAAATCATTGGTAAATGGTGCTGAAAATATCTTAATGAATTTAAAAGCTATAAATATTGTACCAAATTGTATTCATTAATGTCATTTTAGATAGACATTTTAAGATGCTTTTATATTAACGACACAAGTCGTAATTCTGTGCTAAATCACCAAATGTGGTAACTTGTTAGTTCATCAACTGAGCAGTTCTATATACGATTAGAATTTCCGCAATACAGCGTAAATACACTGCGTAAAAAAAAATAGAAGGACAGTGTTTTTTTGCCAATTAATATCTCTTATTTTCTCCTAACTACCAGATATTTATGCAGATTTAGTTTAATGACCTTTTTTTTTATTTTACGCAAAAATTAAACATCTACCACTAATATTAATAATAAGATTAGTATATATAATTTCCGATGCGTAAAAAAAGTAGAAGGACACTTGCTAATATATTTAATTTAGTGAGTTGCTCTTTAGTTAAATAGTGATTTTGTACTTTGTTTTATACTTTTCTGTCAAAAAAATCTAATTTGTTTAAAAGTTACGCTGTTTCTCCGTTCTCAGAAATGCCTAAAGGAATACCTTTGAACGATTTTCAAAAAGGCCAAATTTCCGCATATCAAAATGATGATAAAGGTGTCAGAGAGATTGCTCGATTGTTGCAGGTGAGCCCCAATACAGTTTCAAACTTTATCAGAAATCCTTATAAAAATGGAAAGAAAAAGAAGACAAAAATGGTAGGCAAAAACATAGAGACTACATTCAAGTGCTGAATTCCGAGCTTCTTCCTTATGGCTCTGACTTGGGAAGTGAAGAATGGAAGTTTCAGCAAGACGGAGCTTCCCTTCACACCACGACTGGAGTCAAAAATTGGTTCCTAACAAATAATGTGGATGTTTTACCATGGCCAGCCAAAAGTCCTGACCTTAATATAGTAGAAAACATCTGGGCAATGAAGTTCGTCGAGTTTATGCTGATGGAAGGCAATTTGATTCGCTAACTCAGCTTCGAGAAGCATTGAATGACTCGTGGGACAATTTTTGTCACACAGAAGTTCAATCTCTATACAATTCACTTCCAAACAGAATATTTGAAGTTATAAAGGCCAATGGGAAGAACATTCCTTATTAAAATCACTATTTTTTCATTCATTATAATGCTGTCCTTTTACTTTTTTTACAAAGTTTCAAAAAAGAGAAACTATTTTTGTTGCCATTAATATTTTATGTTTGAATATCATAATTCTGATGTTAAAATTGTATTTTTAAAATATTTGTAAAATGTTTCTAATAAAAAATTTTAGTAAAAATAAAATATTATACGGTTACTGTTACAAAATCAAGTGTCCTTCTACTTTTTTTACGTAGTGTATATATATCTGGTGGCAAGTAGCATCCTATTAAGAGCCAATTATTGCTTTCTTTAGTTAAATAAAAAACTGAATTTTATTAAAAGTCTAACCTTTTAATTAACACTCGAAAGAGTAATGAACAGAAAAAGGCCCTCAGATAAATTACAGATATAATTTCTATTCCTACTAAAGATATCTTGAGTATATATGATACAAGGAGTCATGGTAATATTTGTCTGCTTTTGTAATTGTTAACAATTAATAATTGCTAACCTTATAATTCTGTTGAGATCATCAAGTATATTGCTGCTTTTTTAACACTTTTCTTAATACTATGTATAATAGGAGTTTAAATAATAAAAGAATTCATCGTAATAAAAATATTGCAAATAATATAAACTCTAGATAATTATTTAATTCAGCTGATTTATACATTTCAAAAATTATGTATATACTTATATCTAAATAGTATACAATCATTTGTATAGTAATATACAAGCTCATAAAATGATACAAGTTTTTCATTTCGAAAATTTCAAGAAAATGAAATTAGGGAAAAAATTTCTTATACAGGCAATAAAAATTAAAAACAAATATCTGAACTGAAATCAAAAAAGTCCAACTAATATCAACGCACAATAATTCTTGTACAACAATAATATACCTAATGTGAACTTCTAAACATTAAATCCAGACTATAATAATTCGTAAAATACATTGAAAATATATTATCTGAACATAAAACTCAAACTCATGAGTGTACTCATAAGTAAACTCATGAAGGTAATCATAATAATAGACTCATGAGTGTAATCATAAGTATAAACTTATAAGTATAATCAGTATTGTGATAACTAATAAAAAGTTGAAAACCCATCTATACTGGAATTTACAAATTATTACTAATATAATAATTAGTTAGCGGGACCAAAATTGTGTAAATTGACATTAAAAGCAATGATTGCTATGAATGACATAGTTGCTATTTTGTAGAAAATTTTTTAATTTGATTTCTCCATAATTAGTTGCAAACCGTATTGTCGTTTTAAAAACAAGTATAAAACTACTATTTTTGGAATGAGAGTGGAAAAAAATGCTTTGAATTAAAAATAAATAATAAAATTAAGCTGATAAAAAAAACTATATTACGGCTAAAAAAATTTTAAGCATAAGATGAAAAAAATACAAAAATGCAAGCACACAGGAAAAGCAAGAGTTACAAATTATCAATACTGCTTGTTTCTGAACAATTATGGTCTTTTAAGATGTACTCATAAATTAAATTTCAAAGTCGGATACTTATTATACAAAAAAGAAACTTTGAAAAAAGTAAGTAGACTATGATTATGATATACTCATGATTTACTTATGATTATTTCTAATGATTATAATTTACTCATGATTATTTCGAATGATTATTTCTAATGATTATGATTTACTCATGATTATTTCGAATGATTATTTCTAATGATTATGATTTACTCATGATTATTTCGAATGATTATTTCTAATGATTATGATTTACTCATGATTATTTCGAATGATTATTTCTAATGATTATGATTTACTCGTGATTATTTCGAATGATTATGATTTACTCATGATTATTTCGAATGATTATTTCTAATGATTATGATTTACTCATGATTATTTTGAATGATTATTTCTAATGATTATGATTTACTCATGATTATTTTGAAAGATTATTTCTAATGATTATGATTTACTCATGATTATTTCTAATGATTATGATTTACTCATGATTATTTCGAATGATTATGACTTACAAAAACGAACAGAAGTAACTGGTTGTAATAAATAATTGTTTTTCAAAACCTACACTAATTCTTATCTGCATTATATCAACACGTGCAGTTTATGTTCTTTGTAATATACTAATGTAATCTACATTTCAGTTTGGTTTTCCGAATGGTCGAATCTGAAGAGGAATACGTGGAACAGCTACAGTTGATGGTTTCCTGCTTCTTGAGGCCGTTCAAGATGGCTGCCAGCTCACAGAAACCTCCTTGCACGCATGATGAAGTGAATTCCATTTTCCTCAACAGGTACCTCGCCACCATCAAAAACCACTTTTTTCTCTCTCTCTCTCTCTCTCTCTTTTCTCTTAACATTGAAAAAACAACGAACTTCATGCATAATTTATTCAAATTTCATCCCTTTTGATGTATCGGTTTTTCTTTTCTTTCCATTTTTCGCATTCAGTTTTGTTCCAGAAAAGAAAAATTTATAGTAAAATCAAAAATATGCACTGTTAAAATTTTTAAAACATAAGCTTTTGATAAAAAAATTAATAATAATAGGGAGTTTATAGTTAGATCAATAAGCTTTGATCCTCTTTCATTTATTTTTGATTGTAGAAATTCAACTCATAAATTTAACCATTCAGATTAAAATCGAATTGTATTAGAATCAGAACTATAATCTTCTAGCTAATCTTCAGAACATTCGAGTTCAAATTTGTATCAGAATTAGAACTATAATCTTCTAGCTAATCTTCAGAAAATTCGAAATCAATTGTGTATTAGAATCAGAACAATATTATTTTAGCTAATGTTCAGAGCATTCGACATCAAATTTGAATTAGAATCAGAACTATAGTCTTCCAGCTAATCTTCAGAAAATTCGAGATCCTGATATGCATCGATGCATCATTGTTGTTATCATTAAAAACGTCTTAATTTTTATTAATTTTGAAAAAAAAGAACAATAAATGAGGAAATATGCAATAAAAAAACTCTTCGCTAATCCTTTTCGACTTCCAATCCTTCCATTCCTTTTCGAAAGGCATCGAGTCAAATGTATGTAATACGAAATTAAATCGTGACAGAATGGCTATTGCTGAATTCTAGTTTGCCTTGAGTAATAAAATGTAATTCAAAACACTCGCTTCTGTCTGGAATTAAAACTTAATTTTTGCATTTGTTAACTCGTGGTGTTCCGTAAAGATACAACATATATTCGAGATAACCCTTTAAGGAATCAGTTATTACTATTATTTTTCTGTTATGATTTTAAATTTGTGATAATTATTATTATTTGGCTATATATGTAGCAGACTGAGCACTATCCAAGATACATCACTCTTTGCTTGATACAAAAAGATCCATTTAAGTGTAATCGCTGTAACATGGAACTAAATGTTATTGTTGAGTCATTCGAACAAATACTCCAAGGAGCAGTATGTAGGATGTTTGCACCCGACACTCATCTTGTCAAACTCAACGGAAGAATTTTGTGGTATACAGATTTATTGTATCTCTTTTGACGAAAACCTGAAATTTTTGTTTTTTTATGGGACGAGTTTCTAAAACCCAATGCTTCCGTTGCGTGGCCTGTAATAATCTAATATACACTCATGTCCATAAATTAAGGATAATTCAGAATCACACAGAAATTTAACTCTAAAATAAAAATTTCACCTGTAGAATTATCACACAGATCTTGAAGAAGAATATGCAAATTACAGGAAACCACCAGATGGCTTGGATAGTACGTCACAATGGCGAGAGTGTAAGAGAGGGGTATATAAGGAATGGTGGCAAAGAAGTAAAATTGTTCACAAGCGCTTTAAAAGCCTTTCAGTGCAATAACCGCTTAGTTATGGCATAAAGGAAGCATTTGGATGATTTTTTACGTGGTATAATTATCGGACGACTGGAGTGTGGACGTACCCAGCTGGAAGTATCCGAGGAACTTGGAATCGCCTAGAGTGTCATCTCCAGGCTTTGGCAACGATTCCAAGATGATGGTAATGTGAGTAGATGTTACAGCACAGGTCGCCCCCGAGTTACAACACCGAATGAGGACCGGTATTTATCAGCTACTGCCAAAAGAAACAGACGGAGCACAGCATCAGACCTGTCTCGTCATCTCTCTTCAGCTACCGGTATGACAGTTTCAAGGCAGACCGTGTACAGACGCTTAGGGCACATTGGTCTATATGCCCGTAGACCTGTCAGATGTGTTCCACTTACCGCAACTCACTGTCGCCTGCAATTAATCTGGAGTAGAGAGCATGCATTGTGGACACCGCAACAGTGGTCTGGTGTGATATTTTCCGACGAGTCCAGGTTTAGTTTGCAGTCAGATTCTCGCCGGACTTTCATATGGAGAGCGCCAGGTACCCCTTACCACCAAGAGAACACCATTGAACGACACCGTTACGGTGGTGCAGGATGGCTCGTTTGGGGAGGAATTATTCTTGGTTCCAGAACTGACCTGCATGTTCAGAGTGTAACGATGACAGGCCACATCTATCGGGATGTCATTCTGGAACAACATGTACGTTTGTTTCGGGGCGCCATGGGTGCTGAATTTCGGTTTAGGGATGACAACGCCCGTCCTCACTGTGCAAACATTGTTGACGAATGCCTTCAATTGGAGGATATCACCGTATCGATTGGCCAGCATACTCACCGGACTTGAATCCAATAGAGCATGTGTGGGATATGCTTGGCCGACGAATTGCAGCCCGTCAACCACCTCCCACCTGTCAACCGGAACTTCGGAGGGCATTGCTTGATGAGTGGTGTAATATTCCTTTGTGGCAATATATTGTTTCTGTGGTTGATATAACATTTTTCCAGTTGAAAAAGTTTTTCCAATGCTAAAGTAATTACAAAGGACCAAATGGAGGTAATTAGTCCCTGCCAAGATTTGACGAGTTCATGTTGTACAGATTTTAAGAAAGACTTTTCTTGCAATTAATACTGTTCGGTTACGATGATAAACTGTATATATAGTTAAAAAACATTATATATGAAAAACGGTTACAGTTATATTACGCATTCTGTGTATTTGGGAAGGTTTAATAAAAATAAAATAACAGTGAAAGAAGAAAGAGCAGATAAGAAAATTTAGAAATCATATTTATCGGGGACTCAAAGATAGCTACCAAAAATTCTGTCAGTAAAAGTAGATATCTACAATGAATCCTGGGTTATGGGCTGTAATGCATAAATTTTTAATTATTTTCTTTCTTCATATTTAATGCAGGCTGGTGGCCTATTGGCTAGCGCTCTGGCCTTTGGTACCACAAACTTCAGATTCGAATCATACCTGTGGCATGAATATTTGTTAGTGGTTCGGAATCCGCAGTAAACTGAAGGTTCGATCTAATTAACCTAAAGTGTGCAAAAAATTAACGTAGAGCGACAAACCGAATCTTCATATTTAGTGGAACTTGTCTTTAGTGCCGTCATAAATTTGCTAACAAAATAAAAGAAAGAAACCCCACTGCAAATAGCTAATCGCAGTAATTTAAGAATATTGCTGACAAAACCAAGAAGGAATTCTTCGACATCAGAGAACCTTCTCATTAGGATCCTTTTTAATGCTATTTGCAACTTTTATTTTCATATTATCTTTCATTACCCAACTTTTCTGCGTGTATTTCGAATGTTATTGTGGTCGACTTTAATATGTAATTTTATAATTTCAAGTTTCAGATGTCTTATTTACAACATCATTATTTACAGTTATCTTAAGACCTAGGCAGATATATAGATACATAAAAAAATGTGAATTTGTACAACATATATGTGTTTGGTCGCTTAAAGAAAGTAGATTTCTAGGAGGTTCAGAATAATTTTCTTTCTGAAAATGAGGTGACACGACAAACGCATATTTTTTAATGAACATGTGATTTTTTCAGAGAAAAGGTGATGTAAAAACATCAAATCTGTATCAAGGGACTGACAGACTTATTGAGAAGCACTGAACAATTATTATCTAAACCAAATGCTTTTTTTCATTTGCAATGTTAAAATATCTTCCATACAAATGTTTTGATAAAAATTATTATTAAACGTGTATAAATGATACATGTTTCCGTGCCTAATTAAAACTTATCATGCAATATGTAGGAATTTTTGCATGAATTTGATATTTTGAAGGGTTTTTTTAATGAACATATGATTTGGGGAATGATGGCCGAATGGCTAGCGCTCTGTCGCTCGGTACCACAGGTACCGGGTTCAAATCCCGGCTTTGCCCATGGATATTTGTAGTGGTTCGGAATCCACTTTAAACCGTAGGTCCCGGTCCTAATAGGATCGTAGAGCGCTGCGGGGGCATTGTTATTCCGCGTCCGTGGCTTACCATCAAGTTACACGCGCCCCCTGGGTAATGCAAAGTGAGTAACATCGGTGCAGCCCTTATGGCGAAGATCACGGTCTATTTGCCAGCTGCATTAGAAGAAAAAAATATGATTTTTTTCAGCGAAACAGTGACGTTTTTACATCAATTCTTTATTCAGTGACTGTCAGACTTATTGAGAGGCATTGAACAATTATTATCTAAACCAAATATTTTTTATTGCATTGTTAATATATCTTCCGGGACTGAATGACCGAGTGTCTAGCGCTCTGGCGCTCAGTGCTACAGGTTTCGGGTTCGAGTCCCGGCGGCGCCATGGATGTTTGTAGTGGTTTGGAATCCACTTTAAGCCGTAGGTCCCGGTCTCATATGACTGTGAGAGCGTCACGGAGCCAAAGTCAGACTTCTACCTACGGGTGCTCCATCACAACAAAGCTGCTTCCTTTCCCTTCAACCATAAGTACATATGGGTTCGTGGACTTGGCATAGATGTCTACCAAGTAGGATAAGAAATAACAACAAGATATCTTCCATACAAATCTTTTTATAAACATTATTATCAAACGTGCATAATTGACACATGTTTTTGTACTAAATTAAAACTTTTACCATGTATTACATATGATACAACAATTTTACATGATTTTTTAATGAACGTGTGATTTTTTTACAGCGAAACGGTGATGTTTTTACGTCAAATCTTTATCAAGGCACTGACAAACTTATTTGGAAGCATTGAAAAATTGTTATCAAAACCAAATGTTTTTATTGCAATGTTAAGATATCTTCCGAACAAATGTTTTGATAAACATTATTATTAAACGTGCATAACTGGCACGTGTTTTTTACTAAATTAAAACTTTTATCGTGCATAACATATGGTACGATAATTTTACATGATTTTTTAATGAACGTGTGATTTTTTTCCAGCGAAACGGTGATGTTTTTACATCAAATCTTTATCAAGGGACTGACAGCGAGGATGGAGAGCTGGCCGACCTTAGTTTTAGGTGAGTCGCTTACATGACACAAGTCTAAAGTGCTAATAATTGAATAGTAAAATACTGTGATCTGTTGTTTACACATATATAGTATTATGTTCTATTTTTTACGCTTATATAGTATTATGTTCTGTTTTTTACACTTATATAGTATTATGTTCTGTTTTTTACACTTATATAGTATTATGTTCTGTTTTTTACACTTATATAGTATTATGATCTGTTTTTTACACTTATATAGTATTATGATCTGTTTTTTACACTTATATAGTATTATGATCTGTTTTTTACACTTATATAGTATTATGATCTGTTTTTTACACTTATATAGTATTATGATCTGTTTTTTACACTTATATAGTATTATGTTCTGTTTTTTACACTTATATAGTATTATGATCTGTTTTTTACACTTATATAGTATTATGATCTGTTTTTTACACTTATATAGTATTATGATCTGTTTTTTTACACTTATATAGTATTATGATCTGTTTTTTACACTTATATAGTATTATGATCTGTTTTTCACACTTATATAGTATTATGATCTGTTTTTTACACTTATATAGTATTATGTTCTATTTTTTACACTTATATAGTATTATGTTCTGTTTTTTACACTTATATAGTATTATGTTCTGTTTTTACACTTATATAGTATTATGTTCTGTTTTTTACACTTATATAGTATTATGTTCTGTTTTTTACACTTATATAGTATTATGATCTGTTTTTTACACTTATATAGTATTATGATCTGTTTTTTACACTTATATAGTATTATGTTCTGTTTTTTACACTTATATAGTATTATGATCTGTTTTTTACACTTATATAGTATTATGATCTGTTTTTTACACTTATATAGTATTATGTTCTGTTTTTTACACTTATATAGTATTATGATCTGTTTTTCATACTTATATAGTATTATGATCTGTTTCTTACACTTATATAGTATTATGTTTTTGTATAGTATTATGCTCTTTTTTTTTTACACTCTTATAGTAGTTTTTACACTTATATATTGTTTTTGCACTTATATAGTTCACATATAGCAATTTCTATCTTACAAGAAAATAAATCCAAATTCTGTCCGTTTTGACTTATTTAAACAAAATGAAATACATTTATTAAATATTGTTATTTATCACTAATACTGTTTATATGCTATTCACAATGCACTATATCTACATTTTATTACCGTTTATTGTATATTAATCGCCTTCAAAGGCCAGATTTACTAATAGATTATTTTCAGCTTTTGTATTATACATTTTTAAAGTGACACCAATTTTTCAAGATGTATCATAATATACTATCACTAATTAAAAATTGACATAGTAATAAATACAATAATGATAGTGATAAAGTAAATAGGGCTTCTGTAGTACAATTAACCTTTCTGTTAATGAAAAAATGTCCAGATCCTTAATCCATATTTGAAAGACGAGTAATCTTTACTAAAAAGAATTGAAAATATTATATTAAATGCTAGAGGAACCTAAAACGTAAAGTGATTGTTCAATGAAGTAAAAATAATATGCATATTGAACTCTTCTTATTGTGAATCGGAGTGGCAGATGTTACAGTTTGGAAAAACTGCCATCTTCGATTCGTTTGTATTTTTAATAAATTTTTAAAAGGTATAAATTTCAGTTCTTTCTTTAAAATGGATATAATAATATAAAAAAATTTAAATTTCAGCCCTTCTGACAGCTTACTAACTCAAATATTTTAACAATGCTTATTATTAGTTCATTTAAAACTAACAAATTATGCTAAGAAAATCAAATGAAAACCAGAGAAAAGGTGATGTTGTGCATTTTATGATATTACAAAGATTGTTTAGAGCAATACTTTTTACCATGAACGAAACAACTTGCTAATTAAGAATAACTTATTAATTAATCAATTATAATTCGTAATTAAAAAATTTGGTAAATATAAACATTGTGAAAATATTATACCCCCCAAATTAAGTGTTTTGCGTCTCTAAAAGACTGCATATTACACATTGAGTAAATATAGTAATATATAAGTACATACATAACTATCGTATTATGTACAATAATTCTTATGATTTTCATAAAAATATTGTATTAATACTTATACTAATACTTATTAATGCAATAATTATGAAAATCATAATTACAAAAATTAATCATTATACTAAAATTAGCGAATATTACACTAAAATTGAAGAATATTTTGTATTTTGAAAAACAATGTCCTTTCTGAAAAATGTACAAAAATTTTTCATTGTAATTTGCATCTAATTTTTAGGAATACAATGAAACTTTAATAAATGCTGTAAAAAAATCACACTTATAAAAAAAATCTAAGTTTTTATACCGCTCTTTTAAATACATTCTGTAATATTGTATTGAATATATTTTGCAATTTAGTAGTGAACAGTTGTAATTGGTTTTAAATATAGTGTAGCAATAGCTGCAGTAGGATGTATAGTATTGAAAAGTTACTTCTATAGTACTGACTATACCGATTAAAAAAATAAGATTCATTAGATTGTTGTAAAAAGCTTGTATTTACAAATAGTATAGCAGTAGCTTCAGTAGGATGTATAGTGGTAAAAGATTGCTCAAATAGTACTGGCTCAGAAAAGCACTCAAATTTAATAAAGCAAGAATCGTTAGGCTGTAGAAAAGAAGCTTGGAATTAATATTAAATATAGTGCAGTATAGCTTTAGTAGGATGTACTAGGAGTAGGATATACATTGCAGTCTAACGTTTAGTATGTGTGCTTTCAGCTTCACACACGCGCATGTATTAGCATTAGGAGCGAACATTGATACTGTCAAAATGTACTGATTTGCAGTGGATAGCATAACTGGCGCTATGATTTGCTTTGTGCTGTTTCTGCCTTAGAAAATGCGTTGAGTAATCAGGAGTACTCAGAAAATATTTTACTTATTTCTCATCAATAAACTAACTTGATTATTTAATAAAATACTATTTTAACTAGCATCAAATGTCTCAAATCAAAAGCATATGTAGTTACAAATGTATTTATACAATACCAACCAACAATGTTTAATTTCACATGTTTGTAGATTCACATTTTGCAATGAAGTTTACTAAATAATTATCATCATATATAAATTAAGAAATATTTGTAAGAAGATCTATATTTAAACAGGTATTTGCATATATATATACACAAGATTAAAGTTTAATAATTAATAGAAAAATACAAGCTTTGTTTTTAAAAATAACAACTGTACAATGATTGTTTTTGTAATTTTGTTTAACTTCAAAAGTAATAGTTTTTTTATTTTGAAGTATTATTGTTTTTGAACATATTTTTAGAATTAACATAGTTTTTATTGATTTTAAAAGTTCAGAGGTTATACAACTCAATAATTTGTATAACTAAACTACGTTAAGTGGATCTATGATTTAGTTATATATATTTGTAATTTATTCATGTATATATTTCTATTTGCCACAATATTTTTAATGTTTGCACTTTTGAATTTTGGATTTTCTTTTTTGTATTGCAATACGTAAGATAATTTTTGTATTTTACATGGTTGCTGTTTTAAAATTCTTTTGGACATTTTTTTGACAAATAACATATTTTTTATGGATTGTAAATGTTCAGAGATTATATAGCAATTCAATAATTTGTATGATTGAACTATGTTAAATGAATATATGATCTATTCATATATATTTATAATTTATTCGTGTATATATTTTTATTTGCCAAAATATCATTTTCTTGTTTGCATTTTTGAATTTTGGATTTTTTCTTTTTTGTATTGCGATACATAAGATAATTTTTGTATTTCACATGGTTGTTGTTTTAAAAATTTTATACACTTATTATTTTTCTATATCAATCTTACTCCATATTTTTTTTCAAAAACACAATTCAAATATTTTGTTTAATTTTTGGTACTGTACAATAATAATCTAGCTAAATATTTTTTTACACAAATTCTTCAATAAAAAGAAATTTTATTTTTTCTTTATTCTTCAGATTTCTAAAATTTATTTATATTAAGATGCTTTAACCTCTATCTTTGTTGAACTTTTTGTCTCAACTTTGTTTAATTCTATTTTAGTTTCTCTCTCTCTCTCTCTCTCTCTCTCTCTCTTCTTTCTCTCTCTCTCTTCTTATTAATTTCATGTTTCTAAACCTTTTTTCATACCTTTAGATTAAATTTTGTTAATAAAATTGAATCTAATCAATTTTGTTTGTTTTATATTTTTATTTTTAGTTTATCTTTAATAACTATTTATGATTCACACTCGATAGTATTAAATCAAAAATTATATCTTATTTAAATTATATGAATTAGTCATCACATTATTTTTAACAAAAAAAAACTGGAATATACTTTCTTTTTCCTATTATTTTATTTCAAAATAATCGACTCTTAATTTTTTTTCTTGTACAAAAGAACCAGCTCATATTTTACATTGGATAAAATTGAAAGTATATAAATATGGTTGTGATCTATCCTTCAAATAGGAGTTGTTGCTTTCTCCAATTTTCCGTCATTTATTTGATAAGAAATAGTTAAATCTGTCTCTTATGTCATAAAAAAATCATTCATCCTTACATTTTTTGCTCTGGGATTATTACACCATCATATTTTATATATTGGTTTTCACTAATGTTGGTGTAAGCATATGTTTGGTGTAAGCACTACTTGATACAAGGCCATCTCTTATATCTTTATCGATACAAGCAATTACTGAAGAATTCATGCAAAGCCATTGAGTTTTTCATCTAATTCATTCTTTGGATTCATCTGGGTTCGCTGAGTACTCCTGCACATAGTTCTGTGGCTCACATAGTGCATGAGAGGCAAAGCAAGTAGCCGCTAGTATGATTGCAATTACCTTAACTTAGTGCCCTTGCTGCCCTCTGTCCCAGGAGATCTCTTCGACATGTTGCTGCCCATGCTGACCATCTATCAGGAGTATGTGAGGAATCACCACTATAGTCTCCAGGTACTGGCAGAGTGCAAGCAAAGAGAGAAGTTCGTCGCGATTCTAAGAAGACTGGAAGAGAAGTCTAGCCTGCAGGGAAGAACTCTCGAGACCTTTCTCACGTATCCCATGCATCAGGTACTCACTCCTCCATTCATTTTAATACACTGTACAACACTTCATCATGCACTATACACACTATACAACACTTCATACCATGTTATATGGCAACCTTTCCGAGTGGAAAGGTTGCATACAATCTATTTGTGCTGTTAGCCCCTTAACGATTATCCCGAGTATGCTCATATGTCATATATATTATATGTTTATTTTCAGAACATTGCGAACTAAGTTAGTTTTTAACTCTGGACAAATAATACCATTCCAAAATAAAAACAAATTCTCTCGTGATGTCGAAATCAAACAATAGTTCTCCTACCCCGATTTCATGTGTTTTATAGGCATTAAATCGATGTCCTTCAGTCCAAAAGTTTCTCAGTCCAACATCTTATTTATAACTAACAACTAATGTCTGATCATTACTCTTATTACTAATTCCTAATGACTAGTGATGTCGAAATCAAACAACAGCCATCCTATCACAATTTCATGTTGATTTATAGGCATTAGAACGATGTCCTTCAGTTCAAAAGATTGTCGAGGACCGACATCTTATTTATAACTAACTACTAATGTCTAATCATTACTCTTATTACTAATTACTAATGTCTAGTGATATCGAAATCAAACAACAGTCCTCCTACCATCATTTCATGTTCTTTTATAAGCATTAAATCGACGTCCTTTAGTCCAAAAGATTATCGAGGACGTGCATCTTATTTATTACTTATTACTAATGCATTTATTTTCCATATTTAATGATAATGTATTGTAAGATAATCTTGAAAGCTCTGGTAATAATTAGATGATTATTATCATTATTCGAATTTGATTTCCAATCAGAATAGCTAAATTTAAACTCGAAATTCTGTAACAAAAAATAAATTAAATTAAATTAAAAAATATATGAAAATTTCTGCTGATGGCGTTAAAAAAATATCAAAAATGTGACAACTACCCTGATGTCGAGCTTACTCCTCATCATGTCTTTGATTGCCCAGCTGTTGAAGCGCCATGCATTGTCTAGACCATCCCTCGGAAGAGGATTAGTAATTAGTAATGGCAATCAATATAGCCAATATTATTCTCCGAACTGGCAATCAATATAACCAGTATTATTCGGCAGTACCAGTATATTTGATTTTCTTATACTCTTCAGGGGATATGACAACAACAAAAACTGCAATAAAATAAAAACTTATTGGTCATAATTCTAACATGTCACAAATGATTTTTTACAGACATTTGACTCGAAGTACTACAGTACCTTAAATATTAATGAGGTGCTGTTGCTATTAATTGCTTATGATCAACTGTATTTACTGTCCCTTATTTTTTTCAAATTATGTAACAGTAAAGACCTTTTAGTCAAATGTCTGTAAAAAGTGATAACAGCAGCTATTGCATCGTATGGGCATCTCGAAAGCTCTTCCGAAGAATCAGAGGATCCTAGTATCCTAAAAGGGCAATCAGAATTTTCTAAATTTATTTTTATTTTTTATAATATAATTTGTATTACTATATAATACTGAAATAAAATTTAATTTATATTTTCTTTAATTTTTATAACAAAAATTAATGAAATGGGTTAGAAGCCCATTGATTATAAATCTAAGTAAGAAAAGTTTGTAAAAAAGTTTTTTTTAAAGTATTTTAGTAAAAATATCCATATTTGAAGTGACAAATTTATCCTTGAATGGGTTAATCTGCTTAAAAATAAGTAGTCATTCGTAATTTTATTTTTAATGACATTTTATGAAATTTTTTACTTAAATGTAATTAATTTCCCCACATATTCTATCTTCATTCATTTTAGCAACATAAAGAGAAATTGCATCGTTTATCTACTAATATACAAACCATTTGTAAATAATAATATTGCATTCATCTATAACGTTTCATATTTAATAAGTATCGCTCATGTGATACTTTAAAATTATAAGCAATTTCAACATCTTCAGTTGTTTTCTTTTAAGTGATATTAATCCAATTTTGAGAAAAAAGGAGTTAATGGTGGTTTTCATAATACATAAATGTAATTTTTTTATATTTATAGTAGTAGCAGTTAGAATACATATATTTTAATTTTGGCGAAATTTTATATTTACTCGAATGTAAAAGAGAAACACTAAATGCTTAATACTACTTTGAAACAAAACGTCTCACTTTATATACAGCCTTCTATTACCATTAAATAGCTTTTACGCATCGCGTATTTGTATTCAATCTGATAATATTTAGACTATTAATAACCAGTAAATAATACGAAATGTTTTTGCACATTAATATCTTAATAATAAAAGATATTAATTAATATCTTTTATTTGTGTAATTTTTTTATTCATTACATATACATTTATTTTTAATATATAAATTTGATTTATATGTATGTCATACTTTAATTAATTTTCAATTTGTAACGAAGCAATTTAAATTTAGATAACAAATCAAATTAAACCTTTTGAATTGAGCTCTTATATTAAATTTCAATGTTCTTATCAATTTCAGTCGATTCAAACTATTTAACTTGTTTCAATCATAAAATTTGAAATAAGTTTCAGAAAAAATGAATATTCCTTTTTCTGTTTATATCACATAAATCCAATTTTTATTTTATATTTTTAATAGATCCAGTAGTTATATTATGTATTGAAATACTAAATTTTGTTATATGATATTTAATAAGTCAATCTTAATTGTTGTTGTTTTTTCACAATTCCAGGTTAAATCAAGGGAGGGAAATAAAATATATTTGCATGCTTAACTGTTTCTAAAACTTAACTTATTTTTAAATTTCTTTTATTTGTATAATTTTCTCGTTTATTACATCTGAATTTAATTTTCATGCATACATTTGATTTAAAATCAATGGGATACTTTAATTCATTTTTAATTTGTAACGTAGCAATGCACATTTAGATAAAGAAAACATTTTGATTTCTCATATATCATTAAATTTCAATGTTTTTATAGATTACAACAGAATATTTCACATTATTTAATCTATTTTAATCACAAAATTTGAAATAAGTTTCAGAAAAAACGAGTGCTCCTTTTTCTGTCTATATCACATAATTTTATTAGATATTTTTTAAGTAAATCGAGTAGTTATATTATGTATTGAAATACTAAATTTTGTTATATGATAATTAATAAGTCAATTTTAATTGTTGTTGTTTTTTCACAATTCCAGGTCAAATCAAGGGAGGGAAATAAAATATATTTGCATGCTTAACTGTTTCTAAAACTTAACTTATTTTTAAAAAAAATTTTTATTTGTATAATTTTCTCGTTTATTACATCTGAATTTAATTTTCATGCATGCATTTGATTTATATCAATGTGATACTTTAATTCATTTTCAATTTGTAACGTAACAATGCACATTTAGATAAAAAAAAAATCAAAGAAAAGATTTTGAATTTAGCTCTTATATCATTAAATTTCAATGTTTTTATAGATTACAACTGAATATTTCACATTATTTAATCTATTTTAATCACAAAAGTTGAAACAAGTTTCAGAATAAACGAGTGCTCCTTTTTCTGTCTATATCACATAATTTTATTAGATATTTTTTGAGTAAATCGAGTAGTTATATTATGTATTGAAATACTAAATATTGTTATCTGATGATTAATAAGTCAGTTTTAATTGATGTTTTTGTGTTCAATTTCAGGTACCGCGTTACATTATAACTCTTCATGAGTTACTCGCTCACACCCCGCACAATCACGTAGAGAGAAAATCACTAGAAAACGCCAGAGCGAAACTCGAAGAACTGTCAAGAGTAAGTCTGTACACTTAATAAATAATATTAAAAAAAAGTTTTTTAAGTCGATTCCTACTTTTTTTTTCACTATATTGCAGAAAAGTTCTTTTGCAAATAAAATTGAAATTTTCCTCTTACATCTGGCGCCATCTATTATTACATACATGCAACTTAAATCTAAAAAACAAAAAACTTTAATTAATTAATTAAATTTAATTAATGGATTAATATCTGAAAAAACGGTATTAACATCCAGTTTCATCCACTACAAGTTCAAAAAAATGTATTTGAACTTGAGCGGATGAATAAAAAGTATTTTATGAACGACTGAAAATTTGAACAAGATATATATAGGGAGAGTGTGAGCTAATAGAAGGAATTGAAAAAAGTTTTAGATAAAGATAATATTGATTATCTATAACATTTATTGTTAAAAAAAATTACTGTATTTAGAACAATTTTCAGAAAATTTTGCTTAATTTTCCGCCATTTTTTATAAATATTAGTGCGTTTTTTTAATATTTGTGTTATTATGCATCTCACAGTTCTTGTTATGATTTAATATTTGTGTTGTTATGCATCTCATAGCTCTTGTTATGATTTAATATTTGCGTTATTATTATGCATCTCGTAGTTCTTGTTATGATTTAATATACATTATTATGCATCTCATAATTCGTTATGATTTAATATTTGTGTTATTATGCATCTCATAGTTCGTTATGATTTAATATTTGTGTTATAATGCATCTCATAGTTCTTGTTATGATTAATTTGTGTTATTATGCACCTCATAGTTCTTGTTATTTAATATTTGTGCTATTATGTATCTCATAGTTCTTTATGATTTAATATTTGTGTTATTATGCATCCCATAGTTTTTGTTATGATTTAATCTTTGTGTTATTATGCATCTCATAGTTATTGTTATTATTTAATATTAGTGTTATTATACATCTCATAGTTCTTGTTATGATTTAACATTTGTGTTATTATGTATCTCATAGTTCTTGTTATGATTTAATAGTGTTATTATATATCTTATAGTTCTGGTTTAAAACATACCATGTTTAAAACATAATGTTGATTGAGTGCTATTATTTCAGTACTTTACTGAAAATTTCTCTTCATTACAACAATTTACATATATATTATAATTCATAATCTTGCCAAATTTTAACTAAATTTCTTACACTATAAGAAACAACCCCAAACAGTTATAGGCTCACTTCCCTACTACATTGTTGAAAGCAGATTCTTCAAATGCATTCCTGTGTTGTTTTTCCACACATTTCTTACTCCATTAAATCCAAAAATATTGAATTTTCATCCGAAACACTTTTTGTCTAGACACTCAACCTGAAAAACTGGCTTCTCTGAAAGCATTTCGTACTGTATTTATTGATACGTGTACTCCATCATTTTGACGCTAAACTGCAATGTTAAGAGTCAATCCTTAAATTCCTTTTCAATTTATGACATTAAAAGTTTATGAGAGACAGTCGCCTGCTCCATTTCATAATTAAGTAAAGTTGAAGATTATATTTTAATAATTGTCTGCATGATAGAATGAGATAAACCAATTAAATTTGAAATTTTATATATTGCTTTACTTTCTTTACCACGATTTAAAATTAGATTTAAATTTTTCTGTGAATTTAATTTACGACTGTAAATATGCAACTGCAATCAGTAAAGTGTTTCTATGATTTTAATTTACGACTGTCAATATGCAACTGCAATCAGTAAAATTTTTCTGTGAATTTAATTTACGACTATCAATATGCAACTGCAATCAGTAAAATTTTTCTGTGGGTTTAATTTACGACTGTCAATATGCAACTGCAATCAGTAAAACTTTTCTGTGGGTTTAATTTACGATTGTCAACAAAAAAATTCAATCAGTAAAATTTTTCTGGGAATTTAATTTACAACTATCAATATGCAAAGGCAATCAGTAAAAATTTTCTGTGAATTTAATTTACGACTGTCAATATGCAACTGCAATCAGTAAAATTATTTTGTGATTTTAATTTATGACTATCAATGTACAAATACAATCAGTAAATTTTTTCTGTGATTTTAATTTACGACTGTCAATATGCAAATGCAATCAGTTAAATTTTTCTGCGATACTCTTTTTTCAGCAAATGCATGATGAAGTGAGTGAAACCGAAAACATTCGCAAAAATCTGGCAACTGAAAGAATGATTGCCGGAGGATGCGACATACTGTTGGACGTAAATCAAGTTTTTGTCCGACAAGGTACTGTGAAATCTTTCAAATTTTAAGCGTTATATTTTTTTCACTTTCATACAGGACTTTACTAGAAATGAATCAATTATTTCTTCTGACATCTTACTACACCACAAACAGGAAAAAAGATGTACAAAACATATAGTAAATACTAACTTTTTATAAATAAAATTTATTCATTTAAGGCAATAGATCTCAAACTTTTTAAAAACCTACAAATATTCACTATATACAAACAATATATACTCACTATATACAAATTTCGGAGAAATATGCATCCGCTACTAATGCTTCACAGTTTTATATCCAGATGGTTAACTCTACCAACTACTATTTGCAGACGGAGAGTCTCAGAGGTTGCAACGGGAATTTCTTTAATATTGAAAACCACATCAATGCTAACGCTCTTAGTAGCTAACAATGGAAGTTACAGTTGCTAGTTTCTCGGAAACCTTCTTTGGCACATTATTGCCGTTTGGTGACTTTTTATATGAAGAAAGATGAAACATAGCAACCAGAAAAGTTAACTGTTTGTAATGAAAGCTATCTTTGAAGGGGAAAACTGACAAGAAAAGAGTAATCATATTTATTTTTATATATGGACACATATTTTTCAGGAATACCAAAGGGTGCATCGTGAAATCTACTACGACGCGCCGTTTGGAAACCATGAATTTAAGTTCCCCAGCAGACATTCGTTAAAGAATTATAACCAAGCAATCGATCTCCAATGTTATTCAAATTCAATTGAATAAAAGTAAACGATTTCCGCGTCGATCCCAATTCTTTTCTCAGTTGCCCGTTATCTCATTTATTCTTCAGATTATCACCACTGTCTAGAACAGGGGTGGCCAGACCGCGGGCCGCATGCGACCCGCCTTGAGCATTTTTGCGACCCGTGAGATTTATCACACTTTTAAAAATATATTTATTTTATAATGTCCAAAGTAGTGAAATCCAATGTATTAAAAAATACATTATTTGTGCATCCATATACTTAAAAATTAACTATCAAATTAGTTGTCTAATTTAGAGTTAGACAAATACAACAAATTTTTGAAATATGTAGTCACCTCTCTTTCTTGTTGAAAATCGAGTGGGCTTCAGAATATCTCCACATGGAAGTGGTTGACTTACAATACAATATTGAATTAAAACACGTTTTTGAAGCATTAGAATCAAAAGTAGAATTTTATAACCCTTACGCGACAAAAAAGAAATTTTCCAATTTGAGAAATCTCGCAGAGAAAGTTGCTAGCTCTTTTGATTCAACTTAAACCTGCGAATCGTGTTTTATTTATTTTTTTTTTTATTTTTTTTTTTTTTTTTCCCTAAAATGAAATTGACTAAACACGTTCAAACATAACGGACGCTAACCTGCAACTCCAAATACGATGAGCAAATACCCAAATTGAGATCGATTTGTAATAAGAGTGGAGAAACAAATATCGCACTGGTAAAATATATATTTTTTTAATCATTTCATTTTTTTATTTCATTTATGTTTATATATTTTTGATATTTCATTTATATATTTCGTTACAATGTGCGTTTAGTACCATTATTATTATATTATCTATGTTTACATGTAAGAATAATAGTAAACAAAATAATAATAACTCACTAGGTGTCAAGTTTTCACTCCAAAAAATGTCCATAGTAGATCTAAATCTTATATGGGGATATATAATTATATATACGGCCCACGGAATTATGATGCATTTCCAAAGGGTCCCCAAGATCATTTCAGTTGGTCACCCCTAGTCTAGAAAGACCGTAATATCGTAGTAGTACTGTAACAGAATGGCCAGGTAACGTTCCATTTCCGAAACATCTCGTAGAGAGGATAGAAGCAACATTCTTCTTACAGATTTTTAGTAAATATCAATTATGGTGATCCTCAACTAGGTCCAAGTAATAAAAAATTAAATTTGGTAAATTTTCATTTATGTATTATATCTAACTGTTTGTGTATCTATGCATTTTCGTGCACAGCAGTGCTTAAATTATTTTATACAATCCCATCACTGTATAATATGCCAATAGCAACAGGGTTTTTTTTTCATGGGAAGGGCTTAATAATTTAAATTTATTTCTTATGAGAAAAATTCGTTTAGCATAAATTCACGGATCCAACGTATAGAGGTATCATTGTAAATGTGATTCAATCGTGGCGCCATCTATTAATGAAAATATAAAGAACATTTAATGAAATTCTAAAAACAAAAGTGCGTTGATTGGCATTTAATCTGATCCTAACATAACGGTAAACCAAGTAAAATATCTAAGCTAAAGTCATTGAAAAGTTTTACCTTATCACTATACCACTTTTATAATGTATTCTTCATGGCTTCCTTGCAATAAGACACATATAGATAATTATTTGATTATTTAATATAGTATCTTTTACTTCTTTTAGAATGAGTAAGATAATTATGGTTATGACCTTGGTTATATAACTTACAATACAATAACTAGGCACAATGTGCAAGTATTCAATTATCAATAATATTTTGCATACAAAAAAATATAATAGCTTTTTTTTTATAGTATTAATTTAAGCTATATAGGAAGAAAATGTTTGTTTAGTCTTTTATCAATGAAGGTGGAATCAGACGCGATAATCTTTATATTTTAGGTGGAATGATGTCCCTCTCTATATTTAAATGGCCTACTATAAAATAAAACTGCCATAAATAATAGTACAAACATTAGTTAGAATTATTTTAATCCTATTTAATTCTTCAGTCAGAAAATTATTGCAACTTTTTTGGTTTAAATTTAAATACTGCGTTTTTCATACAATTTATTATTGTAATAATTAAGACGTTCTTAAACATTATCTTATATTTTATTTTCATTATTCTATAGTTGTTTATGAACTAAATATAATATTGTACATTTGAAGGAAATCATATTATCTGTAGTGTTATTGTGCTTGATAAACGTAATAATAATTGGACTTTTGATTAAAGGGATGTAAAATATAAACAAAATTTATTCAGATAACATTTTAATGAAGAAACCTAAAGGGAATGAATTTGAATTTGAATGTTGAATTTCTGTTGTTGAATTTCCGAACTAAGCATGCTTGGCATATTAAATGTGTATTACAAAATGCTCTTTCGTTGCTCCCTAAAAAGAGGGGTGAGGATGCGAATCCTTTGAAACCATCCTTATAGTGGTTAGAGTAGTAATAATGTGGCAAAACGTGGATAGATTCATATATACCATGGGATTATTGTATATTATATATATGCAATAAGCACACCTATCCTGGTGCACTTGGATAATATGAAATCTGCTAGAGTATATTTTTGCCACTCTAATGACAAATTATTTAAGTTAAAATATTCAGCATTTGTTTCACTCTATTTAACTGATGATCAGAAACTTTTTCCGGAACATTATATCTGATAATTTCCGTGAAGGCAACTCATCTAAAACCTGGTTTAACTTTATTCTAAACATCCCTGATCACCCCAGGTTTAAAGCAGTTGCCCTTTTCACACTTCTGATGGGCCATGATTGTTTGGCCAATCACCTTTTCCGAATGAGAATATTTGTACGCCCAAAATGCATGCTCTGCAATCTGGGAGAGGACATGGATTCATTCCACCTTCCTGTCTTCCCTGCACTTGTTTCCTCTATTGTGTATGGTCGTTACTGCGAGGCTAGGGCCTTTATGAGCTAAACGTGTCACTATGTGACTTCTTTCTTTTCTCGTTGCTGTATTATATTCCTTATGTTCTTTTTATTTTATTGCTTTTTGTAATCTGCCCTTCGAAATAAAAATATTCAGCATTTGAAGACACTAACGATATTTAAATGTACCAAATATGAAAACTGATACTTTATTTCACAGAGAGTTTAAAGTACTATTTATGCTTGATCATCAACACAAAAATAATGTGGCATGATTTTGTTAAATACAATCATTATGGCAATAAATAATAATTTCTGATCATAATAATTGCTAATTCCAACAATATCATTTTTAAGAATAAATGTATTAATTCAGTGGTCCGTTCTGCAGGTGGTGTCATTCAAGTACTAGGTGGAGAAAAATCAAAGTTACCTAGAGCCAGAATGGGCAAACGCGAAACAGAAGTCATCCGCCAATGCTTTCTCTTTACCAATCATATGCTGCTATGCACTCGGTCAACCAATGGAAAATTGCATCTTATTGAGGTTGGTGGCTTTCTTTTCTTATCAATAAGTTTTTTATTATCAGTTTTAATTGTCTATTTAGAATATGTGCTGTTTAATACTACTCCAATGAATCTGATTCCCTCATTTTGTTAGTTATTATATTATAATTACTATGGTTTCAATTACTTTATTTTTGTCCATAAAAGTATTCGTTTAAAACTTTAGATCAAATATTGAAAAATTACTCGTTTTAAAATTATCACTAAAATGGAAAGTCAATTAAAAAGTCATTTATCACATATATATTGTGATATATTTTTATATAATCCACAGAAACATCAAGTACTTTAAAAATGAATACGTTACAAATAACAAATAAAATATCTTTTTTTTTTAAATAACTTATCTTAAAATGATCTTATCAAATGAAGTATCCGAAATTAGACAACTCTTAACAGTCCTCAGTTTCTAATTCAGAAATAATTCAAGTGATAATAAAGGATTGCTTAAATATCTTCACGATATCAATCAATCAATATCAATCTTCAGTCAAGCAATTTCAATCTTCAAGTCAATATCAATCTTCAATCAATCGATATTAATCTTCAATCAATCGATATTAATCTTCAATCAATCGATATTAGTCTTCAATCAATCGATATTAAACTTCAATCAATCAATATCAATCTTCAAACAATATCTTCACAATCCATTCAAATAAGTTAGTTATGCCATGAAATAAGATTTACAAATGAAATAGAAAAAATGGAAAATTTGGATAAAATAGGATTCAATATTTCTAGGACATACAGAAAATATTCTTAGGAAACTAGTCTTAATCAATACATCCATCTTCAGAGGGGGGATTATTTTAAATCACGATAGTTGTGATTTTTAAGGCCTTATATTAAGTTGAATTGATAGAGTACGATATTGGAGCATTTATGCGAGTTTCAAGTTTTTCAACACTGCACTTATGATAAATAAACTTTGTCTTTTACATAAGTGCATGGTGTTGAAGAACTTGAAATTCGTACGAACTTCTTCATCGGTTAATTGAAATTGGAATTTAGTATCCATTGGAATTAGTTGGTCCAGAAAAGCTGTATATCATGCAAAGTGATCTTCGCTATTTTAAAAGGACATTAAGTTTGCTAATCATAAGAAAAAGAGCAAATAGGACGAGATTAGAAAGACGTTTAGAAGAATATTCGATTAGAAGTTACATATTTGATGTTAAGCATAAATGATTAAAGAATCATTATTATTTCTTTTGGTATTAAACGTAATTACTTTACTATTTCACGTAGAAGATAGTCAACATGTTTATATTTATCATTATTTCAGAAGTTTCAAATATTTTTTGTTCATGAATAAAAATATTCTTCACATTGTTGTCATGCTATGAATAGACTGGAAGTGTGGTTAAAATTGTTAGAATCATCAGAATCATTAGAATTGTCATTTTTAGACACAGGAGGCTATTTTTAGTTACTTTAATTTCGCAATTCCAATCATTCTTTCAATTGAAATGGAAGAAAGCTCTTTAAAAAATTATTTATAAAAATATTTTAATCGTTACAGTTAAAACTCATGATATAAGTAATATGTGGGTATGATCATTTAATTTGTATAATTAATATCAAAACTAAAGCCTAATAAGATTTGCTAGTTTTAAAAAATTATATTTAGGTATTGCAAGCAAATTTATCTAGATAAATGGAAATTATTGACGGATAACTGATTTTTGCAATAAAAATGCTATATATTATCTATTTTTAATGAAAAAAGAACTTGCATATGTATTACAGTTCTACAACCATCAATCAAATGATTGCATAAAAGTTATAACATTGTTAAAATGATTACAATTTCAACTTTAATTAAAATTAAAATAATTATTTAAAAAAATTTTTAAAAAGTAAAAAGTAAAAATTTAAAACCTAAAATATGAAATACTTTGTAAAAAATTATGTATAATATTTCTTTACAATTAATGAGCAGCATTTCATGTATTTGAATATAATTATCAGCTTATAACATTTAATTTTTCAATATTAGCGTTTTCTAAGAAATAACTCATTAATTCATGAATTTAACTTCAAATTTAAAAAAAATATTTTGTTTCTGTAATATTATTTCTAATTATCACTAAATTCCTTTTTCATTGTAAATTAATTTAACGACAAATATTTCAAAATTATTCTACTTTAGATAAATATTTATTTCACTTTTTAAGTTATCATCGAATCAAAATTCCACCTATTTAAAAAGTGTATTCACCAATTATTAAATAAAATTTACGAGAATGTCATGAGAAAAGCAATATAAAACTATTTTTCCTCGATTGTTACATCTAAACTGGTGATGAAATGAGTTTATTGGCTATTATAATTATATTCAATGTGCATTTTATATACTTAATAAAATAATAAAAATTCAGATGAATACAGCCCTTTTCGAGGTTTATAATTGCAAATGAATGTTTTTAGAATTATTTCAAGTATATTTCATACTGTATTATGTTATTTTCATTTTTTTGTTGAAATTTATGTTTATGTGAATCACGTTCAATTGTTTTAATTTACAAATTTTCAGTGCTCTTAGCTCCTCTATCGGACTACAGTTGTGAACTTTTCTTTTCCTTCACTTTCTAAACATCTTTTTTCACAACTCCTTACACAACAGAAATTAACTTTCTTTGTTTATATTATAAACTTCAATAAACAAATCTATATCAACATAAAGTAAATTACTATAAAATACATTAATGTTAAAAAGCATTTTTCTACTAAATAATCGTTATAAAACTTTTAGAGTTTTGGATGTCACTTTTTATAAAATACTAAAAAACAACAACTTTTAATTGAGCTAATCAGATACTTTATATTACCGTCATAAAATACAAAACGAAAAAAAATTGATTTTTCCATAAGTATTCAAAATTGTCTCATAAAATATTGGATAAATTTTATAATGATGGATAATTGTTTGCATTAACATCAAATCTTGCAAGGTTGCGAAGTATCGATTAATAATGAAAATTACCTGACGTTATTTTATTGAATTAAAAATTAAAAATCTCATAAATATTCCTGAAAAACAAAAAGTGACAAGTATTAAAGTAACAAGAATTTTTTAAAAATAATCATAAAATGTATTTATTAGTTTAGAAAACAAATCTTCCATTTTTTAAAAAAATTCTAAAATGAGAAGATATTGAAAGAAAAAACAACTTTTTAATTGAACAATCATTTCATTACGTATTAACAATCTGTGATTATATCCGTTAATTTTTATTCCATTTATTCTTTATTATTGATTTTTTTAAGTAAGATAATTTTCTATTTAATAAAAATCATAGTAACAAACTTTTTAACATAAAAGCGCTTCTTACAAATCGCTGTATTTTAAATACAATATGAGATTCTTTAGAATTGCAGTAATAAAGCATTAATTTTAAAGAAAAAATATTTCAAAGATTTGCATGTAAAATAGCATAAAGAAATTTTTCTGAAACAACTGGCTTTATATAAAAATAATTTAAGCATAAATTGAACCTATTTGAATTCTTTATACTTATAGTATAAATACTTTTTAAAGAAAAAGTTATACTTTTTTATATTCAACAGAATATATGGAAACTTTCCTAAATAAAACTAATTTTTCAGACATCACAAACTATTATTACACTTATAAATTATTAACGTCATTTAAATGAAAATTCAGTTGCTTTTATTTAAATTTTAAAATTATTATTAGAAGATACGAATCCAAGAATTTATAGAACAATTATTCTCTGCGTTTATATTTAATTCTAAATTAACAATTCTTTAGATTTTTAATACTAGTTATAATAAATAAAATAGAATCTTTTCTAAATTATACTAATTTTCCAATCATTGCAAATTAATATTACACTTATAGATTATTAATGTCGTTTAAATAAAAATTCAGTTGCTTTTAACTTAAATTTAAAAACGATTGTTAGAAGATACGAATTTAAAAATTTATAGAAAAATTTAGGAATACAGAATGAGAGTAATTTAAGAATAGAGAATATAGGGAACAATTTAAGAATTATTCTTTACAGTTAAATTTGATTCTAAATTAACAAATCTTTAGATTTTTATCAATAATTACAATCAATAAAATGGAAACTTTTCTAAATAATACTAATTTTATTATTAACGTCATTTAAACAAAAATAAAAAGCGATTGAATTTGGCGATTATTAGAAGACACGAATTTAATTTATAGAACAATTTAGGAATAGAGGACAATTTAAGAATTATTCTATGGATTTAAATTTGATTCTAAATTAACAAATCGTTAGATTTTTTTAACAATAATTATAACCAATAAAATGGAAACTTTTCTAATACTAATTTTCCAATTATCACAAATTAAGGTACTTACGTATTAACGATACCTTGGCGACAGACTTGGCGGTTTTTAAATGTTGCCAATCTTTATTATTTGGAATAAAAATATTTTGAAAGCGTTTTGATTCTAAATGAAGTGTTTCATATATATTTTATTATTTGGAACAAAAATTTTAAGTGTCGATTGCCGCCAAATCTGTAGCTGCGGTTGGCGCGTGTGCTCGTTATTGGCGCAACTGTCGCCAAGGTACCGTTAATACGTAAGTACCCAAATTAATATTATGCTAGATTATTAACGACGTTTAAATTAAAATTAAAAGCAATTGATTTAAACGATTATTAGAAGATACGAATTTAAAAATTTATAGAATAATTTAAGTATTATTCTCTGCATTTAGATTTGATTCTAAATTAGCAATTCTTTAAATTTTTAACGTTAATTATAATCAATAAAACATTAATAAAAAAAACACAAAATATTCTAAATTTGATTTTTGGAAAGATTTTTGTTTGCATTTGAATGATACCTCGTCAATCTATTTAATTAAATAATATACAGAATTCAAATTCTTAATGAATAAAAGCTAATAATACATTTTTATGCTTTGAGTTTGTGTATGTATTTCACATTAATTTATTTTGAAAGACAAGCATGAAAATAAACTTTTCCGGAAAAAATATTTACATTTGATCAGTGGCGGTGAGTATGTTTGTTCTAGGTGTTGTGTTGGTCTTATGAATTGTGAAAAATATTGTGTGTTTCAAAACAGCTTGTTTTATTATGATTTTTTTAAAGTGTTTTGCATCTTTTAAATGGAAAAAAATGTACAACAGCTTGCAATTTTTTTTTATGTATTACATTAAAAATTTAGTAGACGCGGTATTTTTTTTTTTTTTTTCTGTCCTTTTTTCTTTTAAAAACTTTTGTAGTCCATTATTTTATTGGCTGATATCTTCATATTTTACGTTTACATTACTTGTGTATAATTTGTGGTGTTAAAAGTTGTGAATTTTTATTATTATTATTTCAATCGTTGTTAATGTGCATTATCAATATTATTTCTGCATATTCTGAATGAAATTTTACAGTATGATTTAAATATTATTTGATAAATTTCTGTGTGTTTCATTAAAATAAAAATTTAAATTTATTGATGTGCTTTATTTATGATCTTTTATGATAAGTTAAATATATTTTATGGTGTCTTATCGTCTTTTTGTGATATAATTTTATAGTTGTTCTTTTTTAAAAATTTGTTATTTGGAATTGTGTGATAATTGTTGGTGCATTTTATGTGTTGCATGCTGCATGTAATAGATGTATTTGTAATTTTCTGCTCTAATTAATAATACAATAATTATAAATACAATGAATATCAATTGTCAGTGTTACTTTAAAAATTTTAAATAAAATTTAAGCATTAAATATTTTTTATTAAATGTTACCAGATATTACGATAATACAAATTATATTAATTATAAAAATTAAATTATTAAATTACCATAATACAAATTATGCGAGTCTATTTTTATTTAATGATATTTAAACTTAGTACATAAAACACAAGTTCAATTTTAAAATTTACATTAAAAGGGGAAATAATAAATTAAATTAATTATTCAAAGTTTATAGAGCTGAGCTATTAATTAAAAAAACGTTAAATGAATAGTTAGTATTAAAATAGTTAGTAGTTAGTAATTATTTCCCCCGACGCTTACCTTTAGTAATATACTCCAATAATCCTATTCCTGCTTTATTTTTAAATTTTTGGTGCTCGAAACTTTTATTATTTACTTTTAAATATTTAAACCAAAACGAAAATAAATCATACACATCGAAATTTGACTTCGTACATAACGAAATTTGAACACTTAATAAATTCCACCAAATATGCGGCGTATATGCTACTTTTTGAACTGTTGTGAATAGTAAAACAAAAAAGATATAACTCAATTCAAAAACGGTTTAAAGAAAATTTCTGTTTACGTTTCCTACAGAAAAAAAAAAAAATCGAATTTTATCGTCTTAATCGTGGCGCCATCTATCGTCGAAGTTTCATACTTTTCGTTTCTTAGGGCATACAATCGGATTTCGAGCACTAAAACCGTCGACGGTAGTATTAAAAAAAAAGAACACATATATATTCCTCGCACTCACCTCCCCGCTTCAAACCTCCCTCCCAAATTATTCGACATTTTTCTAAGAGCACTGAAGAACGTGACTGTTTTCTTTTTGTTGTTCCTGACCTTAAGCATAGGTCAAAAAGTGATCAGCTTAGATCTCTTTCGGACCAGGGTATCGGCAAAATTCCTCTCTCGGATGCTACGCTCATTGAAGACGTTACAGAACCTTTCCAATTCACTGTTGATGATTGTGGTAAGTCGACAAATATCTTTATTTATTATTTCAATTACTATTACTGACCTTTATTTTGTGCACATCCAGGAAATCATTTAAAATCATTCAGTTTTAAGCTATTGTATATGTCTATATATTCATTTCCTGATGTTTCACAATTGTATTTTATTATTTGTATATAATTTATTGAATTATTTATTATTATCATCTTAAAATGCATCTGCTTCCTAGATCTCTTAATTATTGAAATAACCGTTTAACAATTAAGTATTTTATGTCAATTAAATCATGTAAATATTACAATTAGACGTTCAATATAAAAGATTAATCTGTACTTACAACCATTTTTCAATCACTTACATGCTTTTATCTTTTAATTATTAAAATTTTCAAATATATTCGGTGTTTGTGGAAATAATTTTTTATTACACCTAATTCAAATTTACTTTTTATTGTATTCAATATTATTAAATTATGATAATATAGTTTGAATAATTAATTGTTTAATTGTTTACTTATAGTTTAATTACTCAAATAATAATTTAAATACTTGGCATATTCATTTATATGTTCTCTAATTTTAAAATAAATATCTTCATTCAACAAATATAAAACAATACATGTTTATAAATCAATAAATTCCCGGCTTGGGTTCAGTGGCAACTTTCGCCATTGGTAAGCATTAGGGCGAAGGTTCAATCCGCTGGCGACTTTGTTGTAGACACTGTTTCAAGAAACGTGGAGACTCAATGGCGTTTGTGATGTTCAACATCTTGACTCGTGAGTCGGACTACCTGGTAGGAGTTTTCAGGGTTTTCTCCCGTACGATACGTAAATGCGGGATAGTTCCCCCTAAAAGTCCTCCCGGAAAGGGTTTTCCCTCCTTCTTTAGCGTTACGGAGTCAAGTCAAACTTCTACCTACGGGTGCTCCAACACAACAGAAGCTGCCTTTTTCCTCATTCCATGAGAACACACGGGTTCTTGGACTTGATCTAAATGTTACTGTCTACCAAGTGGGATATGAAAAAAAAAAAATGAAAAAAAAATCAACCAATCAATAGTAATAAAATTATAAATAAGTTTCGTACAGATGGTTCTATTCTTTTAAAAAGATACGCAAAACTATTCTCAATTCACGCATGCGCAATATGCCAAACTTCCCCCAATTATTATTTCTTTTTCTAAAATCACAAAATAAATTGTAAATTAAATTTTTTATTTCTCGTTATTGACAGTATTTTAAATAAAAGTAAGCATATATTTACTAAATTTAATGTACTGTAATATAGTTTACAATTAATAACTTCAATAAATCTAAGTTAATGTAAGTTTCTCTTGTAAATGCATCATTTCGATATACAAGAAATTATGATATAGTAGTAAATTCTTAACAATTAAAACTCTGTTTAAAATAAATTACAAAAAGATATATATTAGTTTGAAATTAAAAAATCGTTAAATATTTCAAAAATCTAAAAATTAGTTTTTGAAACAAAACTTTTCCAAAATTCTTATACAAAACGATTTGACGAATTTGTGTACTAAATTGTACATAAATATATTCATAATAAATTTAAGTAAAAGTGCACCCAATAGTAGAAAAACTTGCTGCTTTTATTATTATTTATTTTGATTAGTCACAAAAATTAAATTTTAGGACAGGAAAAATTATATTTTAAATCTAAGCACTTTATAATTAAAAAATTATCTAATCAATTAAAACTACTTTCTAATCATTTGTCTTTTAATTTTATATTTGAAATAAATTAATTTTATAGCAATATTTTTTAAAAAATAAATATTTTATAACATTTGAATAAAATAATAAATAAATAACAATAAAATAATAAATAATAAATAAGTTTCGTAATAGATAGCTCCATTCTTTAAAAAATATATGCAAATATTCACAAATTACGCATGCGCAATACGCCACACTTTCCATAAAAAATATTTTTTTTAAATAAATATTAAAATAAAATATTTTTTTAAAAATTAATATTATTAAACATAAATGTGTAAGAATTTTATTTATATTTTTTTACGTAAATTCCATTTCAAAAGTTTATTTCATCAATCAATAACAACAATTATTCTTTCTGTCATAGTCTATATTTACTTTGATATAACGAAAGCTATATTTTTATATTAAGAAAAAACCTTTTCAATTTAAATATTAGATCCAGTTGTATACACCAATAAATTCCTTGCATTTAAATATCCCGTTATTCACTTAATTTAACCCCCAAATAATTTTACAGATCATCTCAAAGAGAATGTCGATTTATATTTGTATCAGATTTATTATCATAATCTAAATAAATCATTTAACAAAAAAAAAGTTCTACCGCAAAACAATAATGATTTAATTTTTAGGTAAATTCAATAATCAAAAAATTCTGCTTATAAAGTCAGATGTTTTTTTTTTTTGTTCCTCTAGCTTATATGCTAGCAAAACATAATTGTATAAAAAGCATAAAAATTGTATATCACATGTAAATTCGGACATTATTATAGGGGAATTGCTGTTAGATAAAAATCTCGTATTTAAATCCGGATCTGTATTAATTTAACCATCAAAATAACTTTACACATTTTATCAATTAAAATATTATTTTTTTTACTGCACGTTATTCATAGTAATGATCGTGTGGAATCATTTAACGAAAGTTTCGCTACAATTGAATACTATTTTATCATATTCAACTAAATTTTATAACCAGCAATTATTTATAATTATATTAATAGGTAATAAAGTAATAAAAAGTAAAATAAAGTAATGAAGTAAAATAAGTAAAATAAATAATAAAAAGTAATTTTGACATAAAACACATAACAGATAAATGTTAAATCGAAATATCAACTTCATACACAGATTGCTTCTTTATAAAGTTCCAATGTTTCATTCTTGTTCGGTATGAATTTAATCAGGAATTAAATTTATTCAAGAAAAATTCTATAGTTTCCTTCTTACGTCTCATTCACAATCATAATTTGAATTAATCTCTTAACAAAGAAAATGCTACCAAAATTAAATAGTAACACTTGAATTCTTTTTAGATAAATTTAGGAAAATAATAATGCTATATAAAATATCAAAAGAAGGGAGTATATTTATTTTTCTATTGCTATAACAGATATGAACTTTAACACAACTAATAATGAAAAATTGAAGCAAATTCAAACACAACACACACGCGCGAATATTATTTTGATTTATAGTGTTTAAATTTTGTCTTCTACGAGTTTAATTACCAAATAATTTTATAAATTATGTAATCGTGTAAAAAAAATTGTGTAAAACTTTCGTCCAAATTTCATTTACGAACACAAATTCGATCGAATCATTTAGCATAGGAGATTTCATCATAAATGTATAATTTTTCAGAGGGAACTGTTAAATTTAAAAAACGTTTGTTCGCTAAAAAATGAAACCAAATTCAAGAACTTGCACATTATTACAATTTATATACTTGTATTTTAATTTTGTCCTCCACGAATTTCATCATCAATAGATTCTGTTTCATTCCAAGAAATTTTTCAAATAATTCTATAAATTATGTAATCGTGTAAAACTTTCGTCTGAATATCATTTACGATCACGAATTCGGTCGAATCATTTAACGTAGAAAATTTCATCATAAATGTATAATTTTCCAGAGGGAACTGTTAAATTTAACACAAAAAGTTTGTTCATGAAAAAATGAAACAAAATTCAAGTACTTGCTCATGATTTCAATTCATATACTTGTATTTTAATTTTGTCCTCCACGAATTTCATCACCAATAAATTCTGTTTTATTTCAATGAATTGTTCAAATAATTCTATAAATTATGTAATCGTGTAGAAAAGTCATGTAAATCGCGTAAAACTTTCGTCTGAATATAATTTACGATCATTTTGTTAATAATCCAATTGAATCATTTAACAAAGGTAATTTCACCACGAACGTATAATATTCCGGATGGATCTATTAAGTTTAATACGAAAAAGTTTGGTAATTAAAAAATGAAATAAAATTCAATCACTTGCTCATCATTTCAATTCATATACTTGTATTTTAATTTTGTCCTCCACGAATTTCATTGCCTATAAATTCTATTTCATTCTAATAAATTCTTCAAATAATTCTATAAATTATGTAATCGTGTAAAAAAAACTTATAAAACTTTCGTCTGAATTTCATTTACGATCGCGAATTCGATCAAATCATTTAACTTGAAATTTCACCACAAACGTATTATTGTCCAATCTAACTGTTAACTTTAACACGAAAAAATTTTCTTAGTTAAAAAAATGGAAACAAATTCAAGCACTGTTCATTATTTTAATTTGTGCTCCACGAATTTCATCCCTAGTAAATTCTTTTTCATTCCACTAAATTCTCCAAATAATTCTATAAATTATGTAATCGTGTAAAACTTTCGTCTGAATTTCATTTACGATTTCGAATTCTATCGAATCATTTAACATAAGAAATTTCATCATAAATGTATAATTTTCCAGAGGGAACTGTTAAATTTAATACAAAAAAGTTTGTTCATGAAAAAATTAAATCAAATTCAATTACTTGCTCATTATTTCAATTTATATTTAAATTTTGTCCTCCACGAATTTCATCACTAAGAAAGAAGAATGTGAACTTTTCTCCGTACTTCATCTACGCTCTTGATTCAAACGAATCATTTAAATGTCGCCATGTAAATACAATTTTCCAGATGGAAACGTTAACTTTAACAAATAGTTTGGTAATGGAAAATAGAAACCAAATTCAAATACTACACATGACGAATGTATTTTTATTTATAATATTTGAAACGAATTTAATTACCAAATAATTATATAAATTATAGTTGAAATAAACTTAGTAAATAAACTTTCGTCTGAATTTCATATACGATCATGAATCCAATTGAATCATTTAATGAAGGAAATTTCACCACAAATATATAATTTTCTGGATAGAACTATTAACTATAACATGAAATAGTTTGGTAATAAAAAAGTAAAACCAAATTCAAGTACTTTCTCTTTATTTCAATTTATATACTGTATCGGAATTTTGTCCTCCACGAATTTCATCACTAAGAATGAAGAATGTGAACTTTTCTCCGTACTTCATCTACGCTCTTGATTCAAACGAATCATTTAAATGTCGCCATGTAAATACAATTTTCCAGATGGAAACGTTAACTTTAACAAATAGTTTGGTAATGGAAAATAGAAACCAAATTCAAATACTACACATGCACGAATAGTATTTTTATTTATAATATTTGAATTTTGAACTCTACGAATTTAATTACCAAATAATTATATAAATTATATAAATGAAATAAACTTAGTAAATAAACTTTCGTCTGAATTTCATATACGATCATGAATCCAATTGAATCATTTAATGAAGGAAATTTCACCACAAATATATAATTTTCTGGATGGAACTATTAACTATAACATGAAATAGTTTGGTAATAAAAAAGTAAAACCAAATTCAAGTACTTTCTCTTTATTTCAATTTATATACTGTATCGGAATTTTGTCCTCTACGAATTTCATCACCAATAAATTCTATTTCATTCCAATAAATTTTTCAAATAATTCTAGAAATTATGTAATCGTGTAAAAAAATCGTGTAAATCGCGTAAAACTTTCATTTGCAATCACGAATTCGATCGAATCATTTAACAAAGGTAATTTCACCACAAACGTATAATATTCCGGATATCAACTATAACACGAAAAATTGATAATGAAAAAAATTCAAGTTCTTGCTCATTATTTCAATTCATGTACTTGTATTTTAACTTTGTCCTCCACGAATTTCATTATCAATAAATTCTGTAAATCATTATGAATGAAAGCTGTAAGCTTTTCTGTGTACTTCATCTATAGTACGATCTCGATTCAGACGAATCATTCTACGAGAGAAAAATTCCACACACACACACACGAATAGTATTTCGTTTTATTGGAATTGAATTTTGTCTTTTACGAATTAAATTATCAAATAATTCTATAAATTATGTAATAGTGTAAAAAATTGTGTAAATTGTGTATAACTTTCGTCTGAATTTCATTTACGATCGCGAATTCGATCGCATCATTTAACGTAGGAAATTTCATCACAAATGTGTAATTTTCCAGAGGAAACTATTAAATACTTGCACATTATTTCAATTTATATACTTGTATTTTAAATTTGTCTTACACGAATTTCATCACCAATAAGTTTTGTAAATCATGAATGAAGGATGTGAACTTTTCTCCGTACTTCTTCGACGATCTCGATTCAGACGAATCATTCTACGGGAGGAAAATTCCGCCACAGCCGCATAATTTGTCGGGCGAAACCGAAAGTTCCTCGACACGGAACGCATATGTCAGCGGCCTCGGCGTGTGTAGCACTGCTCACTCGCTTTCCCTACTATCCGAACCCCCTAAAAACCAATCTTCTTTCACTGCTAGGTTCGATCAGTTCTGCCTCCAGTCAGTCGAGCGGTTTCAGCGAGACGAGTGCTGCGACATCTAGCGGCAGCAGTGGCCAAAAAGACTATGGCGGACTCGACTTTAAGATCGTGGTGGATTTCAAAAACGGAAGCCAAGTGACTATTCACCTGGTTGCGCCCAGCATGCAAGAAAAAGCTGCCTGGACCAGCGACATCAGCCAGGTAAGGCCCAGCACTGTGCAGCACTGGAATAAACTGGACACTAAAAACACACCAGCACGATTGGACCAGCACGCTGTTCCGCGCGCATGTTGATACCTCGTAAATGCCGTCTGTGCTGGGCAGTTGGGGGTGGAGGGGGAAACCCCTGTAAATAGTGTTTCCCAGCGGAAACATATCTACTGCAAAGAAACCAACTTGTCATTCAACAGGGAGGAAGGTTTCTGTGCATGAGGTAATTAGTACTACTCAAATTATTCCACCAGGAGTTTAATGCATGTGATCTTTCTGTTTATATTTGGATTGGGATGTTTAGGAGCAAAGAATGAGTAGTGCAGGGATCGCAAACGATTTTTGTTAGTTTGCTACTATGTATCGGGAAATATTGCCCGGTGCTGCTAAATATAGATTAATCACGGTTTTGAAAATATTATTAAAATTTTATCTGACAGACTATAAAGCAATATGAAGTTCTGATGTCTGCTGTAAAAGTTTAATGGATTAACCATACATAAATATCTATGCAAATGGCTAATAGAATAATATTTTATAATAAAAATATATTAAGTTTGTTCATTGACGAAACAAAAAATTTAGAAGGAAAGAGTATAATAAGTATAATATATAATGAGAGAGTATAATATATAATGAGCAAGAAAATTGATTTGAATTAGTATCAACATTATGTTAGGATGAAATATATATACATGCATTATGTGTAACAACTATAGCTATTTGCATAATAACAATTATTTTAATATGAATTTTTATATCAATGAAACAAAATGAATAGCGTTTGTAAAAATCGCAAAACTTTTTCCAATAAAATATTGATTGTAGCAAAATATGTATAAGTTACTATAACGTTGTACAGTTTCTAAGATCATAAGAATATATCTAACAATGAATAATTACTAAGGTACCGTTACTTAAATAAATAATTATTTCAGAAAATTAATACTCATTTTATAATATTTTTCAAATAATTTAAATCAATATTATATAATATTTAATTTAAAATACAATTAACAAATAACAAAATCTACAATGAAATTATCTTTTATTAGATATTTTTATTAAGAATAAAAACCCGTAGCTGGATTAGAGAAAAAGTTATTTTTAAAAAGTGAACAATGAATTCAAAGTTTCGATGCAAATAAATACACAAATATTTCATTAATTACAATTCATATACAACAAGTTAGTTGCAATAATTAAATATTATTTGCGTCATATTTTATCATGCATGTTTTGTTTTAAATACATTTGTATTTCTATGACTTTTATGTGTAATACATGACTGATATTTTTGTATAAATTATGTATGTGTAATAATTCACTAAAATAAAATATAATTTTAAGTTAAGCACTTTTGAGAAATTTTAGTTAATCAGAAATATGACATAATACGTAAAAATTTCTTTTTAACAAATTTCGTTACATTTTTAACTTTTTTATAAAATCGACTTTAAAACTTTTTTTCCCCTTTCACATTTTTTTACATTATGAATGTTAATATTTCTAATAATTATATTTTGCTTCTGTTAATAAGTGAATTATTACTTTTCTGGTGTATTTTAACAATTCCTTTTTCAAATTTTTCATCTGTATATAACATACTATACTTATTATATTTACAGTAAAATTTTTATGAAACAAATTTTAATGTTTATGTATACATATATAAAGTGTATATACATATATATATATATATATATACACACACTTTTTATTGATTTGAGAATACAAATATATTTAAAGATGAATTGACATTTAATGTTTCTCAATGCCAGAAATCTCAAGTTTAATTTTAATAATTAATGTTATTCAATTATAATTTACTTTTAATCTGTCCTATTTAATTAATACAATATTTTACGTCTAATTGCTTTTTTGTATATTTGTTATGTACAAAACCTTTTGAACCGTTAAAACTTTAGGCTTACATTATGTTTCCAAGAATTATTATAACATGTTAAATTTTATTTCAAATTACTACATTGTATTATGGCTACATACTTTCCAGTTCAAACAGACTTTTTTAACTGTAACTGTGTATTATTTAGCAGATTGTAGCTAGGTTCTGCCCGTTTTGAGGATTGAAATAAATCAATATAGTAATAATCATCAATACATCCAATATATTTTTTATCATATCTTCTCATCATTATTTTAGTGTCATTTTTCTATAAAATCTTCTTCTTTGTCCTTGAAAAAAGAAAACTTATTTTAATTCACTTTTCCTCTTATAGTCAGTATAAGTCCTGCAAAATGATTCTGTGAGCTTTAAAAAGATGACAATTAATCTACTGAGTTATGTAAGGGGAATCGTAATTCATCACTCAAATTCTTCTAGAAGATTCTTTCACTATTGCTATGTGGAATTTGACTTTGCCATGCTGCAAGATTACTCGTTTTCTGTTTATCAACGAACATTTTTCTTGCGGAAATGCTTTTAAGTATCTACTAGCATTGAACTTCAATCTTTATTGTTTGATTGTTCTTTAGCAGCTCATATTAAACTGAACCTTTCATTTCACATACATTGTAAAGAATTTTTAGGGGATGCAGACCACTTTCAGGCTGTTTAATAGGGCTTGCTTATTGAGCAAGTTTTTTCGTCCTTTGTCAAAAAAGATCATCTCTCTTTGGTCTCTGTATGTGAACTATCTTTTGTCTCTTTGTCCACTTTATTTTGTTCAAAAAGATTCTCTGTTTTTGTCGTCTTTGTCCATTGTCTTTTATCTACAAAGATCTGTCTTTTATCTCTATCATCGTGCATTTTCTTTTGTCTAAAAAGGTTCCTCTGTATTTTGTTTAAAAAGATCCTCTGGCTTTGTCCACTATCTTTTGTCTAAAAAGATCCTCTATATTTTGTCTAAAAGTTCCTCTGTGTTTTGTCTAAAACAATCGTCTGCCTTTGTCCATTATCTTTTGCCTAAAAAGATCTTCTGTATTTTGTCTAAAACGATCCTATGCCTTTTTCCACTATCTTTTGTCTAAAAGGACCCTCTGTATTTTGTCTAAAACGATCCTATGCCTTTTTCCACTATCTTTTGTCTAAAAGGATCCTCTGTATTTTGTCTAAAACGATCCTCACAGTCTTTTTCCACTATCTTTTGTCTAAAAAGATCCTCTATCTTTGTCCACTATCTGTTTTCTAAAAATATCTTCTGGTGTATGATAATTAGTTAGAAATTTAATTGATGTTATTATGTCAACTCTTCAAAAATTAGACAGAACTGTGTTACAATTTGATTGTATCAGTCTATAGGACAATCTGTTTTCTCTACATGATGAGAATATATCAGAATATATATTCTTAATGCTTTGGGATCCAAAGTGTATTTCTATTTACTCTTAAATGTCTTTTTAAAATTTGCATAGTGCTGATTGCTTCACGTTAAAGTCAATACAATAGTTGAAATATGTTTCGCGAAAATTTGCATTTGCTGTGCCTTTTCAAAATATTATACCGTTTCAAATTTCAAAGTTAAACTTTAAATAAGAACAAAGAAATATTTTCTTTCGTTCATTACAAACATTCTTCCGCTTATACAAATTTTCTATGTGTTTTTATATTGGTTTTATAACTGCATCAATAGCTAATGTCTAATATTTCTTAAAATATTGAAACTTTCACATTGTTGATGTAATGCATTAATATTTTATTTTGTACATTCGTAATGTGTTATTAGTTCAGATTTCGTTTTTTTTTTTCTCATAACGGTATGTATAAAAATGTCTTTTAATCTCATTCTCATGAGAAAAGACTCGTTAGATTTATCAAATTGTGTCTTTGGATAATTTTCAGCTATTAGATATTTATTTTCATTCTGCTTTCTATTATACTTTGTTATCTAAACTATCTTGCTTTCAAGGTGATCTTTGGAGAATTCAATGTTCACAATATAATGTCAGTAACAACATTTATTCTAGTTCTATGTATTAAGAAACACACTCTTTGTGCAATATCAAATGGAAACTAAATTATGTACTTTAAAATGCTGTGAATAGCTTAAAATAGAAAGGAAAGTGCACAAGTATTTAGTTCCAATCGATCTATTAATACTAAATAAATCTCTACAAACTCTCAAAAGTTCTTAAGATTGAGATATTAAAAAGAGTATTCTTGTATATATTATAATAGAAGGTACCGTTTACCAATGAAATATAATTCCATAACAGAAACTATCACTATTTCTTAAATCATGTAATGCTATAAATTTATTAATATCGTGCTAGCATAAAGTACTTTTTAATCAATGAAATGATAATGTCCCTTAGTTAGTGGTTGCCTTAAAAACTCACCAGGGTACCTTTAACGCTTGGCGTCACATCAAATGTTTTTTAATATAATTCAATGTTGTAAATTTATTGTGTTGACATTGTGCGATATGGTCATTTTGTTTGTTATTTTAGATAGATAATCGATATTTAGCTGTATAAATAAATTGTTTGGAATTGAACTGAAAGCAATTGAATTGGTAAACGATTTTGAGCGTTTGAAATTGAATTTTATAAGTAGTTTAACGATAATTGTGATTGTATCGGTCAACAATAATTAGAGAGAAGGTTTTAAAAAGTATTTAGAAGAAAATCTCAATTCAGTGTTATAAATTTATTGTGTTCAGATCGTACAATATGAGCATTCTTGTTTGTTATTCTTTAAGATAATCAATATTTAGCTGTATAAATAAGGTGTTTGAGGTCGAACTGGAAGCAATTTTAAGCTTGAATTGGTAAGCAATTTTGAGAGTCTGAGATTGAAATGGTTAGACGTTAAAAGAGAATTGTGACTGGGACCGTAAGCAATAATTAGAGAGTAGGTTTTAAAAAGTATTTAGAAGAGAATCTCATTTCAATATTGTAAATTTATTGTGTTAAGATCGAACAATATGAGCATTCTTGTTTGTTATTTTTTTTAAATAATCAATATTTAACTGTATAAATAAATTGTTTGAGATTTAGAGATTGAATTGGTAAGCAGTTTTGTGAGTCTGAGATTGATTTGGTAAGGCGTTAAAAGAGAGTTGTGACTAAATCGGTAAACAATAATTAGAGAAAAGATTTTAAAAAGTATTTAGAAGAAAATCTCACTTTAGGACCACTTATTGGTTAACAAAATAATAATTCCTACCATCTGTGATTTGAAATTACAATTAAATTCGCCCTCTATCTTCATTACTATCATAAAATATGTTAACATTATTTCTGTATTATTAAATGTGACTTATTTCAATGAATGTAACTTTTTGCCTGTCCTTTATTTTATCATAAAACAAGTTAACACTATTTCTGCATAATTAAATGTGACTTATTTCAATGAACGTAAACTTTTTGCATGGCTTTCCAACCGTGCTAACTGACTGTTTCATTTCAGTGCATAGACAATGTTCACTTCAACGACCTCTTCCACGGAACAATGAGTGACTCATCATCTGTGACCATGCCTCACTCCATTAGGTGAGTTCGTGTTCTATGACTCTCTTTACCATCCTTTGCTGCCCATGTTATAACTCAGAGATAACTCTTAATGTGCTATCTTAAATATGTATGATATTCCGCGATCCTCTAAAAATAAAATACGACACCAGATTTACTATGCAAAAAAATTAGAAATGGGCTATTTTTATTCGACTAGAGCGAAATAATCTTTCTTAAATCTATAATCTGGAAAAGTAAATTGTTTGTAAGCAATTGCATGTTTTGATAGCTATTTCATTTCGATTGATTTCCATGTCCACTCTTTTATAGGAGGACATTACATCGAGTTTTAAATGTTTATGCGACAATTGATCAATCTGGTTGTATTTTAAATTCCGATGGATTAATTGTTTCCTGTTTAAATACACCACTTATTAATTTAAAATTGAATTTAAATAGCCTTTATTCAACTCTTTAATACAGGGTGGTTAACCCAAATGATCTTGCGGGCCACTTTGGAAATGTATCATAACTAACCACACGCCACATATAAAATATAAATCCGCTTATTAGATTTAGACCCACTATGAACATTATTTTGGTGTGAAAAATCGAAACATAATGAGCTATTATTATTGTGTTTACTATTATTCTTACATGTAAACATAGATATTATAATAATAAGGATACTAAACGCATATTGTAAATAAATATATAAGATGAAATATAAAAAATATATAAATATAAAGGAAATCATTAAAAAATATTTATTTTACTAGTGCGATATTTGTTTCTACACTCTTTTGCAAATCGATGAGCGCTCAACATGCGTTCGCAGAATATATTTAAATTATTCTGCGTACTCATAACTGTAAACTCATCAATAAAACAGGCAATATCTGTCCTATATTCGCAAGAATATTATTTTAAAAATCAAAGTTAATTTTTTGTCATGATTTCAATAGTTAATTTTTGAATATATGGATGCACACATAATATATTTTTACATATTTTTACATTGCACACATACACAGTCCAGCCACATTAATGTGACCACCTGTCAAAAGCCAGAATGTACACTCTTGTATATTCTGGCTTTAAGTGGAGTGTGGATTGTGGTATTAAGTGGAATTCTTTATATACACTCCACTGCAATGTGCTGCCCCCTGCCTTTTGTGATTGGTTATTTCACGTTGACGTCGAAAGTAGGTGGTGGTCACATTAATGTGACTGGACTGTGCATTTAATAAATTGGTTTTCACTACTTTGACCATTATAAAATTAATATATTTTGTAAGAATGTGATAAATCTCACGGGCCGGAAGAATATTCAAGGCAGGCCGCGGGTTGCTGCGCCTCCCCCTCCCCCTTCTTTATAATACATAAAGATATATAATACCAGGTTTTCTATGCAAAAAAAGGAAATAAGTTTAGAAATAGAAAAATAGATTAATTATTTGGTCTGCAAATCTACGATGAATGAGACAACATAAAATTTTTATTTTAGCTTTAAAACACTTTGTTAACAATTTCAGATATTTCGATTCTTTTTAATGGTAGGTTTTGAATGTTCCTTAGTAATAAACTTTATTTATATTTGTTTATTCAGTTTTTTAATTATTTGTTGTACTATCAATATCAAATTGAAAATTACAAGCTATTACTGGGCTGTTGTGTTTTGTCGATTTATAATTGGGGTAAATAATGGCGACTAATTGTTTAAATATACTTATATAAAACATTAAATGTGTCAATTTTTTTATTTAAACTGCTGTTAAGTTGGTGTTTTAATTAAGTTGGTATGTTTCATTTTCAGTGGTTTCTTATATGTATTTTACATAGAACCATTCATGCATGCAATTAAACATTACCGCACTTTTTTATTTAAATTCTTAAAATAATTATAACTAAATTAATCATTAAATTCCATTCAAAACAAATATTTTATTATTACAGTTTCATGCAACATTTAATTGTTTTAGAAACATTTCATTATAATATTCACTAACAAATTTTATATATTAATGTGTAAACACATATATAAACACACATAATTCATATGGAATATTTTCTTCTTCTTCAATGGCGCGATAGCCCCATAATGGGACAAGGCCTTCTGCCTACTGGCAGATTGCGAAAAATGAGGTGTCGTTTTTATCATTTTATGGGGTACGATTGTCAGCCCAAATCTCTGCAGTCATATTGAACTGGGACATACGGTTTAAAGTGGATTCCGAACTACTACAAACATCCCTGGCATTGCTGGGATTCGAATCCGAAGCCTGTGGTACTGAGAACCATAGTCATTCGGTCATCAGACCCTATATGTAATATTTTAATCATATGAAAAACAACAGTTATGATGTATAAAGCTAAAGTATATCCTAAAGTTTTTCTTAAAACATTATTCCCGAAAATTAAATTTTTAAAATAAGCCGTTTTATGTTATCAAATGAAATGATGATAATTACGTATTATTGAAAAAACTGAGTTTGATATCTTTATTTATTTTTCTATTTTTGTTAAGTTTTATTAGTTAGAAGTAAACACAATTAGGTTTTCTTACCAAACATTTAATTTGACTTTCGATAAAACTTCTTTATTTTATATATTATCTTTAGAATTGTTTTTTAAAGAATATGATAGCTTTAATAATGTAACAGACATTAAAATTTATGATTAATATAACTGATAAGTAAAATAATATCAATTATTAATGTTTGATAGCTGGCAAGAAATATAAAATAACGACCAGTGGCTTAACATTCGTAAACATTCTTAAAATACTTGAAATTTTTATATTGTCATTATAATTATTTTTAACTGTAAGAAAATATTTTTGAAAACACTTAAATTAATGAAGATATTTCTTATTTCAGTTATTAAAACTTCTTATTTTGCTCATTAAGATACAACATTTTTTTTATTTATCAATATGAATATTTGCGTATTTTTACAAACTTTTTCGCTTAAAAAGTATTATTAAATTGATGAGGTCTATTAAGCAAAACCAATTACGTCAAAGGATTGAACACTTTTTCTCCTCCCCATCTTCACTTCATAAAATTGATAATTTTATGCTTACAACTACTGATATTATTTCTGAAATGCAAGAAATATTACACAAACATCCCTTCTGGTTACTAAGTAACGTGTTATTAATTAGGTACATCTGTATTAGTTTCGATCCAAAATTTATTTGTCACAAAAATAATGTATGATTACAGTACATATTAAAAAGCCCAATCGTGGCCCGTGTGTAACGTGTGCAGGTAGGGTTCAAATCTATCTGGAGGCATTGATTGAATAAACTGTTTTCAGAATCAAGGAGAATCAATGGCGATTGTGATAACGTCTGTAAAGAATCTCGCATCGATAGTCAGATATACTGGTGGGAATTCTTAGAATTTTCTTCCGTAAATATAAGGCAGTTTATCTTAAAAGTCGTTACTTGCCAGTTCATACATAAATAGGCACAACATATAATTATATCGGCAGTCGAAGTCGTGAATTATATTTCAAGATGTATCATAATATATATCACAAAATTATATCACAATATATATCACATAATAGTGTTTATCATAACATATATCACATAATAGTGTATATCATAAGATATATCACAAAATAGTGAACTATATTACAAGATATATCACAAAATATTGAACTATATTACAAGATATATCACAAAATAGTGAATTGCATCACAAGATATATCACAAAATAGTGAACTATATCACCATGTATCACAAAATATGAATTATATCACAAAATAATGATATATCTTAAAATAGTGAATTAATTATAACACAACACGAAAAAATAAGGAGAACTGACAAGGAATGAACCAGACACACGACCATTTTGCTCAGTAGAAGCCACAATAGTATTCGTTAAATGGGAACTGTATAACAAATCATTATAAACTTCGTGATGCGAAAAACCTGAAGTACCTAAAGAAAGCAATTGTTCAATATCCGAAATATGCATAAGCTGCTGCAACGAAACTGAAAATCATTTGACAAACGCTAATATCACAAAACAATAAAGAAATCACGTGTGCATGTAGTGAACGGCTACAACAGTATTGGTAGATTAAGAAGAACACAAATATTTATACAAAATACAGAATAACAGGGCGTAAAATATGCTTTTCAGAAAATTTAATAACACCCTATATAAATAGGTATAACCGAAAATAACTATTTATAAAATAATTCTAAACATTAGAAATTAAATATAGCTCTAGAAGTTAATTATCGCACTCTGAGGATAGATTATGTATATATTTATATACGTGCTTTTCCTTTAGAACGCTTTTATTTTTTCGTGCTTTTTCTTTAATAAAAATGCTTATAAATTTTCAATAAAAATGCATATAAATTTTGGCGGTAATTTATAAAGAGTAATGTTATTGTTGTGACTAATCCTCAGCTCCCGGTAGAGCGGGACGGACACACCATGAGTAGATTACTCAGTAGTCTACTCACTACTATTACTCAGGAGTCTACTCCTAATCTACTCATGAGTAGTATACTCTATCCCCCTAATCTACTCACAATCTACTCATGAGTAGTATACTCTATCCCCCTAATCTACTCACAATCTACTCACTCTAAGAATGCTTATAAATTTTGGTGGTTACTTATAAAGAGTGATGTTATTGTTGTGACTAATCCTCAGTTCCCGGTAGAGCAGGACAGACACACCATAAGTAAACTACTCATAGTCTACTCAGTATATACTCATAGATGGAGGGAAAGGGGGCCACTACTTTTGTGCTGGAGCACCCATAGGTAGAAGTCTGACTTGCTACGAGTTGCTGAAGAAGGAGAGCAATGCCTTTCCGGAGAACTTTTAGGACAACTACCTCGCATATGCATATCGTATGAGAGAAACACCGGAAAACTTCCCCCAGGTAGTCTGCATAAAGAGGCAAAATTCTAAACATCACAAACGCCATTGAGTTCTCCTTGTGCTTGGAACAGCGTCTACAACAATGCCAGCGGATTGAATCTTAGTCCTAATTCTCCCCAGTGACGCACATTACCACTGAGGCATGATTCAAGCATAAAAAGTATAAAGTAAGAAATTTAAATAGGAAAAAAACCCTGAAGAATAGAACATTCAACATTCGAAATGCCAGCTCGCGAAGCTAATTATAGTGCAATAAAACCTACAACTTTCTTTAACAATATTAAAACATTTAAAAATTACGAATTAGATTTTCTAGGAAAATTTTGGAGAGGTGGATTTTATTATTTTGACACCTTAACATCATCATGATATACACACTGGTGGAATCCTCTCCTTGAATGTTTACAAATTAAATAGAATTTAAATTCCATTAATCAATCATACACATAGTTTTTTATTTTGATCATTATTATAATGTTACTCGTCTAAATCACAGAGGCATGCCTTGAAATACTTTTTATTGGTGCGAGGTAATGCACAATTGAGGATCTGTGTTTATGCTTTGGAACAGTAGCCTATTATCCTGTCAGGAGACAAAGAAAAAGGGCGATTTGACGAACTACCTTTTATAACTTAAGTAACTTTTTTTTTCCAAAAAAAACATGCATGAAATAACCGAAGTGCTTTATAAGGTGAAGATATACCAACAGCCTAAAGTAATTTTGTATGAAAAAATAATTAGTTTATGTAACAACTCTTACGACAGAAGTTATTTTTTTTTATTTTAACGTCTAAAGGAAGAAAAGGAAAGAACTATGTACTTTTCATTCTATAACCTTGTAAGAAAAAGTGTTAAACATCTAATTTTCGTTTATTTTGAATTTTTTTAATAAAATCTTTCAGGTATACTTTTGAGCCAGGAATTCAGAATTTTTTATATTAACAAGAATCTGAAATTTTGCAAATAAAAAAATTGCCCATGATCGATACACCTCTCATTGAAATTTTCAAAATATGATATATGGACTCTTTAAAATAACTTTAAAATTTAGACAAATAATTTAAGAAATAATTATAATTTTATACAGCTTTTCAATTTATATATTTTAGAGATAGGATAGAAAACTGAAAAAATAACTATTGGTGAACTATCCTCAAGTATGTGAATATCAAGAAAAGAAACAAAATTAGACATACTAAATATACAAGGTGTCCGACAGTACTGCATAAACTGTACAAGGGCGATAATCCTCATTCATAATCTCATTTCACAAAAGTTAAGGAGCATATTTTTAGGAAGCATAGTTTTCGAGTACATAGAAAAAGTATAACGGTGGAAGGAAAAGAATATTTTTAACCACGTAAAATTTCAAAACGTTTAAAAAATCAAAAATATTTTTTTTTAAATGTGCTCTTAGGATTGCGGGAACAGTTTAAAAGATAGAGGATAAGTGTGCGTGTCTGTTATGCAATAGAACAGCCATCATCATGCACGTGTTGCTGGAAACTAAAGGCAATCATTGCATGGGGATAATGTATTCTATTCCTCAATATTACGATAAATATTGCGATCTACCTTCAATATAGTGTATCTTGTTATCCCCCACACTATCATTTCAATTCCAGTGACATAAAGTAGATTAGTTGAAAGGTCCTGTTGTGCTGTTTCCAGATTTGTCACCTTTGGAATTTTTCCTATGGATCGTATGAATGAATCAGTATATTGAACCCCGTCAATTACAAAAGAAGACTTAGTTTTTAATCTGCAGGCTACCTACACTTTTGTGGGAACATGGTTGTTGGATCTTATGCAGTACCCATCATATTGAACGAGCATGCATGTCTCAATATGTATGGTGGTCAATGCATTTTCTTACCACGTCATATTTAATGACTGCTTTATTAAAGCTCATTTTCCATGCATCGAATGTGAAGTCATACTTCTGGAAAACTATGCATAGTAGATGTTGGTATCTTTGTGTAACTTTTATTTACTCCGAGCGAAACTTCTTCCCGTGCACAATTTATGCAGTGTTTTCCAAACATCTTGTACAAAATTAAGTAAAGGCAGAAGTTAGCTATACTACCTTTGAAAACCCCATTTCAGGAAGAAATATGTGGCAAAAAGCATTTGTTTATTTGAAAGAACCCTTTATTTTTTTATTTGAAAGAATAACTGTTTTAACTTATCAGTATTTAACTGAACTGTTGTAAATTTACCTTACAAGTCATCAGTTACGCTTTCGGTATTTAGGTACTTAGAAAAACAACATTCATAAAGTACCAACAAAAAAAATCTAATTTTCAGGGGATGATGGGATTTTTAATATATTTTTGTAATAAAACTGTAATAAAATAATCATTTTTTGACATTGATTCGTTTTAGTTTACCATTTTTCATAACTACGTTTTATTTGTATAAAAAGCCTGTAGAAATTGCGCATATCTCCTCTGCTATGTGGCGGCTGGATGGTCAAATGGCCTTTGATACCACAGGCTTCAGGTTCGGATTCTGACAGGGGCATTGCTGTTTGTTAGTGGTTCGGAATCCACAGTTAAACTGTAAGTCCCGGTCTAATTAGCCCACAGTGTGCACAAAATGCCCATAGAGCGACAAACCAAACCTGTGCTATATGGTATACTGATAAAAAAAATTATCAGTCATAAATAGTTATAAATTGAATCAGTTGTCAATACAAATGAATAGTCCATTAAAGGATCTTTTTTAGTAATATAAATTTAGAATTTTTCCTAATTTTAACAAACCATGTGTAGAAAAATATATTTCAGAAATATATTCTTCTGTAGAGAGCGATTCTGTAGAATGAAATACAGTCCTTTTTTTCCGCTTCTTAATTACAATATCAAGTCATACGTTGTTTGCTTCTAATTAAAAGCTTTATAAGAAATCGTGTGTATGCATGCATTTAACTTCACAATGAATATCATTCTTAAATTTGTAAAATATAAAAATGATATTAAATTGAATCAATAATTTCACTGTTTACAACAAAGACTTTTCAATTTTTTTGTCATTTTAAAATACAATCCTACCTAATTAAATCACCACGCTTTGTGCCTCCTATACACTTGGATTAAGCCAACGGCATTATAAAGGGATTTCAGTGTTATTTTATACTTTTCAGTACTTATTATATGTTGTTACAAGAAATATTTTGTTCTGTTTTAAAGTGAAATATTGTACATATATATATATAATATGCGAACACACATTTTAAATTTGGAAAATATAAGAATGATATTAAATTACGACTGAGTCAATAATTTCATTATTTTCAACAAAATCTTTTTTCAATTTTTTTGTATTTATTTATTTTTTTGTCATTTTAAAATATAACATATCTAATTAAATCACCATACCTTGTGCCTCCTGTACACTTGTATTAAGTCAGCGGCAGTATAAAAGAGTTTCAATGTTATCTCATATTATTCAGTATTTGTAATTTATTGTTACATGAAATATTTTGTTGTGTTTTAAAGTGAAATATTGTACATATATATGTACTTAATATAAGAATACACATTTTTTAAAAAATTTTATTAAAGAGATAGATTATCCAATTTGCCAAAAACCTCTTCTTTTAACATATGCATACAAATCTTCTTTAACATACACAGAATGTATCAATATATCTCGCAAACCACTTTACTTTGTTAATAACATTATTTTTAAATTCACTATTTTGCTCCACGAAAAGTAAAATTTTATTTATTTACTAATCTTAAGCTTTATTATTTGTATTGGTAACTAACTTTGCCTCATCCGATAACTGTCTTCACCACATATTGTATATATCATACCATATATTGTATCTTCTAAAAAGATCCAGTTACCAATTATCCAGTTATAAAATTATCTAAATGTACCACTCACTTCCTTTTCTTTGGAGCCAAAATAAGTAAATAAAATGTAGCCTTACACAGTTAAACATGCACTCCCATAATCTACTTATTGCCACCTACTTTATATAATAAGATTTGATAAAGAGATTAGCCAAAGTAGGCGGCTTCATTTTTCCTGAGCTAAATGTATATTTCACAAGAATGCACTTTTTAGTAGCAACTTATTATATTTCCGATCAACTAAATTAGAAAATTTATTTATCATGTGGTTTCAAACCTTTGAATAATTTAAGGAAGAGAGGATTTCGCAAAATGAGATACAAACCTTTTTCAGCTTCCTAATTACAATATCAAGTCATATGTTGTTTACCTAAGTAAAGGTTTCCTCAGATTTTATGTATGTATGCATTTAGCTTCCCAATTTAGAAGGAAATATGGATTTTTAACTATTACCCGTGGAAGAGTAAACGGATATATCTCTCTATTAAATAATATTATTGTGCAATTAAGTCAAAGATGGTTGGATTTATCTTTGTGTATTAATTGGAGGTGCATATTGCATAATAATATTGTTAAAAAATTGCTAGTTGCATAGAATTAACTGTACGAATTATTTTTGTTTTATTTTTAGCCTAATAAATTTCGCTAAATATTTCATATTTGATACAATTGAACTGTTTCTGAATTTAACGTCTGGAGGTATGAGGTATCATGTTTATTATATATATATATAGATGTGTGTGTGTGTGGATATATATATATATGTATATGGATATATATATTTCATAAATATTTCATAAATTTTTGTTATTTAAAATTATTAGCATCAATACAAAGTAGCTAAAAAATTCTTTTGTTAATCTTATGTAATTCTTAATCTCATTATCTTTTAAGTTTTTTTATCTCTTAAAAACATCGTTTCCTCCTTAAAATTGTAGATAATTAGCCCAAAGTGTGTACAAAACAACCGTAGAGCGACAAACCCAACCAAACCAAACCTCCTTAAAATCCAAAAATTGTTCTATAGAATCCAAATGAAATTTGAAACTGCCTTCTTTCAACTTTAAGGGAAAATATTCATGTCATAAGAAGTGAAATTTTTAATCCCCATTTATTTATATTATTTATTTGTAACAAATGTTTTGTTTCGTTAGTACTTTTGCCTAAGAGGACTTAACCAATCTTATTGAAAAGCTTGTAGTTTAAGGTTGATTGTTGTTAAATATATATATATATATATATATTACAGTTTAGTTTAAAATAGTAGACTGATCTTAAAATCAATTTGCAATTCTAAACTAAATCTAAATGTCACTAATAATCATAAATATTACTTATAATTATTAAATAGCTGTAATAATTATTAAATATCAATATTATTACATATTACTATTACAATCTAAATATTACTAAATCTAAAAATGAATACTACTATTTAATCTAAATATCATTACCAAGAGATACTTTTACTACTTTAGAGATACTATTAGATACTTTTCATTATATTCTTCGAATTACATCTCGTTTATTACAAAAGTCAGATCATGAGCATAATTTCTTCTCCATCGCTTAGTTTAGTTAATGAAGTTAAATATTTTTACTCTAATCTCACGATATTATATGTGTAATAAATTTCTGTGATTTTTTAACAACTCATATACAAAATTTTTTACTGTAAAAATTGTTACTGAGCTTCCAAAAACGTTAGAAATGTAAAACTGATTTTTTTTTTCATATGTAATCTTATCACAAAATCTGAAAACTATTTCCTGGAGATGTGGGAGTATAAACCGTAATGATTGTTAATGGAATCATCTGATTATTCATTATATTGTCAGTCAGTTTATAAAGAAATAGTTTTCTGGGGAATCTCTAATCTCTACGAATCATTTGAAATTCAACACTTTTTTTTAATTTGTGAAAACATAATTCTATGCTCGATTGATCTTTGTAATTCCAAAATTACTATTTATTAAATTTAGCAATTACTTTAAAATAAATTCCATCACATAAATCTAAGAAAATAATTTCTTTTAACTTAAATGGTCCAATAAACTTTATCAACTATAAATACCAAACTTAATTTTTATATCTCTTTGTAAATATATAGATCTTAACATTCAAAATTCTTAATATATATTTAATTCTTCTCTCCGTGAATTTAGAGCACTTAATTCATTAATTTTTATTTCGATCATAACTTAATCTGAACCATTATTTGATATCTTACTATGCATAAGATCTCACGAATTGTAAAAGATGAAGACTTTGTTCCTAAATATGAACGAAACCAATGAAACAATTCCCGAAATCGAAGAAAATGAATACATAAGATTTGTCATATCAAAATTTCACTAGATTTTCATTGAGAGACATTGAAACCTTAGCTCCTTAGTTTTCCACAAAACATAATACTGTAACATGACGTCAAATGTATCTTAAACTGTGTACCATATGCCCCATACTTTTACAATAAAATGGCTGCATAACCGTAGAAGCTACTGTATCCATTTTAGTAACTTAGAGGGATGGTGTGGGGGGGGGGGTCGAGAGATGAGAGTGCTCGTTCGATCGCTTGCGTGTCTGGGAAAAAGTTCCTGCTCCGCGCATGTCCCATACCCACGTGTCTGAGAGCAGCTCCCGCAAATCTTTTGCTGCTTCCTGCCCTCCTCTGACTACTCGCATCTGCGTCCCTCTTCGAAATTTGAGACATTTTTTTCGTAATATCAGGTTGTAACTAAAATCCTGCCATTGTTTCTCTGATTAAAATAACACTGGGAACATAGCCAAAAATATATTTACCATTAACATAGTCAGCAGTCTTTCCACTGAGATCTACCAATGAGTTTTTCAATGGCTTATTCATAAAATTCATTTGATTTTGCCTTGGAAAAAAAGAATCCAGTTTTACTTCAGTCTCTTGTTTAGAAGTTAGTCTAAGTTCTGCAAAAGGGATCTATAAGTATCGTGTCGTGTATACCACTGACACGATTATACCATTACTACGACTATACCATTTTAAATGGCATCTACCCATGAGTTTTTCAATGTCTTATTTATAAAATTCTTTGATTTTGTCTTGAAAAAAAGAATCTAGATTTATTTAAGTCTCTTGTCCTGAAGTTAGCTTAAGTTCTACAAAAGGATTTTATATCTAAAAGGATAGTAATCTTATAGAGCAAAGTCTTGAGAACAGACTGGGTGAAGCATAGCTTTTCAGTCGAATTCTTCTAGGAGATTCAGTTGCTTTAAACACAGTGAAATTTGGTATTAACATGTTGTAGAAACACTCCTTTTCTGTTTTTCAACAGGTTTTAATACCAGTTGGTTTAAAATCAGTTATTTAATTTTTTGCAATTAATTGAATTGTCGTTATTATATCTTATAATTATCTTTACAAAAATCCAGGCCATTCGTTACAATTTGAATTACGACTGTACCATTTCTAATGACATCTATCCATGAGTTTTTCAATGGCTTATTTATAAAATTCATTTGATTTTGACTTGGACTTGAAAAAAAAGAATCCAGCTTTATTTCAGTCTCTTGTCCTGAAGTCAGCCTAAGTTCTGCAAAAGTATTCTGTAAGTATCTAAAAGGATAGTAATTTGATGGAGCAAAGTCTTGAGAACAGGGTAGGTGGAGCATAACTTCTCAGCTGAATTCTTCTAGGAGATTTTAGGTTATTTTTACACTGTGAAATTTGGTATTGCCCTGCTGTAGGATCACTCCTTCTCTGTTTACCAACATGTTTTAATACCAGTTGGTTTAAAACCAGTTATTTATTTTTTTGCAATTAATTGAATTGTTGCTAATATATCTTATAATTATCCTTAAAAAAACGAACAAGCCATTCGTTACAACTTGAATTAGACTATGTCGACAACATAGTCTTTTGCGCTTAATATTATTATCAGTTTTTTTTACCAAAGTTTTACATGCCATAAGGTTTTTAAGCTTCCTAGCTACTGACAAAAAACTTCAGCAGTTATTGCTTCATTGTTATCCGAAAAATAATAATGAGTATTCCCTTCGTAGGCAACCATATATTTAAAATAATCTTCTATGGAGGAGAAATCACTTCGAGAATTTTGGATATGCCTTGAAGTACGACTATACCACTATCTTTTGCAGTTAATATTATTATAGGGGATCTACTGATTTATCGTAAATAATTAAAAATTGAATTGGTGATCATATGCTATAATTATCCTTAAAACAAACAGACAGACCAGTCGTTACAATTATACTACTGTCTTTTGCTCTTGATCTATTGATTTATCGTAAATAATTAGAAATTGAATTGGTGCTTTCATGTCTTTTATTTATCCTTAAAAATATGGTCCAACCATTCATTACAATTTGATACTTACGGATTTTTTCTTACAATTTGGGTATTTCTAATAACAATAGAAAACCACGGAGTAGACCAATTATTATAATTATTGTAACTCTCAATTTATTGTGATGGAGAACGACATAAATTCTCTCTCGGATTGTAGAAAATCAAAAAGGAGTTGAAAACTACAGCGTCCTTTTAAAGCTAAATTCCTAGCCTTTTTGAAATTGTGCAACCTTTTGTGGCATTACTTCTAGGTAAATAATAATAACGAGACTATTTAGATCTTTTAGAACTTATTGAATATGATCGAATAAAAGTGCGCTTACCTGTTTTTTAATATCCGTTTAAGTTATATTATTAATCTCTAGACTTTAAAAATTAATATTCTTGTGCGAGATACTTTTAATTCTGTTCTTGAAAATTCTCATATTTTTTTCCAGTAAATCGATATACAGAAGCGTACAAAAGTTTAGATTTTCTATTCAACTTTAATCATTTTAATTAAGTATTTTCTTCGCATCTTTCAAATTTCTCAGCATTAAAGACAAAATATACAAATGTACCATTAATTTCTTAATCAAGCTCCTGAAATAAAATTCATGGAAACTGTTCTATCATTTTTTCACAGAAAAACATGCAAGTGTTTCTAATACTTTGAACATTCTATTGAAAATTTATCCACATATCGTATTTTGTGCATTCATGTAAACTGTTTTAGTAGTTCTCAAGTATTTGATTACATTAAAATTGAATTTTTAGAATATTTTTAACATTTCTCCAAGAAATCCTCTTTTATGAAAAATAATGCTAGCTTTAATTCTCATTCTAAATAATGTTGCAAAACCTAAACCGGACTATTATCTACCGTTTCAATCAGCAGTTTTCATCATTATAATCGAATGTTAGTAAAGCATATATCTATTTTCATACTCAAATATTCCTCATATGTCATCATATTCACCAAATATTCAACCTTATTTCACTCAAATATTCCTAATATGGCATTATATTCATCAAATATTCAACCTTATTTCACTCAAATATTCCTCATATGTCATTCTATTCCCCAAATATTCAACTTATTTCAATCAAATATTCCTGATATATCATCATATTCACTACATATTCAACCTTATTTCACTCAAATATTCCTCGTATGTTACCGCATTCACCAAATATTCAACTTTATTTCATTCAAATGTTTCTCATATATCATCATATTCATCAAATATTCAACTTTATTTCACTCAAATATTCCTCATATGTCATTACAATATTTCCTTACAAACGTTATACGTCATATTCACCAATTATTCCTGATATGTCATCATATTCGCCGTATATTCAACCTTATTGCACTCAAATACCCATACTGTTTGAATATATCATAAACAATGCATAAATATTTATTGCATTAAAGTTGAAATTTCGGACTATTTTCAACATATTCTCGGAAGAATCTTCCGTCATGAAAAAGCTCAATTTTCATTCTTATTCTAAGTAACGTACACCCCTAAGCTGAATCAGTAATATTCAATTTCAGACAGCAGTCTAGTACATCATTAAAATCGAATGTTAATGAAATATATGTGATCTTTTTATTATTAATTATTGAAAGAAAATCAAAAATGCATATTTAAAATAAACCATTAATTAACTATATTTGGTGAACCGTAAGAGAATTTCGAAAGGATGTATTATGTAACGTGGTAATGAAATCATCAAGTGCACTTTCAAGGATTTCGGTTTAAATTTATCCCGACTGTAAACAGGTCTCTTTTGCAACTTTTTAGTTTCCTTTTAGATCTCTTTGCAATCATTTACATTTCATAATCATTAATTATTTGCATCAATCATTCTTCTCATCTTAATCATTTACATTTTATTGCAATAATCTTGGACGGTTAAGAGAAGATGATTAGATTTTTTTTTTTCTTGTAATGATAAATAAATATTTCCTATCTTCGATATAATATAGAATAATTCATTATATATCACTTTAAAAATCTATTTTAAAGTAATCATTAATTAGTAATTACTAATTTGATTCTAAAATTCTAACCGATTTGATCCTCAAGCCTATTGCAATGTATAATTGCTTTTTGTCGTCTTTATTTATTTTATGTATAAATAAAATACTTTTATTTATATATATTTATTTTTTTATAAAATGTACAATAAAGTGTTCTTACACAAAAAATATTTGTAAAATTTAGCTGTAGAAATATGAATCTCTCTTTAAAAATAAACCCTTTTCAAACTATGCATCAAAGTACATAATGTTTAATTTCGTAAGGATTGTAATAGGTGGTTTTTCTCTTGCACATAATTCATATCTTAAGTTTACAGCAATTATATTATGCTTCTTCTTAATAAATTCTTTAAATAAATAAATTGTGCTTAGAATTAGAAAAACTGTACATCCCATACTAAAATAAGGTATTCTAATTTATTTATACTTTTTTCCTTAAATTTATCTAATTTACTTTGTATTAATCCTCATACTTTTAAGCGTACTATAAATGCCATAATGCAACTAACTTTATAAAGATTATTATTTTCCCGTTTGCATGATATTCTTATATTTTTCCTTTTGCAGGAATGATCCAAGATTGTTCAAAGATGATGTGGACATTCGTTTCAGTCGAACTTTGAATTCCTGTAAACTACCGCAGGTAAAATATTAAATTCATCAACTTTTTCAAAGTATATCATGATTACCTTATATTCTTACAGACGCTATAAAATAGTAAATAAAAATGGTACTTACGTATTAACGCTACCTTGGCTACAGATTTGGCGGTTTTTAAGTGGCGCCAATCTAACAGCTACAGATTTGGCGGTTTTTAAGTGGCGTCAATCTAACAGCTGCAGATTTGCTGATTTTTGACGCCATTTTTTAGTGCTACGAAAATGCGTATTTGGGATTTGCCAGAAACAGAACAAGATGCAATTTTATTTTTTCAGGAGCGAAATATTTTACCAAAAAAACGAAAATGTCCCAATTCCCATGACAGGATACTTTATTTTGGTAAACGTAAGTTTTAGAAATGCAATTTCAGTCAGTGTGCTTATCATGTGGGACTTAGAAAAGACAGCTGGTTTGAGGGAAGCAGAATTCCCTTTAAAACCGCCAAATCTGTAGCTGCGGTTGGCGTTCAAAAGATAACTGCGTGCGCGTGCGAACAACAAGATTGCTCTTTATTGGCGTAACTGTAGCCAAGGTAGCGTTAATACGTAAGTAACATAAAAATATTTATGAAAAACAGAAAAAAACTTAAACCTTCAATTTTAAGTAACACTGCAGCATGCTCTTCAGTAGTAAATTGTTTATCTATTATCAATTTTCAAGTTGTTATACAGTGTTATTTTTTAAAAAATGAATAATTAGTATAATTAATAGAACCATTTGCTAAATATATAGCATTCTTAACATGTTAAGATCTTGGAAAAGGACATGTTAAGCGAATTTTTATAAATTTTTGAAAGCTACGAGTATTTATGTATAGTATTATTATACATCATTTCAACAAGAGTGCAATCAAATACATGTAAAATTTCAGCACAAAATAAATACGCTTTTTAAATCTCAGTAGAGTGGAGTGAGCTGTCTAAAACCAAGAGTTCTTTACAAATGTTCAAAATGCCAATAATAAAAATTGATATAACTATAATTTTTTAAAAATATGTAATTATTATACATTCTTTTGTTATTATAATATAAAAATATATTATAATTTAATATATTTATATCGAATTATTTGTATTATATTATATTATAATACAATGGTTATAATTTTAGTAATAATTTTAATGATATGTAAGTAATTAGCATGATTTTAATTGTAATTTTTCTTAAATATCCATATAAAAGAAAAATTATTTTAAAGGCATTTGGAAAATCTTTGACTCAATCGAAATGATGTCCTCTATACTAATTCCATATACTTACGTAGCATAATGAAATACTATTTCATATATTAAGTGAAAATTTGGAAACACTAAAATCCATTCAGAAATTTTAATTTATCATGTTTAAACATGATTTTTTTTAAATTTAACAATTGTGATTGGGTAATACCTCACGTAGTTTCTGAAACCATAAAACAAATTTATAACTTCAATATAGCTAAAATATCTGCTTTATATATTAAGCGCAGAAATATACCAATTTTTAATAACGACAGACATCCATAAAATAACAGTTAATCATAATAGTACAAGAATATTGACAGAGTTCAATAGGCACAGAAATATTAGAATCACCAACGGTAATTGTAGTAATTAACGGTAATTTCTCCTAATGTACACATGGTTAAAGCACTAGTTTCTAAAAATTAAGGAGAAAAATCAGTTCTATACATTCGAAAATAAAAATATTTAGCAAAAAATATTTATCAAACAATTTATTCATTCAACAATCAAACAAAATATCAATTCAAATTAGATGCAAAGTAAAACAATAAGTTTATTTTTCTGTCTAGAAAATACACGAAATAGAAGCACGATTAAAAAAATGTAGTATTCGAGTTCAATGTGGGATAAGTTTCAATATGAAAAGCGGCCATCACTAATAGTTATACAAGCACGACAGAGGTATTCCATGCTCAAAATGATGTTTATTGACTCAGTTAGCATCAAAGGATATTGCTGTATAAATAGAATCTGAAACTCTGAAGAATGGCAGAAGGTGGGTTAATTGCAGCAACATGTCTTTCTTTCCAAACAAGCTCAATTGGGTTCAAATCTAAGGAACTAGTTGTACAATCCATGTGTACCAATGATATGAAATCGATGAGGTCTATGTTTATCATTTTGTAGGATGAAAAAATCGCCATGCACTTGCATAAGGACAAAAAATCCGATTAAGTCGTTACTATATAACCGAATCATAACAAGAATATCCAATAATACAACAGTGCCTCTCGAATCGATATGCAGATTGGTGCGGCCGTCCGGCCTACACACATACACTGTAACCACCAAATCTGCATTTTTTTATGGATATAACTGATAATAGCGAGTTCTCGGTTCCTGTCAGACCAACAGCCTTTAGTTATATGCTTTATTATATGCTTATGTTATATGCTTTATGCTTTATTATAGTTATATGCTTTATTTAGTTATACAGCTTTTAGTTAAAAATAAAATATGAACAAAAAAGTACAGATTTTTGTGGACTTGTACTGCAATTGACGTGTGCGAGTCGAAGTGTGAAGGGTGCACATAATATTTGATGTCTTGCATACAACTCTCTTTTGTGAAGTCTTCTGCGCACAGTTAATCTGAAAGCCAACCTTCTGAAGAGGTTGCTACATGAAAAGATATGACATGAATTGCTATAGTGGTTCTGTGGCTCCTTCAAATTAGCTGCAAATAGCGGCCTCTTCCAGCTCTAGATATTCCTCGCATTTTCCAAAAGCTGTTTCGGCTCTTAAAAATGCATTTCACAGTCTATTAATTACAGAAAAACTTGCATTCAACTATCTTAATATTCGTCCAATGGCTTGCCATCATAATTTTTCAGAGAAGTGACTAATCTAATACTCATTTATAAAACATGTCTATCTCGAAATTTTGTTGCACAGTTTCTACTGCAGACACTTAGTAGCCCTGTTTTTTCGATGCATGTCAAATGGCATTAAACGACAACAACTCCATTAATGTACATAATTATATTTTGATGCAGCTTTACTTTGTACGCGTATAAAAATAATGTTTATAAAATGCGATTTTATATAATCGCAATTATTCTTTTTCCTTAATAATTGGAAATTTGTGTTATAAAAAACTCCAAATCATTAAATCTAAAAAAAGGAAAAGTGTAGATAACCATATCCACATATATACAAGAAAGTAAGTTCATGCTATTGAATCTAGTTCATGCTTTGATTTTGTATTATTTTGTATGATAATGAACTTTTTATTTTCCCTTAGATCCGGTACGCAAGTCCCGAGCGCCTATTCGAACGCTTGACGGACTTGAGATTTCTGAGCATCGACTTCCTCAACACTTTCCTCCTCACATATCGGGTGTTCACAGATGGCGTCACAGTCCTGGAGGCCCTCAAGAAGGTGCACTACGCGCCTGGGGGCAGATCAGTGCTTCTCTCCAGGATTCCACAGGGGTGAGCAATGAAACAGAGACCAAAATGAATGTATTTCTCAATGTTCTTTTTTCAATGCTGTCAGTTGACTATTAAATTGGATCGTTAATGTTACTCAGTGATTAGACTAGTTTGCAACAGATCTCAAAACGTACACCAAGTGAGATCTGCTGCGTCCAAGAGAGAACAAAGGAGATAGTGTTTTCTCAAAAATACTACGTGATAAATAATATTCATATTATAGTATCATATCAGAGACAATGGAGGAAAATTTAAAGCGCATGACATGGGATTATTTTGTTAGTTTCTGCATGAAGCAAACCGACATTGGCAATCATAAAATAAGTTTAAGATGTGCATGAATGAACTTTAACGTGCTCATATGAACTTGTCCGAGAGGGAAGAAAAATAATAGAGTTTTTGCATAACATTTTTATCGTCCGATATTTTTCTTCCTATCTCGCATGCTCATAGGAAACATTGTACCTATGCGCATGAGTATCTGTAATACTACACTACAGGCTATTCCTATGAGCATGTGCGCTAGGAAGAAAAAAAATATCGGACGATAAAAAAACGTTATGCAAAAACTCTCTGTTGTAACCATAAACAGCACTGTTCTCATTGATTACCATGAAATGGGTGATAGAAGGTTTTTTTTTTTTTGCAATTGAGCCACGGAGGATAAAAAATTCGATGGCATTCAGAGATTAATTCGTTATTAATGATAACTGTGGTTTGCTTAAGTTGAAAGAAACTAAACAAGCCATTCTGATAGGTCTTTAAGCTGTATTCTTACCGAGAAGTGAAGACTCAAACGGTAAGGTGAAAAACTAATTTTAAACCGATATGTTTCAGATAAAAAAACCCAGCTTTCACCACCAACGTACAAATCCGAATTTCTTATCGGCTAAGGTGCTTTTCTCGTGTTACAACAAAGTTTTGTTAAAACTATGTGCACAATATAAAAACAAAGCTACAAGAGTCGGCTTCAGAGGAATAAACTAGAACTATACATCAAAACGTAATTAGTCTTTAGTATGAATTCAACTTAGCTATCGATGGAAACATTATTACAATCACACAGGATTCCCTCGTTTCTCAAACCAATAATTTTAACAAAAATCGAATTTTCACTGTTGTTTTCTATAAGCATTTCGTTGCCATAAAAGGAGCTTAGCATCCTTATCACATTAAAAAACCTTAAAGGTTCGTTAATGTGAATTTTTTATATCTGTCCAAAAATTAATAAAAATTGACTTTTAAAAAAATGAAATTTGAACAAACAGTCAATATCGTTTTTTGATAGATAACAATTATTCTTTACTGTCTACATTAATGATATGCTTGTTACCTATGTTTTAAAAAGCCCAACGATTTAAACAGACCAGCACTCGTTTTCTATTCCAATGATGCAAACAGGTTAACTCGCACCTATTTGTATACAAAAAAAAATTGATTTTCTTTTTTAAAAAACATATGTACTCAATTAGAATTTAATATACTTCAAACCTGTTTATATGCCAGGAGAGAGCGACTGCATAATAGAATATCTTTGAAACTTCGTAAGTAGCTATAAATCATTGTTTGTAGCCACATTTAGAAAAAAATATTTTCTTGCTGTCGCTTAAAAAAGTCCTGATAGAAAAAATATAAATCAAAACCTCACGATGCAGCTAGAAATTGGTTGTACAAACAACAAAAATTGAATTTTCACACCTTGGAACATTTTTAAAAGTTTTATTTGCTTATATAAATTCCAATATGTACTTTTAAAACTATTCATCGTAATCCTTTTTTTTTTTTTTTTTTCCATAATACTTTTTATCTAATAAAATTGGTAGTAATATTGAGGTATAATATCGGATAAGCCATCTATTGGATTCTTTTTAATTTGTGGATTATTTTGCATCCCTTTTTTTCTTTTTAAAAATCACATTTCTTAATTGATTTTTATTCAAAATATTCAGTTTAATGCAATTCTTTTTAGATATCGCACAAAAAAAGAGAGAATAAAAAATAAGTTTGAATGTACTACATTTTCATTTCTATGTAGAAGACCTTTATTCAGTACCTTATTTTAGTATCTTGTACAGACAAAAATAATACTTTTCGCACGCTGATATATTACAAATGTAATGTGCAAATTTCTAATGGGTTCAAGAGTGGGGAATGATGAGATCTGGTATTATACTAACATATTTGGCTTAGAATTTAGCTGAACATTCTTTTGCTTTTTAAAGTTTTAATTTAATTAAGTTCTAAAAATGTGTGATTTGACGTTCTTTTTGTTATTCAGGTCTTTATAGACGTTGTTCCCGGGGAAGTCATACCTGGTGAGCTAGGGACCCGTGGCTGCGGATTACGACTATTCCTCGCCGCATTAGCACAGTGAGCTACCATGTCTGACATGGGTGATTCAAGGACCATATGGATTCACTCGCACAGATACAACAAGCACAAACAGATGTTAGTCACCTGAAGTCAGTAAATATTGAGGCTCAGTCACAGGGAAATGTGAGTATTGTTTATTGACCTCATTAGGCAACAGTTTTTCTTCCTGTAATTATATGCGATCGGCCTTTCATTTGATTCTCAGAATGAGGGTCATCTTAAATTATCCAAATCGGGAAAATACCGTTTAAAGACGGCTAAAGCAAATTCACTTAACATTCAATTTCATCTGGATTATGAACTGTAAATCACCTGTAATTTGCTTTTCAGCCCCCAGATTTCTACCTCATTTTTGGAGCAGAAAAGAACAATTGGCTTGCAATGCCAATATAAAACAGGTTATAGAACCTACACCAAATTTCTTCATCTCGTCAAAAACATTTCCTCGAAAAATATCATCATTTAATTTCCCTTTAATAATAAATTTGTTCTCAATCCTGATTAAGTTTCATTCAATTCTTTGCCGTACAGTAAATCTTCTGAGGCATTGGCCTCTTTGGTGTCAAAGATGTTTATTTGAATGTCAATTTTTTTTCAGGTCTCTCTGAAGGTATTTTTAAGCAGAATATTTTTTTTCAATTTGTGGGTTATTTTTGGCATCCATCTGTGTAGTTTTCTTTTTAAATCTCCTTTCTTAATCGATTTTTATTCATAATGTGCATTTGATGAAATTTTTTATATACCGAAAGCAAAAGAAAACTCATAAAAAAAGAATATGCGATAAGTCTAACTAAAAAAGTATTTTTATGCAAAAGTACAATATACGATAATACTAACTAAAAAGTATTTTTATGTAACGTACAATATACGATAATACCGACTAAAAAGTATTTTTATGCACTCCATTATACGATAAACCTAACTAAAAGCATTTTTAATGCATTTACAATATACAATATCCCAATTACTTAAAAGGTATTTTTATGCCAAGGTACAACATTTGTTAAGCCTAACCCTTTTTCATATATTTTCGATACAGAGGAATATAATAAATCCATGGCCACACGATAACAACAACAACATAATTATAAAGAAAAAATGCATTCCTAACTTATAATTGTATCGAAAAACAAATTTTCCATTGAATCAAAAAAAAATTGTTACTCTTTTCTTCTACCATTGTTTTCATCCTAAATATTTAACGATTTCCACACATAAAATTCCAGGTTAATATATAGTTTCATTATAAAAACATTTTAACGGAACTAATTCAATTCCGTTTAAAATGATGCGAATAACAGAAAGTTTAACTAACCGCAAAATACTTTTTTTTACTTACTTTATTACATTAAAAATTTTAAATGTTTAATATTCTGTAATCTCCCTCAGAGAGAGCCGATAATTCTGTTACAACAAATTTATTTAATAACCTGAATCCAAGATTACTTTATCGTTACTTTATAAATCCAAGATGCACTTTATGGTTACTTTATAACCAAGATTACTTTTTGCCTGTATGCAATATGCATCAAAATCCATTTATTGAAATTGTAACTATTTCCAATGCCACTGTATTTTCATGTCACTGTATTCACTGTTTCTTAACGTATATAAATAATTATTGGTATACAGGTCAATCTGAAAACTCTACTATTTTTGAACATATTTTTAATATAGAATTTATTTTGTAGATATTTTCATTTAATTAGATGGGAAAAAAACTCAAACTTATTAACATTTTAAATATGCACGAGACCAAATTTATCATAATGTTTTTCTTTTTGGATTGGTGAACTTCGTATGCTATCTACATGTACCACAAAAAACCCACCAACAAATAATGTAAAGAACGCATTGTCATCTGGAAGAACTTTAGTTGTTGTTTCTTATCCCACTTGGTCGACAGCGGCATCTAGACCATGTCCATGAACCAGTGGTCATGATAAAGGGTAAAAATGCATCATCTTTTAGTCCTTGACCTTGCGGTACAAAGATATGGGACACCTAAAGGGAGAAATCTGACTTTATCCCACCCGGTTATACCCCCGCCTTAGTCAGAGGAACTTTTAAGAATAACTGCCTCACATTTCACATCATATTGGACAAAAACTCATAAAACAATTAAATACACAATTAATACAATTAATTATTGAATTAATCCAATCTATATTACTATATTTTCAATGAGGGTTCATTGTTTACACTCAAAAAATCATAAATCAAAAATCATAATATTTTCTTCTGTTTAGTTTATAAGCAAATACATTATAGCTAAGTAATAAGTGAAAATGCATTTTCCAGTCGAAGAAGAACAATTACGGGGGAGCAGGCGATGAGGAGAATGCGGGAAAACCTGCCAAAATCTCCCAGTCCTGAACCGATGAGTGTTCCTGTTCCCCCACCCCCCCACTCCGGAACCAGCCAATGTCACGGAAGAACCCTTCATCCCCATCACGCAACCTTCACCTGAACCCAAAGGTAAGTCTCCTTCTTCGCAAGTACAATATAAGCTAAATACTTTTTTATTGTTTAAATGTCCTGTAAAGTTAGTCTATAAGCCCATTATATAGCTAAGCAAGCAGTCTATAAGCAAAGATTTGTGGGTTTGTTTGTCAATATTTCTTAAAAATTAGATGCCATAACACTCAGAGTAATTTTTTCTTTCATTGGATTCATTATTCTTTAATTTAGTGGATAGTGAAAATTGTAATTATTTATTTTTTTCATTGCTACTAGCTCGATTTTATTTTATAGTTAAATTGCAATTTAAGTCAGACTCTTGGTGTAATAATACTTGTCATTCAAATTGCATGGTGGAATAATTTGCGTTTTTTTGCTTTTTTATTTGTTTTTAGAAATGTTCTTGAAATTAAAATCACGTTGATGTTTTTTTTAAATATTATTGAAGGATTTCAAATGTAAGTAAATGTATACTTATGTAGGTCATAGTTTATGTAAATCCTAAATTTAAAAGTTCCAGGTTGAGAACTGTGAATTTTTATAAAGGTCAAACAAACAGATTTTCAAAATTTTATATTAAATATTGTTCATTATATTTAGTTTTATATTAAATCTTACTGTTGTCTTCATTATAAGCTTACGAAGTATTAGAGATATAATTGATGATGTATTAGTCGCTCTTATATTTGATTTCAGTAAAAGTTTGATAAAATTTCACTATAATAAAATAATTCCGTTCATTTCACAAGATTGATTATTATTGTGGTATAAACCGTAGGTCAGAAAAAGCCGCCCTCGAGATGACCAGCTCCTTGCCGGACGACCCCAGCAAGCTAAACATTCCCAGCAAGAAGGTGGCCCCTCGCACTCGGCCGACACCCTCACCTCCCAGTCCAGCAACCTAGCACGCCCCACCAACCTCAGTACGACCGCAAGCACGGTCACGCTGGTGGGCAGTCTTGGTAGCTCGGACTCCCCCAAACCAAGTCCAAGCAGGTAACGCATTTTGCATTTTCATTCCAAAAGAAGAACCTTAAAACTTATTAAAATGGGAAATTTACTTAAAACAAGTAATATAAAAAAAATAAAAAAAATTTTAAGTCAGTTCCTACTTTTTTTTCACTATATTGCAGAAAGTCTTTTATAAATAAGGTTGAAATTTTCCTCTTACATCTGGCGCCATCTATTGGTAGGGTACGTACAACTTTAATCTAAAAAAACAAAATTTATTAATTAAATTTAATTAATGAATTAATATTTGAAAGGACTGTATTAAACATCAATGTCATCCACTACAAGTTCAAAAAAAATCTATTTGAACTTGAGTGGATGAATAAAAAGTATTTTATGAGCGATTGAAAACTTGAACAAGATATATATATAGGAGAGTGTGAGCTAATAGTAGGAACTGAAAAACATTGTTGTTTTATTTAAATGTATGTTATTATAACTCATAAAAGTCTTCACACAAAAATATATGTTTGTTCAATGCGACTTATATTTTCTAACGTAACGTCAATTGATGTTAGTAGTAAACATTTCATCTAACATAAATTTTTCTAAAATTCAATAAGCCATCACTTTTGCAACTGCAATACTCATTCGGTTTTCTGAACTCAGTGACATTAACAAATTCTGGAACGAATACTTGATCTCAAGTAAACATCCATAATGCCACTTACATGACAATAGTTATTGCTAATGGTAAAATTCGCAGTTTCCCTTACATATGCTTGCATCATCAGCCCCTGCATCTACTAGTGTTAGAGGTATTCATTTCAAAATAAAAAAGATTTTCGCAGTGAGATAAGGGCCTGATGGCCGAGACTAGCACTCTGGCGCTCAGACGTGTTCGAATCCCGATTGTACCATGGATGTTTGTAGTGGTTCGGAATCCACTTTAAGCCGTGTGCCCCGGTCTCATATGACCATAGAGCCTCACAGAGCCCAATCAGACTTCTCACCCACATCATTCCCAAACTGTAAAGGTGCAACTCTGCTCTAGGCACAATGATGTGGTGTGGTGTGGTGTAGTAGTTCGCAGTGAAGTACAGTCCCTATATTTAAAATCGCTCATTTTTTCCCATTTATGAGGATTCATTAGAGGGCGAGTATAGTTTCAACCTATCAATGTCACTGAACTATAAAAAGGCCCAATACTGCATTCACAAAAAGTGGCATCCTCTCAATTCCATATTATG
>BPLQ01015272.1:0-162160 GCA_021605075.1 Caerostris darwini
TTTTATAATCACCTAAAACATATTTCCTAGATTCACACTTTACTACTTTTTACATTAGGGCTCTGAAATGTAGGACACTTTTAAGTAAACCGATAATTTATTATTAAAGAACATGGTTACAACAATGATTTTTATACATTTTTGTCCAATTATTTTTAATAAAATTTGTCTTTGTCCAATTTTTTAATATATATATACTGAGTAATAATTACTTAATAATAAATAATTAATTTTAAATTATAGCAAAATAACGACATCTTACAAAGAAAACATAATAATTAAATTATTTATATTTAAAATTGTTAAACAATTTTGTCCAATTATTTTCAATATAATTTATCTTTGTCCAATTGTCCAATATACATTACTTAATTGATTCTTAATTGATTTTAAATTTTAGCAAAATACCTATATCTTACAAAGGAAACAAAATTACATCAGAAATTTTTATTTTAAATGAAAAATGAATAACAACAACTAAACTTAAATTAGAAACATTCAGTCAGAATTCATCCATTTGTTCTAAATAATGCAATGCCAATAAAAACAAATTAATGAAAATTTCAATGCAAATTACATGTTAGCAAAGGAAACCTACAAATGTAATTAAATTTGCACTCTTATATATAAACTAAATCTTTTCATTTTAATTCAGTTGTATTTACGATTTTTAATCAAGCTCCATGCCTTTCAAAAACTAACCATAATTGTTTAAACGCAAAGCATTGCAAATTGTCAAAACTAACCTACATTGTTTAAACGCAGCAAACAAAAAGCATTTAAGACAGACAACGTTTATCACATTCTCACGCTATTCAAACCGGGGCATTTTCGCTTTCACCAACAAAACCAAAAAGAATGAGGAAGGAATTACTTTTCTCTTAAGAGAAAAAGGATGAGCCATTATCTCCTTAATGCCGTCTGCCTGTGATGTTTAAATAACAAAAACTAAGCCAGCTTCCATTGTATATTCTTTGCTGTTTTTTAAATTAACAAAGGTTAAGAACGCTTGCCTGTCCCATGAAGATTTAAATTTTCTTACAAGTGTTGAACCTTTTATGAAAATCAACGTTGTAACATTTAGCATTTAAAATTAGGTACAAATGTGATTTAATTATGTTTTTTTTTCTAATTACTTAAAACATATTTCCTAAACTCACATTTTATTATTTTTTAATTTTAGTGTATTGAAATATAAAGTAACTATGAAGCAAAAAATTAAAGCCTGACTCCAAGCGGCTAGCACTCTGACGCCCGGTATCAAGGTTTGGGTTCATGTCTCAGAGAGCCAATGAATTTCTGTTGCGGTTTGGAATCCATTTTAAACCGTTGGGTTTGTTCCAACATGATCGTAGAGCGTTGCGGGTGTTGTTACTCCGCGTCCGTAGCATATCTTCAAGTTACATGCGCTTTCTTTGTAGTGCTAAGTGAGTAACGTCGCTGCAGCCCTTACTTATGTCATAGAAGAAAACTGTCTAATATATGTATCCCTGTTGCATTTGAAAAAAAAAAAAATATATTAAGGCACATCACTATAATAAATATTTTTAGACATCTTTGTCCAATTTTCCATATACATAATAATAAATAATGGATTTTTAATTATAGCAAAATAACGATATCTTACAAAGAAACATAATAATTGCATGAGGTATATTTAATTTAAATTTAAAAATAATAATAATAACTAAACTTCGATTACTAACTGAAATGAGAAACATTCAGTCAGAATTTATTCAATTGTTCTAAATAATACAATGCCAATAAAAACAACTTTATGAAAATTTCAATATAAATTTGTTTTTGTTAACAAAGGAAACATATCAGTGGAATTAAATCAGCATTCTTATATATATAAACAAAATTTTCATTTTAATTCAGTTGTATTTACGATTTTTAATCAATCCTCCATGCATTTCCAAAGTTTCCGTAATTGAGTTTCGATTTCCTACATTATTTAAGCGCAGCGAACAAAAAGCATTTAAGACAGACAACGTTTATTATTTTCTCACGCTATTCAAACCGGGGCATTTTTGCTTTCACCAACAAAACCAACAAGAATGAGAAAGGAATTACTTTTCTCTTAAGAGAAAAAGGATGAGCCATTATCTTCCTAATGCCGTCTACATGTGATGTTTAATTAACAAAAAACTAAACCAGCTTCCATTGTGTATTCATTGCTGTTTCGTAAATTAACAAAGGTTAAGAAAGCAGGCTCTCCCATAAAGATTTCAATTTTCTTGCAGGCGTTGAATCTTTTTTTATGAAAACCTACGTTATAACCGAAACAACGTTAATTCCAATTACATGGGTGCAAAGAGATTTTGCAGTTGAGGGAATTCCGATTTAACTTAACTCTCTATTAATACCCAGTAAGGGAAAAAGCACATAAAAAAATCCGATTCAAACTTCCGGATTTAATTATATTCGAGTAAGTCAAAGGTTAGTTTGTTGTTAAAAACTAAATAAATATTACACAAGCATGTGTGAGAGATAAAAAATTGGTAAAGTAAAAAGAATTAATGGTAGCGTTTTTGAATAAAGATGAATTGTTGGTAAATAATTTTGAGTAATTATGTATTATATGGAATAAAAAAATGTTGAAAATAGTAAAGGGTGGTATTTTATAAGCGTCAGCTTTAAACATATTTGTTGCAATAGTTCATTTAAGATTGCTTTTTGGTGTATTTCAAGAACAGAAATATAAGTTTGTTTTAATTAATGTTTTTTTTTTCTGTATAAAGAATTAATTTAAGTAGCCTTCTTTATCTATAAATGTAAAAAAAAAAGTTACTTAATAGCAATGCATGTTAATCATAGATAAATAATTTAAAGATTAATAGAGAAAGTTAAAGAAATATTATAAACATAGAATAACATATTATGAACACATTTCAAAAAAAAATCATGCCAATTAATTTTAATTTGATGAACATATTTTTTTAGCAATTGCAATTTTTTAATTATAATCCGTTTTAATATCTTTTTAGATTTGATTTTATTAATAAACCTGGAATCGACATAAAAATAAATATATTGGAATATAAAAAATATAATTAAGAGTTTACTAGAATATATTGAAAATAACAGAGAACGAGTTAAAGCATTTACATCTTACGGCTAAACTAAGGTGATAGTTATAAATATTTTAAAATAATTCTAGATATAATTATACCTGAAATACCTCACATTTAGATCTCTATAATATATAATATCTATATATATATATTGAGCAGTTGATTATTTTAAATTTTTATGATTTAAAATTATAATACAAAGTTGTTTATTTTTTTTTTTTTTAATCTCCTTGCACATATTTCCTAAATTCACACTTTATCACTTTTATATTAATGCATTGAAATGTAGGTAACTACTAAGTAAAAGTGATATTTTATTATTATTGCGCATCGCTACTACAATGATTTTTATACAACTTTGTTCAATTATTCGTAATATAATTTGTCTTTGTCCAATATTTCAATACATATACTTACTAATAATTAATTATAAATAAATAATTAATTTTAAGTTTTAGCAAAAGAACGACATCTTTTAAAGAACACATAACAATTAAATAAGATATTTTTATTTTAAATGAAAAAACATAATAACAATAACTAAACTTTGATTACTAACCGAAATCAGAAACATTCAGTCAAGCTTTTATTCATTTGTTCTATATATTACGATGCCAATAAAGACATATTTATGAAAATTTCAATACAAATTAGTTTTTGTTAGCAAAAGTAACTTACAAGTGGGATTAAATCTGCATTCTTTTACATAAACAGAATCTTTTCATGTTAATTCAGTTGTATTTACGATTTTTAATCAAGCCTCCATGCCATTCAAAATTGCCGTAATTAAGTTCCTACTTCCTACATTATTTAAAAGCCGAAAACAAAAAGCATTTAAAACAGACAATGTTTATTACTTTCTCACGCTATTCAAGGCAGGGCATTTTCGCTTTCACCAACAAAACCAACAAGTATGAGCAAGGAATTACTTTTCTCTTAAGAGAAAAAGGATGAGCCATTATCTTCTTAATTAATCTTAAGAAAGCATGGGAGCATAAGGGAAAAAGCACATAAAAAAACCGATTCATACTTTCGGGTTTAATTATATTCGAGTAAATCAAAGGTCAGTTTGTTGTTCAAAACTTTAAAAAAATTATTTTATATGTATATAAAATAAACAAAAAAGGATTATGAATTCCGTTGGGGAAGATGATGACTTTTTGGTACATCATGCTATGTAATTATAAATTATATTGATTAAAAATAGGGTTGAAATTAGTAAAGGTGCCATTCTATAAATGTCAGTTTCAACATGTTTGTTGTAATATATTATTTATGATTTTTTATAGTGTATTTTAAGAAAATAATTATCTGTTTTCTTTATTTTATTTTAAGATTTTTTAATTATCTGTTTTCTTCTCTTAGTGTTTTAATTATTTTTTTATAATCATGGAAAAGGAATTTCCTATTCACACTTAATCACATTTTATTTTAGAGTATTGAAATATATGTGACTATTAAGTAAAAATATATTATAATACTATTGCACTATTAGAATGATTTTGTCTAAATATTTTCGATGCAATTTGATTTTGTCCAATTGCCCAATATACATGCTTAATAATAATTAATTAATAAAAAATAATTGATTTTAAATTATAGCAAAATAACGATATGTTGCAAAGATAAAAGATATCTTGAAATATCTTGAAACATAATAATTACATGAGATATTTTTAATTTAAATGAAAAAAAAAATAATAACAATAACTAAACTCCAACTACTAACAGAAATCAAAAACTTTTAGGCAGAATTTGATTCATTTGTTCTAAATAATACAATGCCAATAAAAACAATTTTTTTTTTTAAATTTCATAAAAAATTACTTTTTGTTAGCAAATGAAGTTTATGAATGAAATGAAATCTGCGTTCTTAAATATAAACACAATCTTTTCATTTCAATTCAGTTGTATTTACGAGTTTTAATCAAGCTCCATGCCTTTCAAAAGTTACCGTAATTAAGTTCCTTCTTCCTACATTATTTAAACGCAACGAACAAAAAGCATTTAAGACAGACAATGTTTATTACTTTCCCACGCTATTCAAACCGGGGCATTTTCACTTTCACCAACAAAACCAACAAGAATGAGAAAGGAATTACTTTTCTCTTAAGAGAAAAAGGATGAGCCATTATCTTCTTAATGCCGCCTACATGTGATGTTTAATTAACAAAAAACTAAACCAGCTTTCATTGTGTATTCAATGCTGTTTTGTAAATTAACAAAGGTTAAGAAAAGCATGGATGTCCCATAAAGATTTCAATTTTCTTACAGGCGTTGAACCTTTTTATGAAAATCAACGTTATATCCAAGACACCGTTAATTCCAATTACATGGGAGCAAAGAGATTTTTCCAGTTGAGAAAATTCCGATTTAACTTAACTCTCTAATAATACTGAGTACGGGAAAAAGCACATAAAAAAATTCTATTAAAACTTTCAGATTTAATTATATTCGAGTAAATCAAAGGTTAGTTTGTTATTAAAAACTAAAAAAAAATATTATGTAAGCATATAAGGTAAAATAAAATGGATTGAGGGTTCCGTTGGGAAAAATGATTAAGTAATTATGCATTATGCATAATTAAGTAATTATGTTAATGTACACCATGTTGAGTAATTATGCGTTATAAAACTTAACATTATGAGAATTTCAATACAAATTAGTTTTTGTTACCAAAAGAAATTTATGATTTTAATAAATCTGCATTCGTAAATATGAAAAAAATTTTCTTTCATTTTAATTTATTTCTATTTACGATTATCATTTTAATTCAACTGTATCATTTAAGTTTTTATAAAACGTGTTTTAATTATTTTTTATAATCATCGAATACATATTTCCTAAATTCATACCTTTTATTTCTTAATTTTAGTGTATTAAAATATAAGTAACTATTAAGTGAAAATATATTTTAATATTGATACCTATCACGGTCTGATGGGCGAGTGGCTAGCGCTCTGGCGCCGCTCCACAAGTTTGTGTTCTAGTCCCGGCGAGTCCATGAATGTTTGTAGCGGTTTGGAATCCATTTTAAACCATTGGTCCTGGTTTAACCTGAGAGTTGCAAGGGTGTTGTTACTCTGCGTGCGTAGCATATCTTCAAGCTACACTCATACTCTGAGTAGCTCTAAGTGCGTAATACCGCTGCAGCCCTTGCTTATGGTATAATAGGTAGCAGTCCAATATGTACTTGCCAGCTTCATAAGAAAAAAAAAATGAATACACATCACAATAATAATGATTTTTAGACATCTGTGTTCAATTATTCAATATGCATATTTAATAAAAAATAAATGATTTTAATTCATAGCAAAATAACAATATCTTACAAAGGAAATACAATAATTACGTGATATATTTTTAATATAAATGAAAAATAATAGTAACAATAATTGATCTCAGACTACTAACAGAAATTAGAAACAAATAATGAGATTTCACTCATTTGCTCTAAACAATACAATGCCAATAAAAACAAATTTGTGAAAATTTCAATACAAATTAGATTTTGTTAGCATGGAAACTTATGAGTGAATTAAATCTGCATTCACATATATAAACAAAACCTTTTTCATTTTAATTCAGTTGTATTTCTGATTTTTAATCAAGCTGCATGGCTTTCAAAAGTTACCGTAATTAAGCTCCTACTTCCTACATTATTTAAGCGCAGAGAACAAAAAGCATTTAAGACTCTTCACCAGAGAATGAGAAAGGAATTATTTTTCTCTTTAGAGAAAAAAGGATGAGCCATTATCTTCTTAATGCCGTCTGCATGTGATGTTTAATTAACAAAATCTAAACCAGCTTTAATTGTGTATTCATTGCTGTTTTGTAAATTAACAAAGGTTAAGAAAAGCATGGCTGTCCCATAAAGATTTCAATTTTCTTTCAGGCTTTGAACCTTTTCATGGAAATCAATATCATAACATTTATCATTTAAACTTATATACAAAGTGTTTTTATTATTTTATCATAATCACATCAAACATATTTCCTAATTTCTGACTTTATCACTTTTTAATTTTATTGTATTGAAATATAAGTAACTATTAAGTAAAAAGATATTTTATCATTAATGCCTATCGTGATCTGATGAACGAGTGCCTAGAGCTTTGGCACCGCTACTAAAGATTTGGGTTCGAGTCCCGGCGTTGCTATGGATGTTTGTAGAGTTTCGAAATCCATTTTACATCAGTATTTCTGTTTAACCTGAGCGATACAAGAGTGTTTTTACTCTGCGTGCTAGCATATCTTCAAGCAGCACGCACACTTCGGGTAGTTCTAAGTGAATAACGTCGCTGCAGCCCTTGCTGATGGCATAAAAGATAAGTGTCTGATATATATTTTCCAGCTGCCTCAGAAAAAAATTGTAATACACATCATTATAACAAAGATTTTTAGACAACTTTGTCCAATTATTTTCAATATAATTTGTCTTTGTCGAATTGTCCAATATACGTACTTAACAATAAAAAATTGATTTCAATTGCAAAGAAAACCGATATCTTACAAAGGAAACATAACAAATCTATGATATATTTTAAAAAATAATAATAACTATAAATTAACTCCGACCACTAACCGAAATCGAAAACATGCAGTCAGAATTTAATTTATTTGTTCAAAATAATACAAAGCGAATAAAAAAAAATTATGAAAATTTTAAGACAAATTATTTTTTGTTAGCAAAGGAAACTTATGAGTGGAATTAAATCCGAATTCTTATATGTATATATATATATAAAGAATTTTTTCACTTTAATTCAGTTGTATTTACGATTTTTAATCAAGCTCCAAGCCTTTCAAGAGTTTCCGTAATTAAGTTCCTACTTCCTACATTATTTAAACGCAGAAACAAAAAGCATTTAAGTCAGACAACGTTTATTACTTTCTCACGCTATTCAAACCGGGGCATTTTCGCTTTCACCAACAAAACCAACAAGAATGAGAAAGGAATTCCTTTTCTCTTGAGAGAAAAAGGATGAGCCATTATCTTCTTAATGCCGTCTGCCTGTGATGTTTAATTAACAAAAACTAAACCAGCTTTCATAGTATATTCATTGTTGTTTTGTAAATTAACAAAGGTTAAGAAAGCAGGCTCTCCCATAAACGATTTCAATTTTCTTGCAGGCGTTGAACCTTTTTTATGAAAATCAACGTTATAAACGAGACACCGTTAATTCCAATTACATGGCAGCAAAGAGATTTTTCGGTTGACGGAGTTCCGTTTTAACGTAATTCTCTATTAAAATCAAGTAAGGGAAAATGCACATAAAAAATCTGATTCAAACTTACGGATTTAATTATATTCGAGTAAATCAAATGTTAGCTTGTTTTTGAAAACAATAAAATCATTATGTAAGTATATAAAGTAATGAAAAAATGATTAAGTGAAAAATGATGACTTAGTGTGAAAAATCATGACTTGTGGATAAATATTGTTAAGTAATTATGTATTATATTGATTAAAAAAAGATTTGTGAAGGTGGCATTCAATAAATGTGAGTTTTAACATGATTGTTCCAGTTTTTTTATTTAAAATTGCTGTTTAGTGTATTTTAAGAAAATAAATATTAGTTCTCTTTGTTTTGATTAATTGTTTTTTTTTCTTTTCTTTTCTATATAAAAAATTATTTAGGAAACAATATTAGCTGCATAAATGTAAAAAAAAAAATATATTTAATAGTAATAAGTATTATTCATATATAATCATTTAAAGTTTGATAGAGAAAATTAAAAGGTTTTATAAACAACGTCGAAATAACATATTTTAATGACCCATAAAAACATACTAATTATTTTTTATTTCATGAACATATTTTTTAAGCAGTTGCAATTATTTATAAGAATCATTTTTAATATCATCTTGGAAATAATTTTATTATTAAACATGACATTGATATAAAAAGAAATATATTTTAATTTAATAAAATAAAATTATAAGTTGACTAGAATATAGTGCAAAAAAATTTATGGAACAAAAGATACATTTTAAAATTTTTACAGAAAAAAAACCGTAGATATAATTAAACCTGAAAAACCTGATACTTTACATTCTGTCCTCTCAAAAGAGAATATATATATATATATATATATATAACTGTATATATTATATATATACATATATATATATATATATATATATACACTGAAGTGAAAAAAGTCATGGGATAGCAATATGCAAATTTTCAGATGGCAGTAGCATCGCGTAGAACAGGTATAAAGGTGCAGTGCTTTCGCAGAGCTTTCATTTCTGTTCAAGTTATTCATGTGAAGAGGTTTTGATGTGATGATGACCGCACGACGGGAATTAGCAGACTTTCAACGCGGAATGTTAGTTGGAGCTAGACGCATGGGTCATGCCATTTCGGAAATCGTTAGGGACTTCAACATTCCCAGATCCACTGTGTCAAGAGTGTGCCGAGAGTATGAAATTTCAGGCATAACATCCCACCATGAACAGCGCAGTGGTCGACCGCCTGCACTTAACGACCGAGACCGGCGACGTCTGCAAAGAGTCGTAAATTCTAACAGACAAGCAACAATGCGTCAAATAACCGCAGAAATCAATGTGGGACGTACAAGGGACTTGTCTGTTAGAACTGTGCGGAGAAATTTGGCTTTCTTGGGCTATTCCAGCAGAAGACCGACTCGAGTGCCTTTACTGACAGAACGACATCGCTTGCAGCGACTCTCGTGGGCACGTGAGCATATCGGTTGGTCCCTAGATGAATGGAAAACCGTGGCCTGGTCCGATGAGTCACGATTTCAGTTGGTAAGAGCTGAGGGTAGGGTTCGAGTGTGGCGCAGACCCCACGAAGCCATGGACCCAAACTGTCAGCAAGGCACTGTTCAAGCTGGTGGTGGCTCCGTAATGGTGTGGGCTGTTTTTTCATGGCATGGACTTGGTCCTCTGGTGCGACTGGACCGAACATTGACTGGAAATGCTTATGTTCAGCTACTTGGAGATCACTTGCAGCCATTCATGGACTTCATGGACCCAAACAACGATGAGATTTTTATGGATGACAATGCGCCATGTCACCGGGCCACAACTGTTCGCGATTGGTTTGAAGAGCATTCTGGACAATTCCAACGAATGATCTGGCCACCTAGATCGCCCGACATGAATCCCATCGAGCATTTATGGGACATCATCGAGAGGTCTGTTCGTGCCCAAAATCCTGCACCATCAACGCTTTCTCAATTATGGACGTCTATCGATACAGCATGGCTCAATATTCCTGCAGAAGACTTCCAACGACTTGTTGAGTCCATGCCACGTCGAGTTACTGCACTTCGCCGGGCGAAAGGAGGGCCGGCACGATATTAAGAGGTAGCCCATGACTTTTGTCACTTCAGTGTATATATATATATAATGCATATATATATATATATATATATATATATTATTTTTATTCCGCTCTTTAAGAAAGTGCAATATGTGAATGAAGGACAGTGGAAATTAAACGTGTTTATTATTACAGTAATTTTCTTTATATAATAAGTATATAAAGAATTTTTTTTGTATATTTATTAATGGAGAATCATTTCTAAATTTTAGAATATACTAAATCTGTAATATATTTAGTAGTAGTAGCAATTATTTATCAATAGAAAGAGAAACACTGTTAATCTTTCATTTTAGTTTTATAAAGATGTTAAATATATAAAAAAATTAACGAAAATGTTTTTATTAAATGTATCTTGATATGGTCGTAACTTTATTTATCATTCCAATATATGCGGAAATTCTTAAAATTTAAAAGGTTAGCACCTTCAGAAGATAAAAATTTAATTTTTCAATGAAATTACATATGACAATGTTAAGTTATATTTAGTGGACTATGGGGTATTTAATTTTCCTTTTTACATATGTTCTTGTATAATATTTTATGTCCTAATTATAATGATCTGTTATTCTTTAAAAAAATAATTTATAAATTAATACAAAAATGAATTAATCTAAAGATAGATAAATATTTACTGGGGAATCCTCATATGACCGGAACATAAATTTTTGGCAATATTTTCGGTTTTGAACAAAGTATTATTATCTAAAGTTAGCGTCTCTTACATTTGAATTGAGTGTTCGCTGAACAATAATCAATTATATAAGATAGATAAATATTTACTATGGAATCCTCATATGACCTGAACATAAATTTTTAGCAATATTTTCGGTTTTGAACAAAGTATGATCTAATGGTTAGCGTCTCTTACATTTGAATTGAGTGTTCGCTGAACAATAACCAAGATAGATAAATATTTTTTCCTCTTTATCAACATAAATTTTTAGCGATATTTTAGGTTTTGAACAAAATATGATCTAATGGTTAGCGTCTCTTACATTTGAATTGAGTGTTCGCTGAAGAATAACCAAGATGAATTTTTTTTCCTCTTTATCGATCATAAATTATTCTCCGTATAAGTTAGTCTACACCAGATGTGGTCACAAAAAAATACTGGCCAGGAAATTCCAAAGATGCTGAATGAAAGACTTGAAGATATGGAACATGCTCATTATTCCCATCAATTTTGATGATAAAAAGGAAAAGTGTAGATTCATCGAAATGAGATTTCTATTAGAAGAAGTTGTTCAGTTTGTTTATATGTCAAACTTAAAATAGTGCAAATATTTCATTAGTGAATTGAGAAAAACAATTTTTTATGGTTATCTTAGATTTGATTCGACATAAAAAGGTTATTGTGTTTAGTACAATAATTATTAGTCAATTATAAATTCAATTTCTCAAGTTTAGAATGCATTTATGGTGGTTTAAATATGCATATTTTTTAAAACTAATTTATATGTTGTTTAGATTAAAAATAACTGCAATATTGCATTAATCACATATATCGATATGATTTTTTCTTTTTTTGATGACATAATGCAAGGGATAAAAAAATAATGCAGTTTCATTTTTAATCTCGATTCATGACTCAATAGTAAGTAGCATAAAACTTTATAGAGAAAAAATGGAATTTAACTTACATATTTCATTCATAAAGTACTTTTTTTTTTTTTTTTTTTTTTTTTTGAAAAACTCTATTAAATATATTTTCGTCGTAAGTCGGGGATTCCTTTTAATAATAGATGTTTTTAATTTCCGTATTAAAATTTAAATAATTTATATTTAATTATAATTTCCGTATTAAAATTTCAATAATTTATATTTAATTTTAATTTAAAACTATTTATAATATATACATTTTTATGTACAGTTAACAACAATAAAGACTTGCGATACTTTAATTTTTTACTTAGTAAATTTACTGTTTGTTTCATTATTTTTTTGTGTTGAACATCAGTGGACCTTGTAAGTCGGGGGCTCCTTTTAATAATAGATTTTTTTTTCATTTCCATATTAAAATTTCAATAATTTATATTTAATTTTAATTTAAAACTATTTATAATATATACATTTTTATGTACAGTCAACAACAATAAAGACTTGCGATACTTTAACTTTTAGCTTAGTAAATTTATTGTTTGTTTCATTATATTTTTCTGTTGAACATCAATAGGCCTTGTGACTTAAGCTGTATGGCCTTGCAGGCCGTGACCTAAGATCCAAAGTTGCATGCTTTACAGATGGATCATGAGTCTGCCACTGTCTTTATTAAAACCAAAACCTTCCTTGAATTTCAAATCAAGTAAACAATGCAATGTTTCCCTATTCGTATACGAATGATAACCCCAACAGTTAACATTCAGGAGAATATAGATTTAAATAAGTTAAATGCATCTATTTCGCTCACTACTATCATAAATGAGCAAAGTATGATATGCCAACAAGTGTAAACACAGTAACATATTTCAAATCACGTTGACTGTAAATTCTATTTGTTAACTTCCATAAAACATAACGGATGTGGGGAAGTAGCTCTTCAAGATTTTTCCGACAGTCAACTTCATCAACCATCAGAGTGATGATGTCCATGCCATGCATAAGAGGAACACGTGGACCATAGATGTTCAACAGATATTAAAGGGAAGCTAGCGTGTATTAAGTGTCAAGTTCATAGACTTAGGATACCTTTGTAGTAATCCAGAAACAATTAGATACTATTATGGCATGTCAAAGCCTACCATTGGCAGTTTCATTGCCCGATGAAAATTTTACTGTTTTCCATGTGGCTTACAAATGTCAGACAATAACTGTTAAAATTTTAATTCTATTATCGGGAGAAGTAGCCGTTTGGAGTATTGTACATATATTATTTGCGATATTGATCAATAACGAGGCAGCCGTCGGTCCGAATTTCATATGATTGTAGAGCATCACGAAGCCAAGTCAGACTTCTACCTACGGGTGCTTTATCACGATAGAAGCTGCCATCCTTCCCAACTAAGAACCCATACGGATTCGTAAGTTTGGTTTAGATGTTTACCAATAAACAACAAATACAACACAATGAGGCCCACTGAGGGGCAAAAAATATCTATTCTAAATTGAGTTTTAAAAAATTATTAAATTGCAATAAATAAATGATTTTTTTTTTTACATAACTACAATATTTTTAAATGCCCATATTTGGTTTTTGTTGCCATTTTAATCAATTAATCATTTAAATTTCCAAACATAGTTAATCCGTATTCTACTTTAACCTTTAAAACTGATGAATATATTTGTAAAATTCGTTATATAACATGGCTTTGTTGCATAAATTATAATCTTTAAGAATATTGTTTGAAGTTTAAAGTTCGAAGTTCAATACATTTGAAAATGTATTAAATTTTAATAAATATTTAGTTAAATATTCATCAAAATGTTGAAACATTACAACCCAATATTCACTAGATTTGAATAATTCAATAGATTTACATTTGTTTCCAGCTGACTGATTTTATTTCATACTTTCTATATTAAATAATTAAAATTTAAGCGTAATTTCAATATATGGTTCATAAAGTTATTTATGAGTTCAGATACATTCTCTGTATGTTTACAAACATACCTAGAGTATTATATCCGAGAAATGTCAAATATAATGTCATTCTATTGTATTTGTATTTTACATCATGGATCTCGTAGTTCACATTTTATTCCACTCGTAATTTCTGACACTGGGAAATTCACGGATGGCCATTTATTAAGTTTCAAAGTAAAGTTCCTGCGCTTTCTTATAGAATTATTATAGAATTATTATTATTATTTATTATTAATAGAAAACCACGAAAAACATTCTGCATCCTAATTGTGAATGTTATATTTTATCACAGTCGTCGTTGAATTAATTTCATTGTTTTCTGCAACCCTAACTATTCAGCAAGTTGACACCAGGAACTGAATTCTCAACATTTTACATTCTGAAAACCCTATATGGTTTAATAATATGAACTAGCTACGTTTTAGTGATAAAATGAAGCTAGTTCATTAAAATAATGCTAGTATAAAAAATATATTTAATAATTACACATAAAAAAGATTTTGCTTTTTCAGGTTTTATTTATTTCAATTTTCAATCATTTTTCATCAATTATTTTAGATGTAAACATTCCACAGAGATATAACTAATAAACTAAAATTTTGTGGTATAATATATTGTTATTTTTGTGTGTTGCAAAAGGAAAAGATCAATAAATAAAATTACATTACAACGACATTGAAACGTTTTAATTTAAGTATATATAGTAATAGTATTATAAAAAAAAATGTTTTATAAGAAGTCAATATAATTCCCGAGATAGATATATTCAAAGTGAAATGAATAAAAAAGGAAATAAATATTATTTTTGTATATAAAATATCTTCATCATCTTTTACATTTTGCAATACGCGTATTTTCGTTAGAATGAAATAAAATTCATGACACTACGACAAAATTTAAATATTACATTATGTAAGAATATTAAAAAATATTTATATATGGTTTTAACATAAAGTATTGAAAATAAATTTAAAAATATTAAATTTCAATACATGAAAAAAAAATTTAAATAAAATATAAAAGGTAAATTATTGAAGGAAAATAATCTTTAATATATATTTTTACCACCTTTTGACTCATTTATGATATGTATTTTTATTATATGAATGTACAATTTGGAATTGAATTTGTTATGAGGAATGAGTTGTAGAAGCAATGTGTTTCGATTTTTTTAGAATTTTAAGTGTTCTACTATATTATACTTAAAATAAGAAGGATACAAATGAAGGATAAGCAGAATCCAAAATTAAAAAATATATATTTAAAAAAAAAAAAACTGATATCTTCTCGGAAAATTTCAACTTATTATGTGTGAACATTGAAGAATGGATGAATAAACTCAGGAATATGCCAATGTTAAACAATGGATGAGATATAGGAAGCAATTGATTGGAATACTACAAGAATGGCAAAATTCAAATAGCCATAGGAATATAGCAATGTTAAATTGATCAAGAACTTCATGAAGAATGAATTGATCAAGAACTTCATGAAGAATGAATTGATCAAGAACTTCATGAAGAATGAATTGTTCAAGAATCTCTAAAAGAATATACAAAAATAAGATACATATCATCGCAAATTGAGAAGGAAGTATTCCAAATTCTACAAGAAACGTAATCACATACAATACTCAAAAGAATATATCAAAGTTTGAAAATTCTAGGCCAAAATGAAGAATGAATTATTCCCAATTCTACAAGAAACATTATAACATTCAATAGCCAAGATAATATATCAAAGTTTGAAAATTCTGGGCATAAATAAGAATTAAGTATTTCAAATACAATAAGAAACATTCTACAGCTCAATAGGCATGAGAAAATGCCAAAAGTGATAAATATGAAACTTCAAGAAAAAGGAATTGATCAACACACTACGAGTACTTGAAGCCATTAGATATAGTAATGTTTAAAATCCCAACACAAAACATGAAAAGTGATTCAAAACCATACTACAAAATACTTCAAGCAAAAGCAAAATTTTTCAGAAAATTTCTGAGGATTAACATTATTCAAGATTATTTCAAGAGTTAAAGGGCCTAAACTCCTTACCCAAAGTTTGCAAATTTGTAATGGTGTTTTATTTATTTTCTGCACATTTTGGATTGAGCCACGAACTCCTAACCAGGACAACATTATGTTCACACATGATAATAATAAAAAAAGATTAAATGTTCTATTTTTATCAGACATATTTTAGGAGAAAAAAATTTTAATACATTTTTAATATTGTTTTGCAATATAACAAGGCTTTTTATGAGCATATAGATTTATTATGTTACTTATCTTATTTCCTGTTTAGCCTAAAATGTGCCCAAAATGACCGTAGAACGACAAACCATATAATATAAATATCCTTTTACTAATTGAACATTATACAAATAATTATTAAAATGAATAACATATTTTATGTTATAAGAAATAAATATAGCATGATTATATAAAATTAACATTTGACATTCATATAACCAATTATATGTTGAATAAACCTAATTAAAAATACTTTAATTTCGTTTGCTATACATATTTTTCAAGTAATCTTATGATGTTATTCAGGACTAAAGCATTTAAAGTTATATTTCTTTTAAAATTTCTCTTCATAAAAGTTGAGTTTGAGTAATTAAAGTAATCATAAAATTTCTCTAATTAGTCTTTGCATCTCATTCACTTCTTTATTCGTTCTTTTTAAACTCGAATAAAAGTATTTCTGATTGCATAATAAATCAAAACTTCGAAGATTTTAAAATGAAGTTACCTAATTTTTTTCTTCTCTCACATTAATTTCATCAGATGAAAATTTTTACTTCCTAACATCTAATATTCACGTGTTCATTAAGAAAATGAGAGGAAAAGATAAAACTGAAAGATAACTTAGTTTAAACTTTCACATATGTATAGAAAGAACAGAACAAAGAATATTTTTTAAACTTTTACAAATCATATTTCAAGAATCCAAATAAACATGGCAAGAATACTTTTTTATTTTATTGCTTTCGTGGTGCTATTTTATATACATATATATATAGGCATAAATGTTCTTTTCATTATGTTTACAATTTCTGACGGCATTGTTGGAATGATAATAATTCTTGATAATTTAAATAAAAATCCTGGAAAGAGTAAATAATATTATTGTCTATCACATAATTATAAGAATTATTTAATGCGAATTGTTTTCAAGTTCATTTATTATGACATCTTTTTATCTTCATCAGAACTACCCATAGACACAAGATTCTTCAAAAGAGCAACTTTAATTCGAATATTTTTAAAAGCATTCGCGAACCCCCAAAGAGAACCATCATGACGTTGAAGTTCCATTACTTCATCTTCCAAAATTTTGTCAGCATTGTTTTTAAAATTTATTTTGATGTTCTTGTTAATGCGATTCAGAATAGTTTTATCGTTACGATTTTCAGCAGATCTCCAGCCCTTTTTGCATTGTTAAAGATTTTAATAATCTTTTCAATATTAGGATGAATCTATTCTTTATTAGAATTAGGAAAGGTTTGAATAATTATCATAAGCATTAGTAATGTCTTCTTGTTCTTCTTCATTGGCAAAACAGCTCTATGGTGGGCCAAGACCGTTTGCCTACAAGGCAGATTTCGAAACAGATGTTTTCTTTTTACGGTGTGTACGGATAGTGTTCTCAGCCCTACGCTCAACCGCTCCATAGTCTTATTAGACCATTAGTAATATAATATATAAATTATTAGTTTCCTTATATAAATCAATGTTAGTTAAGAAAGGAAGGATACACAAGTTAACAGAATTTTTCAAAAAATTAATACAACTAATCCAGTCTGTTTTAGTCATTTTATAGTTAGCAGAATTTTGTAAACAAAAATGAAATAATTTTTATCAGGTTGTAATCATAACTACAAATTGATAAAGAAGAGATTTCAGAAAATTTTTTACTATAGCGGGATCTAGAGTGGAGGAGGATCCTATGGCAAAAGGCGTGTGAATAGGAGGAGCTAAAATTTCAGTCATTTTAAGGTTAAAAAAATTAAATATATTGTTTCCTGTAGTAGAATTGTGATTACAATTGCAAGTTGTGTTTAGCATTAAAGTCAATTCATTTGGACCTCGTAATACAAGTCAATGCATAATATAACATTTGGACCGAGTTCAATCAGATTTTCTAATTCAATTGTAAAAAGGGAATTATCTAAGGGAGATGAAATGTCGATTTTTCGGTAGATTTTGGTAGTAGATAATGATGGATTATTATCGTTGTGAGCTTTTGCAAAATATCTAAGTGGGTTCATACAATGTGTCTTGAATGATAGGCATTTGAGCAGACTTTTTGATATATTGACCTTTTTTATGTTGCTAGTTTTGGGAAGCTAGAGCTGCATCTTCATGAAGGTATATGACCATTAACGGGACAGATGATTAATATAGGTTACTGCAGTTTTTTTGGACATTTTCCGATGGGATGATTTTCTCCGAGTTTTAGTCACCTGGAGGTTCTATGGAGTTAGAATTTGAGTAGTGATATATTTGAATTATTACATTTGAAGTATTGCACTGTAATATTTATACTAATAAATATATATAACTGGCAAGTAAAATAGATAAAATAGATAATGATTAATTTTGAAGATGGCTTTGACTTGAGGGGCTCGGCTCTATTTCACTAAAAAGATAGGTAATATTTCTTTGGTTATGATTTTTTTTTTCAGTTCAGCAAATTTCATGACATAAATGTCCTTTTCTTCAACTTCTACTTTCCTTCTTAGTTTTGTGTTCATATTCTGATCTGTAATCTTTGATGATTATTTCCAAAAGCCTTTCTTAACCAGATTTGATGACATAGTATTCGCATCTGTATGAGGCTAAGAAATTTTTAATTTTAAAGTGTTCTTCTTCATCATTTGAGAAAACTTTATACAACCTTTACTGGGTGTTCTCAGAAATTTACTTTTATTCCTTTATTTCTTAGTCGAATATCTATGGAAAAGAAAGCCACTCCCTCCCTCCTCTCCATGAAACCTTATTGCTTTGAAAGAATGACCAGTTGACCTCTTGTCTCTCTTTTTCCTTGCTTTTTCTCCATGGCAGGTCTGCCTGATTGATCCAGCGTTACCAAGAAAATATCCTTGCGGTTTCCCGAGGAATGTTCTCCTTTTACCAGTTCTTTTGTCTGTTATTTAATTCAAGTAGGAATGCATGGTTTGATCGCTGTGAAACTCAAACTTACATGTATAAAGATTTGAGATATAATTAGTAAATTTAACTAAAATATAAACGTAAATTAATAAAAAAATAATAATATATAATCTACTTAGTAAATCATGTAGCTTTAATACGTTTGTCTGATATAATAAAAATAATTAAATGATAACAATTGTTTTTTATGCTTTTTTTATCATTTGTTTCTACCTTATTATTATTATTATTATCATCCTATAAATGGAAATGCTTACTTTTATCATTTCATAAAGAAAGTAAATATTTTTAATTAATTTAATTGATAGAAACAATGAAAAATAAAACAAGCATGCATTATGCAAAAATAATACTTTATCAGTGGTTTTAATTAAATTTTTACAAAAATATTTATATTTGAATATTTTAATAGATAATAAGTAAAACGTGCCTATATTTTAAGCGACTGCTAATATGCTTAAAAAATTTCAACTTAATAGGGTAAGTTTTTGATAAGTTATACACTGCAGTGACAAAAGTCATGGGACAGCAATATGCAAATTTTCAGATGGCAGTAGCATCGCGTAGAACAGGTATAAATGGGCAGTGCTTTCGCAGAGCTTTCATTTCTGTTCAAGTTATTCGTGTGAAGAGGTTTTGACGTGATGATGACCGCACGACGGGAATTAACAGACTTTGAACGCGGAATGTTAGTTGGAGCTAGACGCATGGGTCATGCCATTTCGGAAATAGTTAGGGAATTCAACATTCCCAGATCCACTGTGTCAAGAGTGTGCCGAGAGTATGAAATTTCAGGTATATGGACAGGTATCAAATTTCAGGTATTTGATCCCATAATGGACAGCGCAGTGGTCGACCGCCTGCACTTAACGACCGAGACCGGCGACGTCTGCAAAGAGTCGTAAATTCTAACAGACAAGCAACACTGCGTGAAATAACCGCAGAAATCAATGTGGGACGTACAAGGGACTTGTCTGTTAGAACTGTTCGGAGAAATTTGGCTTTCTTGGGCTATTCCAGCAGAAGACCGACTCGAGTGCCTTTACTGACAGAACGACATCGCTTGCAGCGACTCTCGTGGGCACGTGAGCATATCGGTTGGTCCCTAGATGAATGGAAAACCGTGGCCTGGTCCGATGAGTCACGATTTCAGTTGGTAAGAGCTGATGGTAGGGTTCGAGTGTGGCGCTGACCCCACGAAGCCATGGACCCAAACTGTCAGCAAGGCACTGTTCAAGCTGGTGGTGGCTCCGTAATGGTGTGGGCTGTTTTTTCATGGCATGGACTTGGTCCTCTGGTGCGACTGGACCGAACATTGACTGGAAATGCTTATGTTCAGCTACTTGGAGATCACTTGCAGCCATTCATGGACTTCATGTACCGAAACAACGATGGGATTCTTATGGATGACAATGCGCCATGTCACCGGGCCACAACTGTTCGCGATTGGTTTGAAGAACATTCTGGACAATTCCAACGAATGATCTGGCCAACTAGATCGCCCGACATGAATCCCATCGAGCATTTATGGGACATCATCGAGAGGTCTGTTCGTGCCCAAAATCCTGCACCATCAACGCTTTCACAATTATGGACGTCTACCGAGACAGCATGGCTCAATATTCCTGCAGAAGACTTCCAACGACTTGTTTAGTCCATGCCACGTCGAGTTGCTGCACTTCGCCGCGCGAAAGGAGGGCCGACGCGATATTAAGAGGTATCCCATGCCTTTTGTCACTTCAGTGTAAAAGCACAAACAGACAGATACCATAGATTTTTATATAGTAATATAGATTTTATTTTTTAGAAAGAATTGAATTACTTAAAATTAAAAAAAAAAAACACTACATATAAATATCAATAAAATTGGTTTGAAAAGGATAACATTAAAATTAGTCCATAAAATGACGATTACAGAAACATAAAATATCACTGTAATGATTTTTGTAATAAGTTATTATGTTAATTAGTATTTACATACCTAAACACAGAACATCATCTAATAAATGGATATCTTTGTCAGAAAACTGATAAATCAGTTGTCACCAATCGTAGTTTCAGTTTCCGTTTCTTTATCTCAATACATTAATCGCAAATGTAATGATATTATATCACGCAAAGAAGTGTTATCCTTTTTGTTTTATTTTATATTGTGTCATATTTGTTACCAAAAACCCCGTAAAGTATAGCATCACTTCGACATTTATCTATAAACATGATATTAAATATACAATTACTGAATTAAATTAAGTACTATTAACTGTAATGATAATAAATGTAGTATATCTCTTATAACTAAAAATAAATTGGCTCTATAAGTAACTTTTGATTCATTAAAATTTTGAATTGTTATATAATATAATATTTATATTGTAATATTATATATATTCCTTTATAATATTTATATTGTAAAACTGTTTATAAATCATCGAATTACATTTTTTCTATGATATAGACTTAGTTAATTAGTTAATTCAAGAAGCATTATTTTACATAAAACTTTATATGTCATGAAAGAATTAAAAAGATATTATTTAAAAATGTAAATAATTTTTTTTTAAATTAACAATTTTTTATTGTAATATATATAATGTTAAAGTTTTGAGTTAACTAGATGCTACGCTGAACTATCCATTGGGATTGACTTCTATACTTTTCTATTGCATAATAGAAGAATTCTTTATTTTGATCATTACATTGTCTGGTATTTAATTCCCTGATGAATTAATGCTCAGAAATGCTTATCGTGAAATTATTTGTTTTGAAAAAGAAAGTAATGGCTTTCTTTCAATTAATTATGTAATTGCTAACTTAATAATAATATTTGTGACTCTAAAAATTAATTTTTTAACTTCAATTTCAAATTTCTGAGAGGTATAATCTTTCTTAAAATATTGGGAACTCTAAATTATAATACATTAGACAAAACAAGTTGTTCTGTAATTTGTTTACAGTAATATATAATAAATTTAAGATTATATTAGTTGGGAACTTAATATTTTTTTGTGTGTGTATGTATGTGTGTAATATCAACGTTTTCTTTTTCTTCTATTTCCACGGATTTTTTCAAAATTTGCAAAATTACTGGTACATAATTTTTTTTTTACAACTTGCATTTGAAAGTATTGGGTTACACGATCATTTTAATTAATGGTTTATCTTTATTATTTTTTTAAATCAAAAACTAAGTTTTGTTACAAACATACATGTCTTGGATTTCATTAAATTCATCACAATTTTTAACTTACAGGCTAAACCAGATTACGTGATGGAGCATTCTACAACTTTGCATTCGGACAGCTTAGAAACTTCCAGTTTAAGCTTGAAGTTCACAGTCAGTGAATTCCACTTCAGAGGAGGAAACATGAAGCTGAAATGCACAGCCACCATATCCAGAGTTTATATCATGAGCAACGAGGAACTGGTGTCTGGAACAGGACTCCGACAGCAGACGTCAGGTTTGCAGATAACAGAAAATATGAGCCATGGTAAGTTGCATTTCATAATAAAAATAGAAAGCTCTAGTCTAACACTTTAATGAAAAATGACCATTTGATTATTGAATGTTGTGAACTGAATAATATTAAGGATAAGGTTTTATTTCTTAGTATCTTAATAATAAGGCTGGAAATTATGACCTTGTCAACTCCAATCACTATGAATGTGACGTTTCTATAAATTGCATAGTAAAGATAGATAGGCTGTTGAACACCAAGAAATTCATTACTCTGCATGCAATGGATAACAAGCCATTGTAAGATATATGGAAATGAGTAGGCTGATATATTGGCCAAGAATTGATGACAAATTATGCAACTTGATCCATCTTTGCCTTTGTGTCATATATGGAAATGCATATCTTTCTCTATTCAATCCGACCGTTTAAACCTGTGTAGATAGAAGGCTCCTGAGAAAAAATGGAATTCTCTATTGAATATGTCAACAAGAATTCCCAGTACCTTGCCTAGAGCGGTCGGCGTGGCCTGCTTTAGACTTATCACGGGTCATGTCTACTTACAGAGTCCTCTATATAGAATAGGACTGTCTACCATTGATATCTGCCAATTTTGAGACTATGTCGTGACTGGAGAGCATTCTATCATGTGCCATGCTATTCTTAATTGTATATAGTTTTGTGTTACTTCCAATGCCTTTAGTGATGGTTTTCGTCGTTCTTTACTGTATTGGGCTGCTCGTCAACGAATGATCGAGAGGTCGGTGAAGGGCATAAGATAAAAAAAAATATCTTAATAAAAGTAAATATAGTTTGCTAACATTAATTAAAAGGCATTTAATGTATTAAATGTTAAAAACAGACACTTGGTAAGTTGCATTCCATTGAAAAAGGAGAACTAATTAATTTTAAAAAGCACATAGATTACTGAATGTTTTGAACACAATAGAAAGAAGCTAAACCTGCTAGAAAAAGAGTTTGCATTCCTAATAACTTTATAAACATAAAATAATATACTAAAACTAATGACGAAGCACTTATTCTAATAAATGTTTATGAATTATGGTGAATTGCACTTCATTGATGACAGAAAAATTTGTAATTTGAAATGCACAAATTTAATAATTGTGAATAATACTAGAATATGATAAGATAATCGATGAAGTTTTTTTTCTTTCAATTGTCTCTGAGAAATAATTTATCACTAACTTCTACTCAAACAAAGATTTGAATTTAAATATATAACAAATATTTACTATATTTTTACGATCAAAATTTGATTTTACACAAATGCAAATGCACACTTTGATTATTGAATGTTGTGTACTCAAATAACATCAAGACAATATAATAGAATAGAGCTTCTTTCTCAATATTTTATGGCAAGTAAACATCATATTAACTGCCTTTTACTCCATTAAAATGCATTTGAAAGAAAATTATATTTGCAATACCTTTTGAAGAATATTATCTAAAGAAATCCCTTATTAGTTATAAACTTCAGTAAATGTAATTAATTATTATTCTTGTTTTTTCCTTTAATTTAAGCAATATTAGTTTAAATGATTATTGCCATATTAAGTAAATTTATTTTAATATGAATATTTAGTCTGGTTTGTTTAAAATTGAAAATAATTCGGTATTGATGCACTTTTCCAAATAAATTGAGAACTAACCTAAATTTAACTTGAATCAATTAGTTTAATAAAGAAAAAAACATTAAATATTAATTTATAAATGAAAAAGAATTTAAAACTATAGTGCACTTGAATGTAATATAAAAATCTATATTTTTTTCCTTCTATTTTTCTTTGCGAAATAATTTATTACTAATTTCTATTCAAACAAAGGTTTGAATTCCAATCTATAACGAATATCTCTCCCTTTGCTATCAAAATTAGGTTTTACACAAGTGCAAACATTTTAGTTAAAAAAAATCTTTCATATTTTTGAATATAAATCCGAATGCACACTGTTTAATTGCTGTATCATTGTACTATTTCAAGTAATGTTTTTATTGCTAGTACATTACTTAAATGTATTGTAACCTCGGCCTATAATGCAGTTACAAGGACAGTTCACTACAAGGGCGGAGATTTTTCAGAGTTTTCGAGTCTGTGTCAAATCTAATTGCCTGGTCTGCGGCAGGTATTAATTATCGCATGGTGTGATAAACAAATTCGCAAGAGATTCACTTTAAAAAACAGGCGGAAACTCACATGTATTCAATCACTTCAGAGAAAATATATAAAAAAACCACTTCCTGTCGACTTGTCGCAGAACAGTCTTCCTCACCAAAAAGCTTCTTTTAAGGTAATCGTCAGGAGAAGAAGGGGTCTGCTTCTCTCCCTTCTCATTGGAATTGGCATTTCTCAGCTCATGGTCTATCACTAATCTCAATGGAACAACTCAGTTCAGTTCTCAATGGTACAGTTAATGTTCAATCTGTAGTTGTTTTGACCAATGGATATCGTACAGACATTCGCTAATTTCTTGAGTCTCATTATACATGATATCAAATATCCTACTATCAAATTTGAGTGACAGGTTGTTCTCATTAATACAAAACACTAATTGCATGTAACACAACTACCTACAATACTACTTGTCTTCAGTCAGATTTGAGTAATGGGTTATTATATACTTGTTATTAGACAAGTATAGGATGTTATTATACAATCCTCTCTCCTGGGAAGGAAATGTCAAAACTCATTCTGTGAGAAAAAAATTCTACGATATATATATATGTATTAATTTTAATGCATTTTACTTTTGTTTTTAATAGTTCAGAGTTCATCTACGATAATGGCATGGACATCATTATGGACCATATCCCTATGTCTAATGTTTTGCACAATGTACAAGTTTACATCTACTGGAATTGAAAGGAATTTAGTGGATCCCTTTGGATGATATTAAATATTAAAAATATATGAACAGCAACCAATCGTTTTTTCATTGTTTCATAATTTATGGATGTATTTTAAGCAGAGTTGTATAGGTTTTTGACATCAAAACCCACAAGACGGAAATACAGGTAGAATTATATTGCAGAACCTCAATTGTTCTGCAAAACGGTGGCGTTATACAATGTTCCATAGTTTTAAAATGTGCACGAGAACAAATATGTATAATGAGTAAGCCAATGATTCTATATGTATACATCTTATTGTAAGGATTTTTTTTCTAAACCTGTCTTACCTTTTACTTCGAATAAGAACTATTTTGATTCTGTGTATTCCAATCCAATATTTTGTTTAGCAACTATTTCAGATCTTACAAAAAACATATTATTTCCACAGTGTTTAGCATTAGGATGCCCTTTATTTCATAATTTTATAATTTGTAAAAGATGTTTATTAATATGAATGTTGAAGCTATGTTCATGTCTTATAAACAAGGTGATTATAATTAAAGTCCCACTTTCAAAATGCTTTATAAATGAGTTCAATGAGTTCAAATTTGAACTGAAGATACTTGAAGAAGGGGGAAACAGTACGGCGTAAAAAAACAGTTCCAAAGGGTATAAATAGATGGTGCTGTAAGAGGCATAAAGAAAGTGAATTCGGCTGCCAGTGATATTTACAATCGAGATTACAACATATTTGGCATGAATAGCACATTAAACCAACTGTAGTGTTCAATGTGCTTGATTGTTTCGGTTTTTTGACGGAAAAAATGACTTCCAATCATTCAATAGTTGTGACACTTTTAATGGAAAGCACATCCACCACGGAATGGTTATACCATATTGGATGGAAAAAATCGGTGGAACTTTTTTTCGGGACTTCTTTTTGATGCTATATCGTGTCTGCCTTCTTCAAGTATCTTCAGTTCAAATTTGAACTCATTGTACCAAGTTGTTCTTTTTTACATCATTTTGACTGTGGGACTTTAATTATAATCACCCTCTATATTGCATCCTGAAATGACATTTTAAAGCAAACATTGTCCTATTATATTTTTTTGTATAGACAAGCATTTATATTCCTATATCTCAAGGGTGATACTTATATTGCTATGTAATATTAAAGTCTGTTTTTATTTTGCGTCATCAATATAAATTAAAAAGTATAAAAAAATATATATATTTAATCCTATTAGCAGTTTTATTTTATGTTCAAAATTAAAATAATTTTTTTTATTTATATTTTAAGAAACAACTACTTTTATTTTTGAATGATTAAATACAATGTTCATTAGTTAAAATTAATCTATGACTATTTTCTGAATAAAATTATTTTAAATAATAATTGCTATTTTTTTATTCTAGTACTATTTAAAAAATAGCATTTCTTTTAGATTCGTAATTTATAAATAAGTAATAATTATTGTTAAATTAAATATATTAAATCCATCCATACTTATATTAAGTTATAAGTGCTAAAACTTAACACTATATTTATTTGAGTATAAAGTAATATTTTAGGATGAATAAGTAATATTAAATTCATTACATTTAAAATTATATTCTATTAAGTTTTACATACTTGTCTGTAGCAAATACTAAATGGTTTTAAAATTTTCATTTATAAATCGTATGTATTATACCTTATTAATTATACAGTTATCTAAATATCAAAAGATAAAAAACATATTTTCTATGATGTTCATATTATTTATCATAAATATATGCGCTGGCTATTATTATGCGCAATTATTTGGTGTCGCTTAATTTATGTGCATCCTTTATTGTAACAGTGTATGTATAAATATGAAATTTGGTGTAAAAATATATTGTAAATAAACAGTTTTATATACATGTGGTGTCCTTTTTTTAATATAATTATGAAATTAGTTAAACATTTAAAGATATATAATATTTTAATTCATTTAAAATTTTATTCTTTAATTTTAAATTATATTAATTAATTTATTGTATTTTATTTTAATTAAGTTTTTAAATAAAAAATAGTGAAAATCAAATTGTTAAAATCTAAATATTTATTATTCTATATCTTCAATTCTGATTTCACACGAATTTTTTTTATCACGATTTTGATTTAACACAAATCAGAAAAAATATTTACTTCTCTTTTTGCGTTACTTATTTTGATTTGACACAAATCAGAAAAAATATTTACTTCTCTTTTTGCGTGACTTATTTTGATTTGACACAAATCAGAAAAAATATTTACTTCTCTTTTTGCGTTACTTATTTTTTTGACACAAATCAGAAAAAATATTTACTTCTCTTTTGTTACTTATTTTGATTTGACACAAATCAGAAAAATATTTACTTCTCTTTTTGCGTGACTTATTTTGATTTGACACAAATCAGAAAAAATATTTACTTCTCTTTTTGCGTTACTTATTTTGATTTGACACAAATCAGAAAAAATATTTACTTCTCTTTTTGCGTGACTTATTTTGATTTAACACGATCATCCCAATTCTAAGAAGAAAATTTTGTTATATTTTTATTTTTATATCTGCGATATTGGAGACAAGTAATGTAAAACGATTTCCATTTATAGGAATTCCTGGAATTTTATAACTTCACTATGGAATTTTGTCTGTTTTCTCTGTATCTTGAGTGTGGTATTCAAAGTGAAAAGTACTTTTTCATGTTTATAAATCTTTGTTTTAATAATAACTATGTTAATCATAACTGAAATATTTTTCGGCTAGTTCTTACATAATGTCATATAATTCACCTATAACAATAACGAAAAGGAAGTCGAATATTTTGAATATTAAAATTGATATTTTAGATCGCCTTGCAACTGGACAAAGTGCGAGATCTGTAAGAAATCGATTTGGTCAAGCATCCGAATTTAAAGTTTTTTGGATTAAAAACAATGAACCTGTCTTATAACATCTAAAGGTGCAATTTTGTTTTATTTTGCTTAATACTACATCCATGATACAACCGTTAGATCGGGTATAAATTAGGCATTTCAAGCATAATACGTAAAGCTATCATTTTAAACCATTTTGGACAAATTGAACGAAGAAACATTAGCAATCATTGATGTGTAGAAGAAATCTTTAATTAGAGATTGTATCAAACAAATTGAATTAGCGATAGCTGAATTACGACCATTAACTTTGAATACGTCTTGGAAGGCTGCTTGGCCAGAATGCATTAAAAACAAAGATCCCGTCCTTCCTAATACGACCGAATTTTGTGTTCATGAATTAGGGGGCAGGGCTTTTCCCTCCTTTAAAATGGCGATTTATTTTGTATCATCCAATTTCAATCTTTATGAAATTGTTTAAAATCCTAACATGAAAATTGATTGTTTATTGCATTATTTTTGCTATTTTCTTAGGACTGAAACTAATCTTCTATTTTTTCATAGATGCAATATACTCTTTTACAGGAATTTGTTTCGTACGAATTCTTCGGGAAAGTTTCTATAGTGTAAAAACGGAATTAGGTGTATTGAAAGTTGTTAGTAGTATTACCAAAAAAAAAAAACCTTTCACTGAAGTTCAATACAAAAATAGAATATCTACGCGTGTTTTTTATAACAGTGCATTATAACTTTAACTATCTTACCAGAAAATGCGAAAATCATTAAAAGATTGATAAAACGATCGCTTTTGATATTTACATTTGTTTTTGTTACGGTAGCTGTAGTTTGTTTAATTTAAATGCAGTTTATTTAAAAATGTTCCTAACATTCTAAATTACTTATTAAAATATTTTTAAGGATCGATATCTTTGAAATGTAAAATGTATTATGTCCCTGCAGAATCATATGCTTATTATATTTTGCAGCACGTTGCTGGCAGAAATGAGACTTAGAATCCAACATTTAACCTTATCAGAGGGATTTACTTATTGAACTTCAATATGAAGCAAATTGCAGTTGCCACTCCAATAATTAGTTTATCGCTGTACATACGTATTATGTGTAGTTTCGTTCAATTCCATGAATTCTCCCATTTCTCAAGAACTGATAAGGATAGCGCATTTTATAGTTACATAATTTATTTTCTGTGCAAACGGTTCACAGAATGTCATGCACATCGTAGAATTATTGTTTGGGTAGCAAGATTCGATTGCTTCATATTTATTGTAACGAAATAGACAGGTGTACTATGCACTTGTGTTATAAGAATTCTTCTTAAAATATCCAATTCAATAATTCAATCCAATCATAGCTTAGTTATGTAAAACATATCATATTCATTTTATCTATATGTCACATATTCATTCTATCAGTACCAAATCACAATCAAGAGCTTGTTCTTCTTTAACTGTTCATAATTATTTTACTAAATTCTACAAGCTTTTTTATCTGAGACTTTATTATTTGTGAATTTAGAAACAAATTTTAAATTAAATTAGTTTAATATTACAGAAATTTAGGTACTAATCCCTATAGTGTAGTTTAAACTAACATGGTTTAGAAAGTAAGTAATTTTTAGAAGGAATATTTTGCACAAACAACAATAATTACAGTCCATCGTAATCATGCTTTATTTAATTTACTATCCCATCTCACACCAGAATGTAGGTTATATATCTTCTTACCAACAAAAAAAAACATAAAAATTGGTAAGAATCGAATTCTTGCACGACATGAATAAAACGCATCATAAAATAAATAAATGAAATGAAATTATACCATTCGGCCTACCATTCGTAATTAAAGCCACAACACAAAAAGAAAGAAAAATTTGGGCAATTTCTATAAATAAGATGTGCTATGGCATATATTTATTACATAACATTTCCTTCTGTACATTTGAAAATGACAAAATACAAGAATTATAAGAAAAAATTAAAAACAATTTCAATTTTTTAATTCTTTCTTTCTTCTAGTTTAACAGAGTGCCGATTTTCCATAATTGCATATCTATACCACATTGTAAAATTGCCCGAAGAGAATTTTGTTTTGCTTTGTGAAAGACAAAATCCATAATGAAATGGTTTAGTTTGTTCGTAGAAACATAAATCATTTTCTCAGATAATGAATAACTTAAAGTATATTAGTAAAAGTCCCTAACTATTTGTTAATATAAATTCCTTTCTAGAAATAATTTTAAGATTTTTACAGACTTCAGGTATAATGTCAAAAATATTTCCCATCGTATTGTTATGGCTTCAGTTGTGTTATTCAAAAGTTATATCTAAATAAAATTTCAAAAGCAAATTTGACAATTCCCAATAATCAAAAGCATTGAAATTATTCTTAAAAATATCTTTTGAAAAGTTATTATTCTTCCTAACTATTACAAGAAAAGGGAAATTTATACAATACCACTTTTAATATAGATCAATTGAGACAAATATATATAAAAATCATAAAATCATCTAATGGTAGATCACATTTAGAAGGATAACTTATTATGCTAAATTACATTTTGAATTAAAACATATTCGTAAATTTTAAGAAAATAAAATATGTTTAATATATAAACATTCTCGTTTTATAAAGCCCTATTTCATCTTCCTTAAAACATTAATTATCCTTTATGAGAATAAAAACATTGATTATCCTTTATGGTGTCATAAATTAATTATTTGTTATTTGGTTATTTGCTATTTTGTATTTCATTATTTGATATTAAATTATGTTTATACAACATAAAGTTAGAAGTAACTTAAGGTGATTTGAAAACTTTTATAGTAAATGATATGTCACAAAAATATTTTGCTGGATACTGTGTTAATAAAAATAATAAATAGAATCTTAGAATCAAATAAATTTAAAACTCTAATCAAAGATTATTAAACAAAAAAATTAAGTCCTTGGAATATTTTTTTACGAAAATTACAACATTATTTATTGTATTCTTTAGTTTAAACATAAGTACTTATAGAATGATTAATTTTGTTTTATGTTCATATAAATTAATTTTGAACAAAAATATTTTATTGCATTTATAACCTACAAATACAATAAAAGTTTTTTAATGATTCTAGGGAATACCCTTATAACAAAATATTTTTTACACACTTATTTTTAAACAAAACATCAAAAATGAATATTGTCACCCGTCAAAGAGTTTATCTAATTAATAATTTTTCATTTATTAAAAGCTGAGGAGATGATTAAATGTTGAATAGTTAATTAAAATTTGACAATACCATCTTATTTAATAACATTTATAATATTATACTTTTGTTTTTAAATTAATAAATCCAAAACTAACTTCATCAAAAGCTTTTTAGGTAATTTATTAATAATTAAAATAAAACCATCTCCATTCAATTTTTAAATGATTAATTACAAATAGATTTCATCCATAACCACATCCAGTTATGAATGACTGCTTTAATCATTACAAGGTGGTTATAATGAATAATTCGATAATGAAATAATTTCTTTTTAGGATTTTCTATTGACAGATTTGTCAATGAGTTTTACATTTGGAATAAATTTTAATGCATTCTTTCTAATAATTCTTTTCCTTTATCACGCTCAAAATTTTTTTTTATATAGTGTGTTATGAAGGAGGAATTTAATATTATATGTTTTTGCAATACATTTTTGCTAGTTTACCTTGAAATTTTCAGTTTACTTACTATAATTGGGAAATATATGCACAATTTTAAAGTTTGGTATTTTACCATTTTACAATGCTTAGATCTGAAGTATTACCTAAAATTTAGTTAGATTGATTTCTAACGACTTTAATTATCATTATATATTGACATTTTTATTAGCAAAATATTGATTTAAAACTTGATGTATAAAACTATATTACAGATTGTGATAATTAAAATAATCATATTAATATCAGAATTTTTGTTTATTTTTAAAAATTTAATTCATGAAGATAAGGAAATACATCACATTCGTTTCGCATATTTTTTTCATGAATCTTTAAGTTAGTTTTATTTAAATTTATGCGACTTAAAAAAATGGTTTATTCTAGTATGTTTTCTTTGTTAAAAAAAAGTATATTTTTTTTATTGCTAACATACTTTTAAAATAAAATTTTATACAGAAATAATTGAAATTATTAGAATTAGTTTGTTCATCATACTTAGCCTAAAGGGACATTCTTTAAACTGGATCTTAAATTACACAAATATTTTTTGGAAAAAAAGTGTGATAATTTTACTTTAAAAATGTTACTGTTATCTTTAAATATATTCTGCCAAGCAGAATCACTTTTAAATATTTATTTCATATAAAGTCTATTTTTTTTATAAATTTTTGCTGGAATATAATATGTTTATAACAGATATCATATAAGTATCAAATTGATTTAAACAGACTTTAAAACCCCGGTCTGTGATATTCATTTATATTTAACTCAACAGAATGGATCATATATTTTTCATTTTTTTTTATACTTGGCATTGTTATTAAAATAATTTTATAAAGTAAGAAGTACAATGTTTATATTTTAGAAAAAAATATTTTCTTAGAAGGATCATTTTAATTAAAATAGAATAAATGTTTTGCAACATATTAATCATATAGCCTTTAATAATAGTAGTTTATTACAGTTTAGTGGGTTTTTTGTAGAATTTATTGTAATTAATATAGATTCCATAGAAGACATTTCGAATCTGTTTAAAACTTTATTGGATCAAGAGGTTTATAGTATGGGTGTGAATTTAAAGAATGTATTGGCAGGTTTTGATTTTAAATGGAGATTATATAATTAAAAGTTATCAATTGGGCAAAATGATTAAATCCCTTGCACAAAATAATTGAAAGTTTTCAGTTGAGCAAAATGATTAAATCACTAGTACAAAATGATTAAAAGTTTTCAATCGGGCAGAATGATTAAAAGTTTTCTATCGGGCAAAATAAGCAAAAATATCTGTTCGGCACTGGGACAAAATGATGAAAAGTTAACAATAGGGTAAAATTAAGAGTTTTCAATTGGGAAAAAGGATTAAAAGATAACAATATGACAAAATCATTAAAAGTTATCATTGGCAGGAAACTATTATAAGTTATTACTAAGATAAAAATTAAATAATTACAGCAAATAAGAGGATATGATTAGTTAAAATTGTCAATGCATAATGTGATTGAAAGTTATTACTAGAGCAAAATGATACTTTTTTTATTCGTTCTAACACCTTGATTTAATAATAAACACCCGATATTAAGCTTATTAAATATTTCCGTTGTAAAACATTTCAATTATATGTCACATTTTAAATTTATATGACATTAAATTTATATTTTTCATCCAGATTGTATTTATAAAGTAAAATTATAATATTTTTTAAATATATTTTATGTAGAGCATGCAAAAGATTTACTTGCCCTATATGTCTTAGATTGATAATGTAATATCGATTTAAGCAAAATAATGAAGATGATTGCTTTCCGTAAACTCTGTTTCACACAAATGTATAAGTTATCGTATGTATGTGAATTTTTAAAACAGGAAATTTCGTCGCAAGATTTATGTGGAAAACATACCTTAATTGATGACACTTTATTTAGTGTTAACTCATTAGTTCTGATTAATTGATTAATAATTTAAAATAATAAATTTTAAAAAATAAAGACATAAAATGAGGAGTCCTAATTAGTTGAACACTGCTGGAAAAATAAAGAAGAGCTAATTGGATTTATTACTCATTGCTTATTGGCCGAGTGTTAGTAGCTATAAGGAATGATTTTAAGTTTTTGCAGATGTAGATTTTCACTGTTGAGTGGATGAACGAATGATGTACTTGAAAGTAAAGAAACAACCGGTTGGTTTTATTTAAGTTGAAAGATGATCAGACCTTGTAAATATAGGACAAGCCTATTTTTATAATAAAATTTTAGAAACTGCTGCCAAAGTCAAATTATCTACACAATAAATACTGCTTACCATTTAAGTTAAAATTTTTGCTGTAATGTAATATTGTAAATCCTTGTTATCCATAACGAAATATGTGAAATCAAAGTATCACTCACAAACAAAATCTCACAGAACTTCATTCATCAGCTTTAAGAGATTGAATTGGGAATTCCTTTAGTTATAATTTCTTATATATGTATAGTTTATATATCATTTAAGACTCCTCCATAATATGTCTTCATATTTATCAATACAAATAAAATTTTAATTTTTGTACTTAATTATAATGAAGTGACTCTTCACGATATATGACAAACTGGCATATGTGGCAACTACCATTATGTACCTTCTGATATACATATTTAAATATATTTGAATAACAAATATAGACTATAAAGATCTTCTCTAATATGTCCTCTGGATCCAAAGATACTCTCTAATATTTTCTCTGGTCCAAAGATCTCTAATATTTCCTATGAATTCAAAGATCTCTAATATTTCTCTTAATTCAAAGATCTTCTTTAATATTTCCCTATATATATATATATTAAAAAGTTTGTTAATATAGAGCCATAAAGTCTTTATTTATTAAAAGACTACATCCATCTTTCTTGAGTTGTGCAATAAACAACATCAAAAATATCGCCGTGGTTCCTGTATTATTCATAGTCTTGGCAAAACAGTGTCGCTCTATGTTTCTGTTTAAATAATGTCTCGACAACAGCCAAGCTAAACATGAGCCTCATAAAAAACAGCACCAATTCATTTTGAGGCAGCAACTGAGAAACGCGAAATAAGATTTTCACTTTACCTCCGACCCAGTTACGCTGCCAAACATGAAAGACCATCTTGTCATCCTGGGTCACAGTATCCATTACTGGCTCACAAAGAAGAGGAACTCCATCACACGTCAGGATACTAACTCCCTTTTTCCCTTTTTGCCTTTCTATTTGTCCTTTAGACAAATAGGGCTTCTTTCAAGTTGCTCTTGTAATGTGTCAATCGAGATTGACAGACAACACATGTTCCCTTCTTTTTTTTCTGCTTGCGGGAAGGTAAAGGATTTTTAGTAAGGGAGAAGTGTAAATCCTTTAATATCTTTTTTTTTTCCTTCTGGGGGATGTCCTGTAATTCAGAATAGGATTTTTTTAGATGACAATACAGTAAATTGTAAAGATGTAGTAGTGAATTTGGTTTTTCTTGATTTCCTTAGCCTGATGTGAAATGATAAATATTTTGTTAGGCTTAAGAAAGAAACTTTTTTAAAGATCATTTGATGTTTCAAGATTGAGTTATGGTGATCAAAAATGCATTTATCTCAAGTGAGATTCTGCATTCCATGCTGTCATATACTATTTTTTATATAAAGTTTTAATTTTTAATACTGTTGTTGTTGTTGCTTATCCCCTTGATTTAGAATCCTAAACCAAGTCCAGTAGATCATGCTGCATCAATAGATCGTAAACTGTCCTCCCCTCATTCAACAGTTGCCTCACAGAGGCACCAATACAATCTATGAGATGAGAGGGAGATGCGATGGTCGAACAATGACAAAGGGCATATGTCTTCTCGTCTCCATTGAAGGTCAAACTCTTAATGTGGCCAGTCCTTAGTCTAGCTAAAACCGTCTGAGCAGGTCTAGGACAGGAGCACTGCATGGACATACCAGGATATTTAGCGGCGTACCATGCATGAATTGGTGGCGACCTCCAAGAGGTATTCACTCTGGCTAAAGTCATGGAATGAACCTCTGAAGCTAACAGATTGGAAGAAGAAGCTTTGGGAAGTTCGCAACCTTCCCTAGCGAGCAGATCAGCAATTTCATTTCCGTAGATGCCCACATGGGAGGGAATCCACTGCAAGCACACCGATCCGATCTGGTCCAAAACAGCTAGTTTGGAAACTATATCCTGCCCCAATTTGTCCAAGATGACAAATTGGGGCAGGATATAGTTTAATACTTAAAATATAAAGGCTTTATATCAAATGACATTGATATACATACTTGAAAAAAAGCCGACAAGTTTATATAGTCAAGGAGAAAATACAACATTGGCTTTTATTGATTTTTCGGATCGATAACAAGTTTAAAAATTTGTATAAATTATTAAAAGATGTTACGCATAAATTTATTTTAATAAATCTTTATATAAGAAAAAAAAATTCTGAGTTCTCATTTTATTGACAATTTGTTGATAATTTCATGCAATTTTTTATTTTTTTTTCTATTTCTTATTTTCAAATTCAATATCCTAGCACCATAGTATTTCTCAGTGGATTATATATTTGGGGATCACTTTTCATAAATAATCTCTCAAAATGCAAATAAAACAAAGAAGCTTATTTTTTCTGTTCCTAATAGCCATACTATCTCACACTAGCAGATCACACACGACACTACCACTAACGTGTTTTGCTGCTAGGGGCGTACACGCGCAAGCGCGAACTTACATCATGGCGTTGACATGTTTACATTCAACCATTTTTAAAGTTAAAATTACCATTATTACTAAATTATTCTGACTAAATTCCATTTTAAAGGACCAATAATTATCAGTATTTCTAACAACGACTAAGTCACTGTATTTTACTTTTACCCTTACAATACTTAGGCTTGTTTAACATCATATTTTGTTTTGATGGCCATTTTTTTTTCCAAACATGTTAAGTCAGTTTCTGAACCAATTGCTGTCGGCCTGATCCATTCATAAGAGTTTTAGTAAAATTAGATTCAAGAAGTGCAACTTAAGATGAACCAATTAAGAAAAGGACTGTAATTAATGATTCGACATCATTTGGATAAGTTGAAAGAGTTCAAAAGGGTCTAGAATTAAGAAATGTCTGAATGTGAACAATGGGAATTAAAAACACTTAATTGCTTAAAATCTTTTCCCCTACAATACGTTTCAAATTGCATTTAAGCGATTTGCCACTAGATTCACATAATCCTCGTGTGGAGTAACAGGGATTAAAGAACCATTTAACACCTTCGTTAGTCAAATAATTTTTAATTTCTTCTGCACTTTTAAACTTAAATAAGGATTTAAAATTGCTATTGGTTTCTATTGGCATTATCAATTGGCACCAACAAAGTTTCAGCTATTGTTACTATACACTTCTGCAGGTTTACCTGTTCGAAATATAAATATTTTAAGTACTGGTAAAATTGATGCAGTAGTTAAATTATTAACAATTTAAAAATGTAAGAATTTTGTAGTAAAACGTAGAAAAACAGATATAAATATATATTTTACTTGTTTACTTAGGCTGGGAAAATCTTTTATTTCAAACAACCACAAAAATCAAAACCTGCACGATTAAACACTCTAGTTGGAGTCACTCTAGCAGTTGGTAGCTGTCCCATTAATTGTTAGGGAGATTCTGACTTTCTTTTTTTTGCAATTTAGGCGATTAAAAATTATTTTTCGAACGGTATTTATACCTCATACAATCCAAAATCTACTTCGTACCAACTATAAGGTTGTTCCTGCACCTGCATAAAAATACAAAGCATGATAATGATTAATAACAATTAAAATAAAATGTTTAAATGGAATCGTTAGCAGGCATTTTTGGTTGAAGCATAAGACAGACTTCTGGAGTCTTTCCCCCACTCTTAATAATCCATAATTATCTAAAAATGGCCACAAATTTAACAACTGGCTTTTTTGTTCGGGATAGATATACCCTTCTCCAAGTTTTGAATTTTTTCTATGGAAGAAAGCCTCTGAATGTTTTTTTTTTACTATGAATGACACAGATTGTTAAAGTACACTAATTATTAGAGTACCAGAGGTTCTGTGTAATGTGTTTCTGGTGTCCTTTATAAGTCTTTTGCAACAGGCGATAGTTCTCTTGAGTTTCGTGAATGAAAAACAGTTATAAATAATGTCTAAAGGTTCTGCAATATGAAACACACAAAAAAATATAAAAATAACGAAAATAGCAAAAAATGATCTTCTTCTTCTAGGCTTGCACATAGCTAAAAAAGGGTTGCTTATTGTTCCTTATGTGACAATTGCGAGATCGTACATTTCAATTGAGTCCTTTATTCCTTCTTTCCTATAATACACTATAGTTTTCTTTGGGAAAATGCTTATGGTTCACTACATTTTTTCATATCAGTAGAATACCAATAAATGTATTTACAGAATCTATCCATAATTGAAAATAGTGAATTTTCTACTGCACCGCCTTTAAATTGCTAAGAATTGAGAAAATTTATCTTTGTTTTAAGGGGAGATTCAGCAAACATGGAACAAAGTTTTGTTTTTAGTATGTCGGGACGATATATATATATACATAAGTGAGATATATAATAAACACTCTCAACTTCCTCACTATTTAATTTCATTCATGTGGCCCATTTCTTCATATTTACGGAAAAAATCTGTATGTAACAATAAAGCACCAGGGTCTTTTATTAATCGTCACCATAAGGAATATAACATTCTTAACGTCCTATCTCATGAAGTTCCTAACCATTTTGGATCTTCTTCAAAGACCGTTTTAACCACATATTTTCCTTCTTTATTTATATAAAAATTATTCTTATAATGCAAATCATATACCAGGGTTTCGTTATTAGGATGAATGTTCGTTTCTATGTTTTCTAATTTCTAGAAGGATTTAACAGTTTTGCCTATCTGTCCGTAATTCTCTCTAATTAATATGCAATCGATATTCTCATTTAAATCACTAGAGAACACTTCCGGAAACAACGTATTCGAAGCACAAATTTTGTATAACTAAGCTAGATTCAGGGGGATATATTTGTCCTGGTCTCAAAAGAGTATAAAAATTTTCTTCACCTTATAAAATGTCTATTCTTCCTGGAATGTTAAATTGTTGATTCGCTAACTCAATATTACTCAAATCATACAAATTAACTTTTAATATTATACTAGGAGTTGTATTAGTAATTGGTGGGACGATTAAAAACTTCAATTCTCCTTCGAAGCTATTTGATTTATTTTTTAACATGTGATTTAATATTTAAAGATGAATCATTTAATCCCGAAAGCACAAGTTTTTTTTTTCTTTCTTTAAATTAATTATTTCAGCCCATTCGCATGTAATAAAACAAGCCATAGATCCTTGATCTTACTTCGTATGAATTTTCTGAATCTTATCGCATAAATAACATTTAGCTGTGCTCAATGGAATGCCTTTGTATTCATTCGAGATATAACACGTAGCAGCACATAATTTATTACCTTTTCAGAAGCATTGTCTTTCGCCGGTATAAAGTCTTGAGCAGATGAGGAAAGGGATTTCATTATTATTTTTTATACAACTCATTAGAAGATAATATATTTCTATTGTTGGCGATAGTGCTTAAGCGTGGGTAGTGTAGACTTTCATGATGTCTACTTTTGCAAAAACAAGATGCTTTTGGTTTGCAATTAAAAACTGAAGAATTAATCTCTAAACAATTAAAGCACATATGGCATTATTTTACAGGGCAAATTTTCTCATTCACTGACATCTTTAAGTAATTTAGACAAATAGAAATACGATGGTTTTTATCACATAAAAATAAATTTAAATCTTTTACGTACAAAAGAAAACCATTTGATAAAAATTTAGAATTTTTAAAATCAGTTTTACTCTTTTGGAAACTATTTGAGTTTGCGAAAATCGACTTCCCACGTGATGAAAATAAATGACAAAAATTTCTCATTCTTCAGCTGATATTTTTATGTAGAACCAACTATCTGCTTTTCTTTTTACTGTTATACAAAATGCACATACTTTTAGCAATTTCTCTATTTAAAGTTTGAAATAGTTTTTCGGTAACTATCAATTGTTTTAATGTTTCGAAATCAGAAACCATTCTTAATTTTAAATAATAGTAAAAATTAGTTGTTAAGTGCCGTTAGGTTGTTAATTATTAACCATTAGTTATTTGTCGCACATGCGCGTGATTTCTAAAATTGTTTGAACATATTTGTGGTGAAGGCTCATACTCTCGCAACACAACTGACTTTATTGTCTCACAGTTCATAATATCTTTATCACTTAAGCAAGTTATTATACTAAACGTTCTTTCCTAATAAATTTAACGGAATGTCTGGTACTACTTTTGTATTAAAATGAACGTTCTAATGAAGTAGAGAAAAACTCCACCCTTCTGTCTAGTGGGGAACAAACAGTTAAAGTTTTAACACTTTTTATTGCTTGATCAATGGTATCTGGTTTGGATTCGCTTTCACGCATTTCTGACTTGCTTCTAATTTTATTTTTTCCAAATCCATTCGACGTTTACGGTTGTCAATAATAGTGCTGCAATGTCTTTCGCTATGTCTGGATTACTTATAAAAAATGTCACAGTTGTCAATCGCATCATTTAAAACTCCGATAGTTGACTTGTCAGAAGCAATTGCATTTATTTCTAGAGGCATTAAGTTTTAAATCATCTTTTTTTTTCTTCTTTAAACATGTTCAATGCACTAAAGTTAAATATATGGATCTTAAAATTCCACTTACTTCTATTAGAAAGCATTTTACTTGATACTACACTACGATCCACAGTTCAGAGCACCAAACTTCCTGTTCAATAGGACCATATATCCTCGCATTATAGCATTTCTTACTGGTCTGTATATTTGGAGTTCACTTTTCCCAAACAATCACTCACAATGCAAATAAAACAAACTCATTTATTTTTTCTGCTCTTAATAGCCTATATTTAATAGCCTATATTATATATATATATATATAGGCAATCATTTTTAGGCTTCATTACCATAGGCTTGGTTATTTATTGTTTGTTTTCATTAATTTGATTTGTTAATATTTTTGAATGATTGTGTTTAGCAAAATGGATTGTAATTAAATTTCTATACAAAAGAATCAAACATATTTAAAAGAAAATAAGTAGCTTTGATGGGGATCCAAGTGGATCAAATTTATAGCACCACCAGAAATACAAACTGGAAAAAGGACAACTAAATGACGATGACAGCTAAATGACAACTAATAACACTAAATGACTACTAAATGTTTATTTTAATTTCAAATATTTATGAAATAAATAACTTGGTGCTCATAATTTATTTAAAAGTAAGAAAATATACAGTTAAAAAATTCATAAAATTTCATAATTAAAAAAAAACTGACATCATGTTATTTGATAGCACTATTTATTTCTAGAAAACAGTGTGATGCCATTAAAATAAAATGCATATATGAAAAAATAGATCGTAAAATATATTTGACCAATAAGTGTTGATGAAAGAAGTTTGACTAAAAAAGAGGAATTTTATGTTTCCTTAAATTAAGAGGGGTCATGTTCCATAATAATTCCATAGTTATGTTTTGCCAATTTTAGATAAATTGTCGCAGAAAAACGAAAGTGTCTCATAAAAATTACTTAAAATATCATGTTCAATTTGCCAAAATATATAGGGTATAGACGATTTTTTTTTTAAATTTAAACTATGCCACCTTTAATTAAATTTGAATTTTATGTCATATGTTATTTTCAAATGTCTGACATTTTTTATTGAATATTATTTGCCATTAGAGCTGTAGATATGTTGCAGAATCAAATATCTGGATAATACTATATCTAGAAACCTAGGCGTCATCATGAGATGTCTTGGATACATTACACTGTGCCACAGCAAATCTGAACTAACATTCCGAAAGAATAGTATTATAATTCTGGGTATGTTTGAATTCTGGGTATCCTACCTCCTCTGCTTCTGCAACATAATCTATTAAAACTACTTTCTGGTTTATAGATTCATCGCGTCCATTTCAAAAGTAAATACGACATATTTCTGTTAGTTTTGTTGGACAGATTTCAAACCAAACATCCCAATTCAGAAACTCAAAACCCTATAAGACCCCTATAAATAACATGTAAATCCCAAATAATTCCAGAGTTTGATATGAAACCATTATCAAGTTTCTGAAATGATTAAATCATTTTAAAATTTAGCAAATATCCATTCTTTGAAGATTTATTTAGGAATATACTTAAGTACGTTTTCAATGAGTTTATTTAATAAATGCAGTTAAAATAATGAAAAAAAATGCATAGTATTGCTGCTTTGCTTTTGAATACCTATGGAAATTTGACTTTAGCAATTACTTTTATTTCAATAAATCATTATAATGAATGATGTTGTACTTATTCTGAAATTAATCAATTATAGAAACTAATTATACAAAGAAGCGTCGGGATGTGGATTTCGATTAGCATACCCGTAGAGTTTAGTTATAATTTAAAACTGTAAATTGGAACTTAATCTACAGAGACTAAAATGTTTTCAAGCCTCATCCTGAACCATTAGAACCGATCACATTTGGTTTAATTCCTAAATGTATCCAATCTTTCAAAGACGGTCCATTAAATTTAAATTTAATCCTGCAAAGTTTCAGTCAATTATCTACTTACTGTATCCGTATTCAAAGTTATTGCAGCTTGGAGTTGATGGTGTTTAGTTAACTAAACAGTATGCTTATCTGTATCCTTTAATTATGTTCCTTTAAAAGCATTTTGTTATAATCCTAGTATTCAAAAAATCAGAGTAATTCGGAAAATCCTGTATGAAACTTTGTTTGATTGAATGTTTTATCAGTATATTCAACAGGATAAAAATACAAATATATTGTAACAATAATGATTTAAATGATGCAATAAAATAAGCAATTTGACTTCTACATATCCAATGGCTAGAATGATTCCTAGTTCAGCACTACAATGCACAGTCCTGCTTCTAACAATCTATATTTACTATAGTCCTGATTTTTATATTAAAAGATTTAGTTATACGCTATGACATTTCAATTTTGTAGGTGTTCTTCGTTATATAAGCACATATTAATCGGCGAGAAAGTAACTTTCAATCTTTTAATGTGTAAGTTATGGTGATATATTAACTCTAAAAGAGTAAACATATAATGCATTTAATTTATAATAATTAATCTTTTATCATATTAAAAATTAATAATTGCAAAAAGAAATCGTGAAAGTGTTTCAAACACTCAGAAATGCAAATGCTGCTTCAATATAATTAAAGAAATGCTTCAATATAATAAAAAAGAAAGTGCATCATTTGCTAAGTTAAAATTTGAAAATGGAATAGACAACTTCTCAAATGGAAAGTTATCAATAAAGGAATCATTAATATTTAATTTTCATTAATTTTCTATAATAAACAACTAAAATTAGAAGTACGTGAATAACAAATATGGATTGACGATATTCCATACAGGTGGACGACTTAAATCAAAAGCGAATTCATCTCTTTCATATGGAAATTAAAGCCATTATATTTTAATCTGTATAGTAATTTGAAGATTAATGATATAGAAAACGAAAGTGAGCGAACAAGGGAATCTTTACAGCAAATGGTGTTGGTTTCTTTCGTTTTAAACAAATAATTGTTTTTCACATTGTTGGTGAATCTGTCAGCCCAAATAAAATGGTTATTTTATGATATTGAGAGAAATCATACCAAAAGGAAGCTTCAAAGCTAAACGAATGTTTAACGTAGTTGAAAAGGAATATTCTGTAAAATATTGTAGTCCCATACTTTTATATCAGCCATTAGAAAGTATATCCATTTTATAAAACTTCAAATCTTGTTACACTATTTTTATATAGTAATGCTACAGGAGTTTTTATATTAAAACCAATTCTTGTGTACCTTGAAGAAAATCCTACAACTTTGAAAATTGAAGTAAAGACATTCTCCCAGTGTCCCAGCGTTTAAATAATAAAACATTTGTCACAAGAATTTTCTTTTGAGACCTTTCAATTTTTACCTTAATTGTAAATTCTCTATAATGACGTTTTGTTTAAAAACGTCATTATAGAGAAAAAAAGATTAAGAAAAATAGCATGATTTCATTTATCTTAAATAATGCACCAGATCAATAGACTAGATTTTGAGATTTAAATGATTTTTTTTCCTGGCATGGACATCGTTGATACATCCAATGGATCAAGATGTCATTGCAAATTTAAGACGCTATTTGTGGCCTATTTTTCCGCAAACCATAAAGGCTAAAACAAGAGAATATACGCTTACTTTAATGGAACTTTTGAACATCTATACCGTTAAAAATTTTAATGAAAATACATAATCATGGCATGAATTAAGAGCATGCAATAATGGAAGAACATGAAAACATGCCATAGACAGTTTGAAAATAATTTCATTGGTTTTGAAGAAACTGTTTCTTAAATATCTAATAAGATAGTGGAAATTGGACTGATAGGTTAGCATGGAGAGATTTGATTGTATTGAATTAAAATGAACTGGTTGATGAAACTCTCACTGATATAAATGAACAACGGGAGGACAACTAAGTCAAGGACGACCAATAATAAATATAGGTTGGTAAGAAAGTTACGTAGTTCTTCTTTTGCACCAATTAAAATGCACATTATTTCGTTGTTCTTTGTGAGATTTAGGCAATATTGATATTAATAATAAGCTAGTATTTTCTTTTTTGATGAATTAAGGACGGCTATATATGGTGAATTAAAGGAAAATTCATTTTAGGCACTTAATACTTTATGAGTTCTAACTTGGTCATAATGCGGTGCAAGAATTGTAATGAACAGTCTTTAGTCTTTGAACTATCTAAAGTTAAAGTGTGTGCGGTCCAAACGAGGTTTGAAAAATTTAGGTCAGGTGACACGAAGTTTTAAAATAAACCTTGCTCCGGATTCCCAACGGAGATTGATCATGACTTTCTGGGGGCTTTAATGGATAGTGAATCGCTATTGATTACGGAGATCTGGGAGAAGTTAAGCATTAGCCACGTAACAGTTTAAAACAACTTGTACAAGCTTGGGTATGTCTACAAATGAATATATTGAATTCCCTGTGATTTAAGCGAAAAAATATTACAGATCGAATTTGATCGAATTGCTACTTCTTTGACAACAATATGAACTAATAATAGCCATACGAGACTATCCTATAATTGCAAAGGCAAATTTGCACAAATAAAGCTAATGCTTTGCTTTTGGTGAGATTGTTGAGGTCCTATACACTGGGAAGTGTTGCAGCCACATCAAATGTCACATCAGACCTATATTGATCAGCTAATGTGACTGGACACAAATATATGGGAACTTCATCCAGCACTATATAACTGAAAATATGTTGTCTTCCAACATGATAATGCAGGCGTCCCGTGGATTTATAGACGAAGGTGAAACTGCAAACTCCTGGTTATGAAGTTTTATCATATCCATCATACTCACCTTAGAGAGCACCATTTGACTATTATTTATCATGTACATTTTCAGGAAGTTCAGAGGACAGTGGTAGATTTTCTTAGCTCCAGAAGATGAGATAATTTCTACCTCTGACATAAATGATCTTGCTGACAGATGGAGGAGGGTTATTGGAAATAGTGGTCAATATTTCATTAATTAATCACACTAATGAGATTAAATGTAAGAAATTGTAATTTCTTTTAAAAAAGACGACCTAACTTTCTTGTCAACCTAATACTTGTATAAAAAGTAACAGCTAAACAGCTGTGAAAGATTATTGGAATTATTGAAAAATTTGTCAGAACAAATTATGGAAATTGATTTCAGTATAGAATGTAGCATCCTCAGCAATATAATGTAGCAATCCTTTAGTACTATAAATGTGGCAATTCCTTGTTACAAAGACAAAAAATGTGCAGACATCGAAACGGAATATTTTAGACACAAAAGTAATGAATATTTCAATATACAACTGCATTTAATAACAACATTCTGATTTATTAACTGTTTTTATTTACTGAATACCAACATTTTTTTTTCTGGAAACTTGTTCATACATTTAACATTTTCAGTTAATCCGGTTTCAAACAGTATTATTATATTCTAAATAAATGGCCCCTTCCCTCTACTCTTTAGTTAAAACTGGCTTTTTTTTCATAGAAGTCATTTAGATATATAGAAGTATATTGCTGTCTCGCCTCATTTGTTTAAACTTTATAATGGCAAAATATCAAATTTACGTAAATGAGCAAGTGAAAATCTCATGTTAAAAATGTATCTAAAATTCATCTCAAAATGTATCTATCTCATGTATCTAAAATTTGTGCCTTCAATAATACCCAAAAATGAAAAAGAAAAGGAAAGGGAAATAGTCACATTCTCTCAACTACATGATTATTTCTCTACATAGAGTCGAGATAATGACGGCGTGGCCGATTCTGGCAAGAAGAGAACCACGAGAATTCACGTAGGGGTGTAATTTCCTCGAACGTCTGTGATCGACGTGATCACTTTAGGCATAAAATCAGCTCAACCGACTTCATCTCGTTTATCGTGTTGAATGGATTAATGTTTAATATTTTGAGCTTGCCAAGATAAATTATTTGCTACGATTTCAAATGCCATTTTATAATTTTCAAATTTTGGAAAGCACGATTGATATAAACACTATAATCCTGATTTGATCATTCAACATATCATTTTGAAATTTCACATATTTCAGCTGAAGATAAGAAAGAAATCATTTTGAAATTTTATATTTTTCAACTGAAGTCAAGAAATAAATAATTTTCTAGGTTTCCAAGTTAAAAGAAGTTTTTTGTTTTTTTTCTGCTTGAATATATGGTATGCATTTCCTTTGAGAAGCAAGTTTGTTGTGTAATACATTATTAACATCATAGGATAGAAGTTAAAAAAAAGATAAATTAAAATCTAAAACTTGCATTAATGATTATTACATGATTCTTAAAAGAAAAAGTTAGATTTATATAAAAGGAATGTAAATTTATTTAAAAAATGTTATTTACCTTAAAAGCAAATTTATTATAAATAATAGCTATTTTTATTTTAAAAAACACATTGAATTAATTTCTCTCTATATAGAACTATACATAAATTATAAATGAAAATATAAGTAGTTTTTTAATTTCATGAAAGTAAGTATCTTGCATTTTATTTTCTGGCATATCATTTAAAAATTCATACATAATAATTCAACTAAATTTAACAAAGTTTAAAGTGAATAAAAATACAAAGTAATATTCTCATATTTAAAAATATATAAACCAGTTTTTTAGAAGAAAGCAAATATCATTTACTTAAAAGTTATATGACAAAGCGAACATTGAAAATAAAGTAAGTAAGAAAAAAAATGAAATTAAAATTCTTTCTCAGCATTAAACGAATTTAGAAAAATTTACACACAAAAAAAAATACTTTAATACTCGTACATTTGTCAACTGGGTAGAAACCTGTGACAAAAATTACTTAAAATTCCCCTAATGTCGAGACATTTTTCAACCTATGCTTTTCAACACAGGTAAGCTTATTTTCTTAAGAATTTTCAGCTTTTAAGAAACGCTGCAGTTAGTGCTTAACCTTTTCTTCTTGCTACTTGCAAAACCCATTATTTAAAGATTCCGGCGAAAAAGAAAGATTAGATAGTTTTTAGTGTCATCAGGTTTTTCAACCGTTTTCGTTTCCCATTCCTCGTAGAAAAGAGTTATTCGGTGCCTAATGGTTTTAAAGTTTCTAAGAAGCTGCTCAGTAATTGTGTTGAATTCAAGAAGACATGGCACATTCTTATCGTTTAACCATTTTTTGACGGTGAACTCCTCCAAACCTTTATTATCATAAAAATTCTTAGCTTGTAATGAGATTGAAGAGTACAGTGTAGTAAATGGTTTATAGACTCCATGTGAAATGTTTCCCTAAAGATTTAACTTTTTTTTTATTAAAGGAATTACTTCATATTTATGAAAGATGGTGTTGAATAAAAAAAAGAAAATATGATTATCATTCTGGAAAATATCAGGTTTGTAAAGGTTAATTTTTATTGTATTATGTTGCAGAAGTTGTAGAAATTCTAATTTTAAAAGACAAGGATTTTTTCAAATAGAGATAAAATGATTGGAAGATAACTGCAAAGAATGTCTTTAAAATGGCATGACTTGTTTCTATGCCACGTTAATGGTAACTTTCTACATGGTACCTGGCCAAAAATGCTTTTCGATGTTTCTTCAGTTGTGCGCACGTTTTATGTTTCACCATAATGGAGACCCAGCTCACTTCTTCTTCATACCTCTAACCTACATATGGCTGAGATTGTACTGGATGAAATTATCTTATTGCTTGATCATTACGATCATCAGATTTGGTTTGCATGAATTTCTTCTTCAGGGTGCACAACGAGACTATGAAATCCCATTGAGACCTATACAGATTTTGTGAGCAGTCAATCAATGTCTTTTAAAAATATGCGATATATCTGAGATTCATGATAAAATGTGCCACTGTTGTGGGCACTGAATCACAATTGGAAATCGTTTTTCGAGCATCTAGTAAGAAGTTTAAACTTTAAAATGCTCATTTCTTTTGAATTTGCCTAACTGTCTCAACAATTACTCATATCTTTCTTACATTCTACCATTTATAAGCGCCACTTTTACACGCACTTTCATTACAAAATCTCGTGAATTATATCCCCTTTACCTGTATACCGAAATAGTTGGAATTCTATGTAAATGTTTTGCATACAAATTTGGAAACAGTAAAGATTTGCGATAACTGCTAGTATTTTTTTTTTTTTTCTCTTAGAACTCAAAACAAAATGGCAACTGTAACTATTTATTTAATTGATGAAAATATAATGCATGTGGTAAACATACATGTACTGGTATGTTGCATGACTTATAATCGTTTTTCTGTTGTCATGTAAATATATGTATATATATATACACAGTATATATGATTGTTCATGAGTATATGATTGTGGGATAAGAAACAACAACAACAACAACAAATATATGATCGTTCACAATGATGTAAATAGAAAAAAAGATTATATTGAAGGGTGATAATTAGTAACAAATTTACTAACTATTATTAGTAATAAACTTAGAGTATTTTAAAATTCAGATTTTATTTAAATACAAATTTATATATTTTTTTTGTGAAATACAAAATTTTATTTTGCTGTGTACTCACGTGTTTGGGAGAATATTTAACAAAACTAATTTAAGTATAACAAATGTGTACATTTATTTTTTAATTTTCAATATTTTTTAGTTTTAATTTCGGAACGAGATATTGTGAATTTGGGAATATATTCATATTTATTAAGTATATTTTAATTTTCATTAAACAAGAAATCGTTGATTAATTTTCAGAAAAAATGAATAATGAAATAAAACAAGTTTTGGAAACAAAATAAAATAAGTGAAACAAAATAAGCGAAATAATCTAGTTAACTTTTGCCATGCTTTTAAAAAAACCAAGAACCTTGTAGTTTTTTATATTGTACTTAATAATATTAAGGATCCACCATGCCTTCCCGAAACAAAATATAGCCAACGGGGAAGAGTTCAAGGTTAAAAGATCTTTTTTTCAAGAACGGATTGACCGTTACGGTGGACTTTGGACTGTGCAAGTTTTTTTCTTCAGACTTTGGAACTAATAATTGGAAAGAGAATTGAGAGAATGGAACAAAGTACGGAGGGTACAAAGTTCCTTAAACGAACTGTGTATAAGTTGATTTTGTAAATATTTGATATATAATTTTGTTTTATGTATTATGTGTTGCAGTTATGAGGTGCTGCCTTTGCAAGTTTTAATAAATATGACAGCTAAAAGTTCGAATGATTATTTAAATAATAATCATTTCCAAACCATCTAACAACACTGAATCAAGACCACACACATATCCGGTTCTAACTTTTTTCTATAGTTGAAAAAAAAATAAAGGTTGAGAAATACATTACAGTGTGACATCGGATGAGTATATTATAAATACATTTGTAAGTTATAATGGTATATTGTCGTCAAAGAAGTTCCTAAAAGATGAATTAATTAAGAGATATGGTATGACATTTTATGTATATTTTTTCAGTTTTGCCTCTCGAAAAATATGCTTTAATGAATTATTTTCTAAAAAGGATATCTAATATTTTTAAATATTATTAATCAATCTCATTAGAATATTTGTAATTTATTTGAATTAAGCAGTTTTTATTTTTTGTATTTCTTGATATCAATATGATTATATAAACAGTTTTCAGCAGGCTAAAATGTAATACGTTTAGTTTTTATTTATAGGTCAAAATCATATTAATTAATTTGTGAAAAATTATATTATTATTTGCTTTTATTAGATTTCATTGATGCAATGAATCTTCATTTTTTTTAATTAAAATTTTTTTATAATAAGAGTAAAAAATTTACTTTTATTAAAAAAAAGTTCGGAGAAAAATTCTTTGAATTAATAATTTACTTATATAAATAATTTATTTATATAAATAATAGTTATAGAAAATTAAAGCTTTTTCCATGAAATTTTAAGAAATGAAAAGAACTACTGCATTTATTAATAAAAATAATAAAAAAAATAATTACAAAAATATTTTTTTCTCTATTTCTTACGAACAAAAATTAAGAAAAATATAGTACCCTAATATAACCAATTTTTTTTTTTTTTTTTTTTTTTTTTTTTTTTTTTTTTTTTTTTTTTGAGGCTAGGTTAGTTCATTTGACTTCTATTATTTATAGGACAAAGATTTATTAACTAATTTGTAAAAATTTATATTATTTTGTGCTTTAATTTGTTTGCATGGATGCAATGAATCTTCTCTTTTTAATTAAAATTTTTTTATAATAAGAGTTAAAAATTTAATTTTATTAAAAAAAGTTTGAAAAAAAAATGACTTCAATTGTTACAGAGAATTAAAATTTCTTCCATGAAATTTTAAATAATGGAAATAATTATTTTTTAATTTATTATTTTATATTTTATTATTTATATTTTATATTTAAAAAAATACTAAAAAAATTAATCAAAAAATAATTTTCGTTTCTCTTATTTCTTACATACAAAAGTGAAAATAAAGAACCCATGTATAGCCTTTTCTTTTTTGAGTGTTACTTTTTTATTCCTTTGAGGTTAGGAGGGCATATTTGAAATGTATATAAGAAAATACATTTAATTAGTGGGGAATTTTTTTGTTTTGATAAAAGAAGGGGAAAAACTCGGTGTGGTAATCCATCAACGTGGCATCATATCTGTCCAAGCAGTGAGCCACGAAATTTCCTGATTAGTTTTCGATTCTTCTCATTAAACGCACCAACGATCCGAACAAAATGGCCACTGAATCAATCACCGTTGCCATTTAGCTCCCACAAATAGTGGAAGAGAAAGAAGAAACTCAAACAGAATGAGACGAGGTGCTGCTATTTCATCTCAAAAAAATAAAATATAAAAAAAAAAAGTGGGGAAAAAAAAGGAGAATGAATGGGGGCAAAAAACATTGAAAAGCTGAAAGATAAACTTTCTAATCTCTTCGGTCATGCGAGAAATTCGTGTTTAACTTTTCACGTGGAAACAAAATGGAATACATTCCAATAACCTCTTCGCGTTTTGATCGTTTTGCGATTTGAGCTTCAAATTGAGCTTCCAGTGAGAAAGAAAAAAGTACAGGTGGAATCGGATATCAGGTGATGTTTGATGGATCTGTCCCTTAAGATCGTGGTAAAAATTATTGACTTGGTTCCGTATTGATTTTTGAGAAATGTATCAATTTTCTTATTAATTTTAGCTGTATTAATAATTTTTAGATGTTTTGAAAGCGTTAAAAATGGTTTAAAATTTAGACGAATTGGGTATTTTACTGTGCAATTATTACTTTATTTCTGACTATATTTGTAATGGAAAATTTAAATATCAAATCATTGAAAGAAATATCAATTGATATTAATAATGATTTCATAGAATTACAGTAATAATATTTTAAAATTATATATAATAAATAAATAATATTATTATTATAATAAAAATATAACAATTGTAAATAATATTACTATTTTAAAATTACATATAATATATATTCTCTTAAGCATAATTAAAGTACACTTAAGAAATTTGTAATTAATAATTTTTACTAAAAGATCATTTATTATTTTTACTATTTATTTCTGACTATATTTGTAATGGTAGATTATATATTACTTTCAATTTCATTGAAAGAAATTTCAATCGATATTAATAATGATATCATAATGATAGCAGTAATATTTTAAAATTTCATATACTAAAAATTCCATACTGTATACTTAAGGAATTTATGATGATTAATTTTTCCTGGAAGATTATTTGCTATTTTTATACATATTTTTATATTTTAATTATGTTAAAGGAATGTATTTACTCATTTTTACATTTTTATGATTTTGAATATGAAAAGAATATAAAAAGTTGTAATATAAATTTTGTTTTATATAAATTATTCGTTATTGATAAGTTTGTTGTATAAGTTGAAATGAAGGTTTATTATAAATTTTAAATTTAAGAAGATTCAAAAATAAAAAATAAAAAATATTTAAATATTTGTGTCATTTAAAATTGTATTTATTCTCATCTAAAATGATAAAGAGAAAATAAATCAATTATTATTATTTTTTCTTCTGTAAATTATTATTTAAAATTTAGATAATCAAGATTAAGGGAAACAAATATCTTTATAGTGAATGAAAATTAATTATACTATATAAAATAAATTATAATTTTAAAATATTTTTAAATATATGTATATACATATGCATAAATTAAAAATAATTTAAAAACAAAATTTATTTTATGTAGAATAATTAATTTTCATTCACTGTAAAGATAATTTCCTTAATTTTAATAACCTTAAATTTTAAATAGAAGTAATTTGCAAAAAAAATTATTATAATAGTTAGTTTATCAATATATATTTTTTTTAAATATGATATTAAACAAAACTTTAAATGACACAAATATTAAAATTATAATCTTTTTAATTTCGAAACTTTTTACATTCGAAATTATGAAAATAAGTATATGTATGTATGTATGTATGTATTTATTTTTTTGCTCTAACAATTAAGTTAGACTGGCTTTATAAATAGAAAATCGTACGAGTGGACCATATAATCTGCATATATAGTCTATATATATATGTGTGTGATTGTGTCATAAATAATCAACTAGATTGATAATGGCATTAGTCGTAAAATGCTTTGCAATAAAAATTAATTCAATGTAATACATATTTTTAAATTATTTGCTTAAATATACTATAGAAATAAAAATAAACTTTAAGAAAATTTCATTTACTGACTGACCAAATGCGAAAAACAAACCATTTGAATCTACTCACATCGAAACTTTTCATTATATTTCAAAGAGAAAACATATTATTTTTTAAAAAAACCAATTGATTCACAGATATATCAGTTAAATCACATATTATTCCAAATCTTCATGACTGCTACTAAAGTAACAATTTCCCCCGATGCTAATTGATTGTTATTAAAGCTAGTACGTTTTCTGATATAATATTCTCGAGACGACGTACAAGGAAGAGGAGGTATTCTTTCTTATGTTGTCATTTGCGGAACAACAGAATGCATTATTTCAAAGGGACGCTTTCTCTTTGTTAAAACAAATCAGAACTAATGAAATTTCAACTCCACGTGTCCCGAAGAATAATGATAAAGTAATATTGTTCAATTGGATGCTATCAACGTGCAGTTCTGTTTAGTTCAGTGGGAATGGTCTTGATTCAGTTAGTTTTGTTTCAGCCTTATGTTTCTGAGATAAATAAGACGACATCATTATCATGCGAATTTCGAGAGGGCATTTCGTATTTTCTGCACTTTTAATTTTGAATGACAACATTGAAATTCATTTGTTAATAAAGTTGTATGGCACTCGCAATGTTGTTTAAAAACTATTTAACTGAATTTTTAAAGTTATTCAATGTATGTTTTTGGAATAGTTTACATTGCATTTTAAAATGATATGAACCATTTAATATTCACATTTACTTTATATTCGTAAATATATTAAAACATTTTTCGTACATTAATAGTTATAAAGCTTAAATAAATATTTCAAAATTATATTATACACAATTATTTAGAAAAATACTTTAGTTTATTTTTATCAAAAATACAAAGTGTTTGTGAACAGAATTAGACATTATTAATATTGCAATATTTTACAATCCAGATACCCATAAAAATACCAATTCAAAAAAATTTCAGAAACGTTTATATGGAAAGAGAAATGATCAAATGAATATGAAAGTATCAATATCAATATTTCTATTGTGAAGTCCGTCTTTTAAAGATGTTGATTAATTGATCGATATTAAGCAAATATTTAATTTATTAATTTATTTTTAAATCAATTACTTTTTGTAAAGAAGCAGATGACGCAAGGTAAATTTAATTCGTCGATAAATTATTTCAAAATCTTTAATACTTGTTTATTGATCAGTTATTGAATCCGTGTATCATGATTTGCATCATATCATATTTATTGAATGGATTTATCTTTGTTAAAACAAATCAGAACTAATGAAATTTCAACTCCACGTGTCCCCAAGAATAATGATAAATTAATGTTGTTGAATCGGATGCTATCAACGCGCAGTTCTCTGTCTTTGAGTGGGAATGCTCTAGATTCGGATAATTTTGTTTCAGCCTTATGTTTCTGAGATAAATAAGACATCATTAACATCCAAATTTTGAGAGAGTACTACTATTTTTCTACTACAGAAGGGTTTTTAAAGTATATGCCGTTAAAGATTTAGTATTTTAAATTTGAATTACAGCATGCAAATTCATTTGTTGATAAAGTTGTATGGTACTTGCAAAGTTGTTCAAAAACTATTTAACAAAATTTTAAAATAATGAAATGCATGTTTGTGGTGTAGATTACAATGCATTTTAAAATGATTCGGAACAGTTAATGCTCACATTTTTTTAATCGGTGTTAAGTTATTATCATCATTTTTCATACATTCATAGTTATAAAGTTTGATTTCAAAAATTCAAAATTATTATGCACAAACCTTTAGAAAAATACTTTAGTTCATGCATTGCATTTATATAAACTAATGCAATGCATGTCTGTGGAGCAGACGACACTGTATTTTAAAATGACTTGATTCCTTTAATGTTCATATTTTCTTAATCGTTGTTAATATAGACTCATGTTTGTGAAAACTGCAACACCATGAAGGACTTACGCGAGTGAGCTGAAATTTTCAGGAAATGCAAATTAGCGCATGATATGCTAATGATTAGAATTTCAAATCCGTAGCGCATGCGTATGCTGAGCAGCGGATGGATCAGAATAAATAGACGGCTGTAGCGAGGCGTGTATGGTTATCGGTGGTTATCTGCTAGTGGTAAACGTTAACTCAATCGTTACTTATGCCTCGTCAACGAAAGAGAGCGAGATTTGAACAACTTACAGAGTTTGAATGGGGGAGAATCATCGGCCTTCGTGAAGCTGGATTGTCTTATCGTGCAGTAGCCGCTCGTGTGCAGCGTAACAGCAGCACAGTGATGCATCTTTGGAAGCAGTGGACGGAGGAGTGTCGGACAACTCGGAAATTCTGGAATGGACCCCGAAATGTGACGTCAGCTCGCTATGATAGACACCTGGTCCGCATGGTGCTGACGGACCGTACAGCTTCCTCTAGACAATTGGCAGCACAGTGGTCAATAGCTACAGGTGTTTCATTGTGTGCTTCATCAATTAGTAGACGTCTGCTGCAGCGTGGACTGAGCGCAAGGACTCCTTTATACAGGATCACTCTCACGCTAAGCCATCGCCGCCTGCGGCTACAATGGGCCGATCAGCATAGAGACTGGCGTGTTGATTGGCAGCATCCCGCTTTAATTTGTGGTACCATGATGGCCGCATTCGTGTCAGACGCTATGCCGGTGAACGCCACCTTCCGGAGTGCATTATCGAACGCCACAGTGGGCGAACACCCGGAGTTATGGTCTGGGGTGCCATAGCATGTCATGGACGTTATCAATTGCTAAGAATTGTGGGCAATCTAAACAGTAACCGGTACATAAGTGAAGTTCTACTGCCCCAAGCTGTTCCCTTCCTTCAAAGCTTGCCAGGCGCTGTATTTCAACAGGACAATGATCACCCTCATATCGCTAGGACTGTTCAATCCTTCTTTGCAACGCGGCAGGTACAGCTTCTTCCTTGGCCTGCGTATTCCCCGGTTATGTCGCCGATTGAACATGTGTGAGATTTCGTTGGTCGGCGTCTCGCTCCTGATCCTCGTCCTGTTGCTTCTGCAGACGAACTTTGGGTGCGCATACAAATAATAGGGAATGCTTTTCCTCAGGCAGACATTCAAAATTTGTTTGACTCCATGCCACGTCGTGTAGCAACACTTATTGCGGCGCGTGGTGGCTACACAAAATACTGATTCCGATCTCTCGTTATTGTTTGTTTGCTTTGAACATTTACTCATTTATTTGTACCACTACCACTCAACTGTGTATTAAATTTCATTTAATTATGACGATTCCTTCATGGTATTGCAATTTTCACAATCATGAGTTTATTAAAACATTTTTTCATATATTCACTGTTATAATATTTGACATAGAATATATACTTCAAAATTATTAGGTACAAACTTTTAGAAAAATATTTTAGTTCAGGCAGTGCATCTATATAAAATAATCCAATGCATGTTTGTGGAGCAGATTACATTCCATTTCAAAATGACTTGAACCATTTAATGTTCATCTTTGCTCAATCGTTGTTAACATATTAAAAATATTTGTCATACATTCCCAGTTATAAACTTTGACTTTTAATAAATGCTTCAAAATTGTTACACACAAACAATTAGAAAAATATTTTAGTTTATTTTTATCAAAAAACTACGAAATATTTGTGAGCAGAATTAGACATTATTAACATTACATTCTTTTACAATGCAGATACTCATTAAATCCTAATGCATCTAAAATTTCATACATGTCTGTATGGAGAGTGTCAATAATGATTTTTTTTCAATAGAAAATCGGTAGTTATAATCAATATCAATATTTCTATTCTGAAGTCCGTCTTTTAAAAATATTGATTAATTGATCGAGACAAATCAAATACTTAATTTATTAATTTATTTATAAAATCTATTAATTTTTGTGAAAAGCAGATGACAAAAAGGTAAATTTTAATACCTGTTTATTGATCATTTATTGAATTCATATATCATTATTTGTGTTTATTTAATTAATTTATCGTGTTGAAATGTAAAATTTTATCATTAAAAAAATGTTAGAAAGGGTACTTCATTTCATACTCCATAGTCATCGATATTTGTGATATGAGCTTAGTTGTAATTGTGATGTAAATAATTTTTCAACACGTTTCCAAAATCATTTGAAATAATTTTATCTGTAGTGTACGAATGCAAATAATGTGTCAAATACAGTAAATCGTAAGTTTTATTTTTATTTTATTTACGTACTTATTTATTTTTTTATTGCTGTTGTTTATTTTTCCTTTTTTTTTCCTTTCAGTAAGCAATTTTAGACAAGATATTTATACTTTTCTGTAAGCATGAAGAAATTGTGATAAAAGCACAGCAATAACTTTAAAAAAATAATTTAACAAATTTTAGTATGATTATTCATAGTATATTTTACTAATTAATGAAAAATGATAATAATAATAATAATATAATTTAATTATTAATTTCACAGATAAAAGCACATTTTCTCAACACGCGAACTTCTACAGTGGAAACAAATAATTTTTTTCCCATGTTTTTTTTTTGTCCCTAAAACAAGTAGTCTTGATGGCAATTTTGATAGTAAATCATTTTACATCGACATGCAAGCTGGCTTGTAGCAGTTTCTAAAATAGGCTATGCAAATCTATGGTAATTACTCATCTAAAAATCTTCCCTAAAACAATGCTATCTGTAGCCCTTTAAACCCGAGAACGTACTATCGTGTGGGTGATACATTTTTGAAATTTTGTCATGGAAAAGTCTAACACGCACGATAGTGCTAGTGCCCCAACCCTGCAGTAAAGATTATTTTAAGTATCATTGGAGTCAGTATCACCATGTGATTCAGTAAAATTGGAGGCAATGTCTATTAAAAATTAAACAAAAGTAAAATTTAAATATAAAAACTTCAGGTCTTAAAGGTCTTATTGCTTATCAGTGAACTATTTATGGCATTGCTATAATAAAGCACGAAATACATTATTGTGCATAACTAAAATTGTCTTCTAAATAATTTATATGTATACTTTATATATACATGAAACTGAATTTTATTTATGTATTATGATAATGAGTTAAAATTCATGATGTAATATTTTCTATATTATTTGTTTAATATTTAAAAAAGCATGTATATTCGATTATGAAAGGAATTCATATATTAAACTAATTCCACTTACACAAATAAACTCTTGGGGACATCATTTAAGATTTATATATATATATTTTTTTTTTTTTTATGATGGTGACATATGCTGTCCAATAATGCACTATATGCAAAATTATGTTAATAGATAAAGCATAATGTTGTGTCCTTGGTAAACTAATTTTAATGGAAACCGTTCATTTATCGATTAAAAATAACTTGTATAGGTTTTAAATTCCTTTATGACAGTGACTTTTCAGTACAACAATGCCTCATTTGAAAAATAATGTTATTACCACTGTTTTGTAAATAGTTTCCAATAAAAATAGCTATCCAACAGATTCAAACAATTTTATTAGTAAGAATATCTTTTACATTTAAAAACAAATAAGCCTAGATATAAATATCGGTGTCTCTAAAAATGGCTTAGTTTACATAAATTACAATTCAGCTCTGAAATGAATCAAAAGTTTATCGCTTTGGATAAAATTTAAATAATAAAATACTACAGAGTCATGCTAGGAAGCAAATATTTACCTTTCCGATTCGATCTTGACAATAAAAATAAATATAATCTAAGTACACAGTTAGTCGAATTTTCCTCCATTATTATTATTTTCCAAACTCCTTTTTCCAAAAAGGAGGATAGAGTAACTGCAAAAGCAGTCAAACAAAAGTATTTGAAACACGGGAAGGCCTTTGAAACGCCATTTATCAGGTGTGAAGCAGCCGGAAAAGTGATTCCACCTTATCTCCAACCTTTAAACTACTGCTGGAGATAAGTTTTCACCACCGAAATACCATGGTGATTCCTAGGCCGCTCTTTAAGTACTTGTGGAAGTCCCATTCTTTTTGTTTTGGTTAACGGAAGCTAGACGCATTAATCATGACCACTTTGGGGGACTTTTTTTTCCTTCTAAAACTCTCATTTCATTCGCTTATTCCCTTTTCTTATATTTTTTTTTCTTCTTTTTTGAACAAGAGCTGTTTTAGACCTGTGGTTTTGGTTTAGAGTTGCTTTTCTTTTTGAAATCTGTACCCGCTTTGATTACATTCTCTTTACCTACCTAGAGCCCATGTGTAGAATTACTGTTTTCATTGAGTAGAAATGCTGTTGGTTTTATCTTCGTAGTGAAAAGTAACACGGTCATAGAATCACTGTTTGTTTTTGGGGTGAAAATAATCTTACTAATAAATCATCACTAAATTTTCTTTTCTTTTCTTAAAACATTCATAATGAAATTGTTTCTATTTCCTAACATTTTCATCATTAATGTATTTTGGTCATTTATTTATTTATTTTTTTCATTCTCTTTCTTTTTTACATTAAAATAAATGTTTAATTCGATTAAATCATATTTTTCCATTTAAAAAGTGTGCATTGAAATTCTATACTTTGCGATATTTTCAGGATTTACCTAAGTGAAAATTAATGTAAACTAATTGTTTAAATTAAATTTATTCCAACGAATGCATGTCTACATCAAAAATTTAGTTTAGTGGATTAAGATTTGAGAATGAAATCAATTTTTATTGTACGCATAATTTGGGTCATTTGTTCCTTCTTAAAATAATGTTTTCTGTTAATTACATTTTAAAATTTATAGAGAAAAATGACATATTGCTAGTGGGCAATACGCCATTTTACATAATTTGTTTCAATCGATTTTCTTCAATTTGTGATTAATTCATTATGTGTAGCATGGAATCAAATTGCCCTATATAAATGTGAAGATCAATTTAATAACCTGCTTGCTATTTTTAAAAATAAAAATAAAATTTTTTTCTCAATTTATTGAGCTTCTTCCTTATTTAAATGAGTACGACGTTTTTCAGATTTGTTTTCTGTGAACTTTAGCATTGAAATGAATTCTCCAAGCCTTTATACAACATACTTTTTTTAAAGATTTATTTTGCAGAGTAAAGTTATTTTATTTTTTTTAATATGTATTAATATTTATTTTACTGACATTGACGATATGTTTACAATTTTGATTTTAGATATTACTCTCTTGATTTATCAGTAGGGTGAAAATTTTATGGATAATTTGTTTTAGATTTAAAATATTTACGAAAACATTATGAAATTTGAAATTTATTAAAACAAATTTATAATATGTATATTTGATTTTGTAAGCATGTTAACATAACGCGTGTTTTACTTGCCAATATATTTGTAAAAATAATCCATATCAATAATAATCCCTGGGTTTGTATGTCAAAACAGAAAACAATGGAATCGTTTTGTTTCTAGTTTATAAAAAATAAAGGATTACATCGTCACCTTTTGAATTATAAGCAATGAAATAGATTTTGATACACAAAGCATCTTAACAGTAAAATCTACCTTGTGCTTAGAATTAATTCAGAAATAATTTCTGGTTATATCTAAGATACATTAAACAGTAATATATTTATTCATTATTTCTAATTACTTGATTTTGTTAAATCAACAAGAATCCTACTTCTAGCAATGAAGTGAACTTTCCAAGCATTTATACCAAATACATTTTGCAGTTTTTGTTTTGCAATAACAGTTAAATTCAAATATGAAATTTGAAACCGAATAAATTTATTTTTTAATTTAACTCAATCTTTAGTTTCATATCGAAATTTCAATTTTTGAAAACACAATTTTGAAGTTTCAATTTTCGAAAACACAACACAATTTTGACAACATAAACACACCAACACAAGCAAACAACAATTTGCAATGAAATTACATATAAAAATTTATATTTTTAGTAACTATTTTTTGTTATTTAAAATGGACAATATAGCATTCATTTTATTAATTGATTAAAACAATTAATCTCTGGGAGTTTTGTTTATTTATTTTAACAAAAGGAATCTGATTTCCAAAAGCATTTTTAGTGAGTGATTTGTGATGATTTTTTTAAATATAATGTTATTTACTTAAATAGATAATGTGTTTAAATTTCTTTTTTATGGATTATATTATTATTTATTGATCTTTGTTTGTTTGTTTGTTGTTTATTGTTAACATTTAATTTTGTTATTTCTTTTCTTTTGCTTTTTCTCTCTCTCACAATAATGCTTTAAATAAAGTTCGTTTAAAAAAAATAATAATAAATAAATTCGTTTAAAAAAAATAACAATAAATAAATTCGATTCTACTTGCAGAATCTCGATTTGTTGTTTGCTTTATATTTTTTTAATAGTGTTTATATTTGTTTTACGTTTGTATTAACTGCTTTCAGGTGATGTCTTCTGTTGATTATAAAAGTGTTTCTTCATTAATGTTACAAATGAGACTGAAACATATACATTTGCAGCATTTCTGGAAAGTGATTAATATTGTAAAAAATTAATTTTCTGATGGAAATAATAGATATTTGACCTTTTTCTTTTCATCAGAGACCTTACAGTTTACATCAGGGGTGGCCAACCAGCGGCTCGCCTTGAACATTTTTTTGGCCTGTGAGACTTATCACACTTTTACAAAAAATATTTATTTTATAATGGCCAAAGTAGTGAAACCCCTGTGTTAAAAAAGTACATTATTTGTACATCTATATATTAAAAAATTAACTGTCGAAATTAGTTGTCAAATTTAGAGCTAGACAAATAAAACAAAACTTTTGAAATATATTTATCTCCTTGAAAGGGGATGAATATATTATATTATATAGCAAAAAAAGTGTTTTGCCATTCCTATCCTATAGTAATATGCATAAAAGATTTTATTGATTGTGACTTATTTTCTTGTAGTAAATTATAAGTTGTGTATGTGATTTGGATGCTTATTCCTCACCGTAAATTTTACAAATGTCTACGGTTAATGATCTAAGAATTATTAGTCATTTGTAAATAAAGTCATTTTTCAGACACTGAGAATATTGTCACTCTGTTTTAAATTATATTTATTCATATGCATGCATACTATCGTTCTATTTTGATAGCCATACACAGATCGTATAAAATAAACTACACATAAATAATGAAAATTGAGCCTAACTCAAAACGAACAGAAATTATATATAGGAAAAGACTTTAAAAAATATACCGCTTTTAAAAGCATTCCATCATATTTATTGGTAAACGTTTTCAGAGAATTTTTTTGTATGATAATCTAAACCTTTTTTTGTGATTGTCGTTTCTTGTAAGATAAAAAATTTTTTTCATACAGAAGATATTTAAATATAAAATACGTGAAAAAACTTTCATCATTTGCAAACAGGTCTACAGGGAATAACAATTGTTTTTTATGTAAATACACAATAAAACATTTCCCTCTGAATACATATTTTTGGCGTTATTTTAGACGCTTTTTGAACTACTGCTATTTATGAGTTTGGATTACCATAACATAGTCATTTGCGACTGAAATAATTATCTTACCCTAAAGAGGGTCATTTTCCAGTCTAGACATACATGATGCAGAAAGTGAACATTTTCCATAGTTATTCTTTCTTACTGATAAAGGAACAATGTAATTCTAAAATATCATGAAATGTCTGTTATTTTGCGTAATACTTATCAATGTTTACTTAAATTTATTTTAGTTTATTTGCTAAAAGTCTACTTCCTGCATATACAAATATTTTTAAAATTACTATGACACCTTAAAATACGAAATTTCATATTTCTGGTTCTCTTTGACTTAATCTTATATATTTAAAATTTAGAACTGATACAGAGTATAATCATAATTATTATGATTTTCCATATGTATCCAGTCAACATATAAAAGTATTTATGCATCTATATAAGCTATAGTTCTTATATATATTTATATATATATATATATATATATATATATATACTAATTTACTGCTTCTAAATATATTTGTTTTAAAAATATGAATATTAAAATTGTTAATTTATTAAAATTGTTTATAAGATGGTGAAAGCATTATATAATAAATTTCCTAAAACAAGTATATTCATTTTAGATTATTTATTAAAATTTTGCTTCTGGCATATACAAATATTTTAAAATTACTATGGCACTTTTTAAATACAAAAAATTTAAATTTCTGGTTCTCTTTGACTTTATGTTACATATTTAAAAGTTAGAAAGAATACAGAATATAGTCATAATTATTATACTTAACCAGACAACATATAAAAGTATTTATAAATCTATATACTAAACTATAGTTATTATCTATATACTAATTTACTGCTTCTAAATACATTTGTTTTAAAAATATGAATACTAAAATTGTTAATTTATTAATACTGTTTATATTACGGTCAAAGCATTATATAATAAATTTTCTAAAACTGATATATTTATTTTTGCTTATTTACCAAAACTGTTCTTCTTGCATATAGATATATTTTTAAAATTGCTATGGCTCCTTAAAATACGAACATTTTATATTCCTGGTGCTGTTTGGCTTAATGTATCATATTATATATTTAAAATTTAGAAAGGATACAGTATATAATCATAGTTATTATAATTATTCCTACGTATCCAAACAGCATATAAAAGTATTTATGATTCTATATCGTTATTTTCCTCCTATATACATTTGTTTTAAAAATATGAATATTAAAATTGTTAATTTATTAATACTGTTTATTACAAAGCATTAAATAATACATTTCTAAAACAAGTATATTTATTTTAACTTATTTACTAAAATTTTGCATCTTGCATGCGCAAATATTTTTAAAATTACTATGGCCTCTTAAAATACGAAAATTTTATATTCCTAGTTCTCTTTGATTTAATATTATCTATTTAAAATTAAGAAAAGATGCAGAGTTTAATCATAATTATTATAATTATTCATACGTATTCAGACAACATATAAAAGTATTTATGAAAGTATATACTAAACTATAGTTTTTATTTATATACTAATTTACTGCTTCTAAATATATTTGTTTTAAAAATATGAATATTAAAATTGTTAATTTATTAATGCAGTTTATATTATAGTCAAAGCATTATATAATAAATTTTTTAAAACAAATATATTTATTTTAGTTTATTTACTAAAAATTTGCTTTCTGCAGATACAAATATTTTTTCAAATTACAATGGCAACTTAAAATACGAAAATTTTATATTTCTGATGCTCTTTGACTTAATGTGCCATGCTATATATTTAAAATTTAGAAAGGATACAACATATAAACATAATTTAAAAAATCATAAATATTATAATTATTCATATGTATGCAGACAACATATAAAAAGTATTTATGAATCTTTTATATTTTGTTACTACTTTTTAATACATTTGTTTTAAAAATATGAATATTAAAATTGTTAGTTTGTTATTATTGTTTATATGAGGGTCGAAGCATTATATTATAAATTTTCTGAAAAAAATGTATTCATTTTAGTTTATACACTAAAAAATTGCTTCCTGCATATACAAAATATTTTTTTTTTTAAATTACTGTGGTACTTTAAAATAAGAAATATTTATGTTCTCAGTACTCTTTGATTTAATGTAATAAATTTAAAATTCAGAAAGAATACAGAATATTATCATAATTCGATAAACTTTTTCTTAATTTATAAAAATCATAATTATTATTATTCATTCGTATCCAGACAACATATACAGGTCTTTGTGTATCTATATCGTTATTACTGTTTCTAAATACATTTGTTTGAAAAATATGCATATTAAAATTAATTTATTAATAATGCTAATATGATGGTTAAGACATTAATAAATACATTTTCTAAAACAAATATGCCAAAAATCATTCTAATTTCTCTAGAAATTCATTAAATAGTAGTATGATGTAAATGTTACACTTACAAAAAATACGTTCTTTAGAGTAAATAGAATTGATAATTGGACGATAAGAAAGTAAGTTAAGTACAAAAGATTTTATTCTCAAGGGAGAATACAATCTTCGTGTACTACATTGAATCAAATCAATCAATTAATGTTGCAGTGTTAACGTATACTGATTTAAATAACCAGTTTTAATGATCACGTAATATTAAATGAAAAGCTTAAATTATTTTCTGGTAATTATTTTATGTCCTTTCTCAGGCTGTGCAAATTATTCACACAAAAGAATTTGTTTACATTTAATAAAAACTATACTTATATTACTTCATTCATAATCATCAAACGAATTTCGTTTTTTTTTACTGTTTCAACAGTCGTAATGTTGTGCCTGGCTCAGTTTCATCATAGCAACTTGGATCAAGGAAAGTTGAGTTTCTACTTTTAAAATGCTTTTTTATTTTATTTTCCCCTCTACCTCACTGAACCTCGGGTTATGTAGCCCACTACCAATTAGAAAAGTGAGATGGACCTCAAGTATACCACGAACAGTCCACTGATGTGTGAAAGGGGTGAACAGTGCTTTACAAGTGGACTTTTAAGGATAACTATCCAGAATATCTGGATAACTATCCAGAATATCTGGATATAACTATCCAGAATATATATATATAAAGAATTTGATAGCCGTATGAAGAAAATCTGTAAAATCATCATCTGGCAGTCTGACTATTGATGCGGGAAGGTTTTATACACATTGGCACGATTGCCATCGAGTTTCCTCATTTTCTGAATGCATTCATTTCTACAATGCCACCAGCGGATTTGAACCTCAGTCTTTTTGTACGATAGCTGAGAAAGTTGTCATAAAATGAACATACTACTACTAAGCCACACCACATCACTGCGCCTAGAATTGAGTGGCTCATTTACAGTTTGGGAATGATGTGGGTGAGAAGAAGCCTGATTGGGCTATGTCATATGAGGTCGGGACCTACGATTTAAAGTGGATTCCGAACCACTACAAACATCCATTGCACTGGAGGGATTCGAAGTCGATAACTGTGGTACCTAGAGTTACAGCTCCAGCCACTCCGTCATCAGGCTCCAAAACATAAAAAACTTAAAAACACTACCGTTTAGTAAAGCAATCATTAAAAATTTATTTAATGATGATGGCCGAGTGTCTGGCGCTGTAGCTCTCTGTACCACAGGTATCGAGTTCGAATCCCAGCGTTGCAATGGATGTTTGTAGTGGTTCGGAATCCACTTTAAATCGTAGGTCCCGATCTCATATGACAATAGAGCGTCACAGAGCCCAATCAGACGTCTTCTCACCTATTATTCTATTATTGTTCTTTACTAAAATAATAAATCGTTAGCCCATCCAAGCAAAACATTTTGATTAATCCCATTTCCCTTTATTGAATAGCTTATTTACTTCCCGCCATTTCTCATAACGATATTGAAGATGTGCAACTCAGGCAAGATATTCCGTAATAGCCAAACACTCTTTAACAGGAGATGTTGGCTGATTTAAAAGGAAGCACAGCCATTGTTTTTATAAGGCGGAACATCAGAACCTTTTTTAAGCTTACACCAAGAAGCCAGCCCGATATTGAATGGAAACCTGGCTGGAATAAAGTCACGTAAAGTTTACGTTTTTATCGTTTATTCAAGGAGAAACGAGTTGTCGAAAGTCTATGTTGAAATTGTTACAGTTTAGCAAATTGGATGTACTTTATCTGAGAGGTCTGGGTGCTTTGTGTCTCTGGTATGAATCTCTGGTACGAAAATGTAATCCTGATATACTTGTTTTGAAGAAGGTTAAAAAAAAAGGAGGGAAAGATTAGACTGATAAAATTAAAGTTTGCTAAACATTTTAGGTTTTTTTTTTTATTTATTAATAGACTCTTTTATTATATTTTATTGTTCCAGTAAGAAGCGGAATTAAAGAAAACATTACTTTACGATGAGAGTTATAATATTTCAAAAAAATTAAATACATTTAAAATTTTAATATGAATTTAAATGCCAGACATGTTTTGTGAAGCAAAAGATATATTTTAATAAATTTCTTCTAGTAATTTTTTTTTTTATCTTTCATAAAAAATTTAAATTTCGATAGAATTGTTTTGGGACATTCATTAATGTTACTTAATTTTAAATTTAATTGTGCTTGTAAATAAATATAGACAATAGCAGTACTGATCTTTAAAAGAATGATTATTTCTAAATTGTGGTTGCCGTTTCTAAATTTAAATTTAACGGCATATACAGAATACCCTTTAATTATTAGAAATATATGAAAAATATGTAAAATATAGGCAGTAGAAATAGAAAATAATATTTTAACAAATTACTAAGCAACTTTTAGAAATATAAATTCTGATGTGAGACTTGTAGTACGTCGCAGTCATATTCGATTCCATGCCATGTATTAAATAGCATTTTACGAGTAAAAGAATTCTGATGATTATTATTATCTTATGAATATTAAAGTAGATTTAACTTCATTGACTTTTAGTGTAGAGTTTGGATACTTGAATTATTGTATCTACTGTAAGTCATAAAATTTGCAAGAAAGGCAACATTGTATATTAGTGCTAATTATTCCATAACTCCACATATGTTACCCAGTTCACGTAATGGAATTGAGCATTGTTTGAAAATAGTAATAATAACTATAGAACCTCATATCGAAGTTTATTAATTTTTGTATTTTCATTTTAAGTGAGTAAATGCACATTACTTATACCTTTTGCCTTTCTTTCACACAAATTTCAATTACAGTAATTTATGCACACCCAGTACCTTATCATGACAAAGTCAAAGAGAAATCAAATATTTGAGAATCATGTTTTAATATCTAAAAAATTGAACAACTATATACTTATATATATATTTCAAACAATGATAATACAATTAAAATAACAAAAATTTAAGATTTAAATATTTGTAAAATAGGATTTACTTTTATTCAATTCCTTCTATTAGCTCACTCTCTCCCTATATATATCTTGTTCAAATTTTCAATCGTTCATAAAATACTTTTTATTCATCCACTCAAACTCAAATACATTTTTCTTAACTTGTAGTGAAAGACACTTGATGTTAATACAGTTTCTTCAAATATTAATTCATTCATTAAATTTAATAAATTAATCTTAATTATTTTTAGATTTAAGTTGCATATATCTACCAATAGATGGCACCAGATAAACTTAAAAAAATGAATGAAAATTATTTATAAAGGACTTTCTGCAATATAGTGTGAAAAAAGTAGGAAATGACTTTAAAAAAAATTGTTTTTATATTACTTATTTTATAATGATTTACACATAAATCAATGTATCGAAATTTTATATATCTGATTTTAAAGAAACATGTATTTATTTGATTAAAAAAATCACTAAAGTTAAATTATACTTTAACAGTTTTTTCTACTTACTGCCTCATAATGGGAAATCTTTATTTAGCACAGCCAACCACGTCTTGTTGACAAATCCCATTTCCATTTATTGATTTGCCTATTAACTCCCCGCCATTCCTCTCAAGGAAATTGAAGATGTGCAACACGGACAAACCATCCCCTAATGGCCAGAGACCCCTCTTTCCTGGAGATGTTGGCCGATTTAAAAGGAAAGGCCGTCATTGTTATTAGAAGACGGTCCATCGGAACCTTATTTAGGCTTACGCTAAGAATTCGGCCCCGATATTGAATGGAGGCTTGCTTGGAATAAAGTCACGTAAAACTTGGGGTTGTTGTCGTTTATTCAAGGGAGGAATGGGCTGGCGAAAGTCCACGTTGAAATGGTTACAGTTTAGCAAATTGGGCCTGCTTTATCTGAGTGGAGAAAGGTTTTAGTAGTTCGAGGAATATTTAAGTCTGTATGAATTTCTGTCACAAAAGTTTTATTCCGATGCAATTGCTTGGATGGGATTGGAAGACGTGACATATACTACAAAGGTCTGTTAAAGACTTTGTATAATTTGCTAAAATGTATATTTTCTCAACACATATATCGATTCTATTAATTTCAGAAAGATAAAACTTCAAAGCTTTTATAACAGTTTATATAATAACATTTGGCATAAAATTATTAAATTAATGTATAATATAAGTGTGCTTTATTGTTAATAATATTTTCTGTTTAATGATAATTTTTTTTAGTTGGATTAAAATAAGTGAAATTATTTTTATTAGGAATTAATTTCTAAAGAGCAAATCTCAATTTTTTATACTAAAAATTATTTTTCTCTTATAAGCCTATCAGTTATTAGATTTCATAAAATTTAAAGTTCCTTTTCAATAAACAAGACTGAAACGATTTTTTTATATTCAAAATATTTAAAAACATTCATAGAATAAATCCAATCTTCTGTTTTTAACAATATTATCATGATAAAACCTTTATTATACCAATATATTTATACATCAATATAATTATCTTATATCATCTTTTTATATCAAAATAATGTTATTATGTTTTTCGGTATTTAAAGAAATTACAGCTATCATGAAGTTCAAAGTTGTTACGTTTAAATTTGATGCTTGTTGTTGAATTTTCTGTCATTTGAAACACATTTAACACATGAATTTCAACATATCTCATAAGTTATTGGAAATGCTTTTGTTCTTCTATTATAACTGAATCTACATAAATTTTGATAAAATGTTTAATATATAAATATCTTTAAAATGTGATGTTCTTTTTACATTAAAATAAAATCTTAGAATTTATTAAGAGTATTTCTAAGAGATATTAAGATTATTTCCAAGAGAAAATTATCAGTATAGTTAAAATTTATTAATATTGTTGATAATTTCTACTGTACATTTCATAAAACAATGTATGAAGAAAATGTTCATAAATTATAAAAGTGATACATAGAATAGCACTGTAAAACGCAGAAGTAATAACCTAAGTAAAGCAAGAATGCAATAGTTATACTAATAAAATGTCTGATCTTGCAATTTAAAAAAAATAATTAGTTATGCACTTAGCGGAATATTATGTTTTGAATCTTTTTTACTGATTTAATATTATTTTAATTATTATTAGCTGAAATTGCACGTTTTCTTCTATTAATTCTATTCTGTCAGTAGGTAAAGGTGGTTCAATTTTAACATAGTTTTTATAATAATCATGATCGAAAGACTTCTATTCTTAAAACAGATATGACAAGAGCTAATGTATTCATTAATGCATTATCTAGGTAGAAATTATTACTGTTTTATATGGATACAATACTCCAACTTTAATTCAAGCCTGTTCAAATTCATAAATTTAAACTACGAAATACAATTTAATTCATGTAACATGAAATTTGATGCATCTATTATAATTGCATTTTATAATTAATATTTGAAAATATGGTAGAATTAATATATAAATTTGGTAGAGTATAATGTACTATTTAAACAAACATATCTTGGGTTCATTAAAAATATTTATTCTGAACACTTTTTAAAGAAATTTACACTATTATCTGCTCTACGACTGGAATTCGTTCAACAATAATTATTGCGAGATTTATTTAAAAATATTCATTCTTGACACTTTTTAAGCAATGTACACTTTTCTCTGCTCTATGACAGATATTCATTCAAGAACAAAACATTGCCAATATTTATTACAATTATATTAAATATTAATTTTGTACTCTTTTTAAGCAATGTGAACTATTATCTGCTCTATGACAGGAATTTATTCAACAATAAACATTGCCAAGATTTATTTAAAATATTCACTCTCTACGCTTTTCTTGCTCTACGACTTGAATTCATTCAACAATAAACATTGATAACATTTAGTAAAAACATTCATTATGTATACTTTTTAAACAATGTTCACTATTCTCTGCTCTGTGACTTGAATTCATGCAGCACGCACTCCAAGACAGCAGAATAGCCATTTTATAATCTTCCATCACCCTTTCTCACCCTATTAGTCTGAGTAACAGAATACATCTCTCAGCCGGCGAAATAGATAGAGAGTGAAAAAGGAGAACTAAAAATGGCTCTAAAAGTGAGCTGAAAAATCACACTGGAAACGCATCAAAATGATTTCGCAAAACCATCACGTTTAGTATAAGTGAAGACTATTTTCCTATTTCTTTTTCACTCGCAGGGGTCCTTGGGGAAGCCGTTCACGTGCAATCTGACAACACACCTCGAATGTCCGGAGGTAGTGTAAAAAAATTGGAAGAAAGGGATTTATCCACCGAGATTGTGCTTGAAAGGTTCGGACATTATTTATTATTCTGCGGAATCCCCCGATTTGTAGCGGAAGTTGAAAGGTCTTCGATCGTGGCGTGAAAGCTTATCTGCTTTTGACGTTTTTTGGACGAAATAATTCCGCCTGGTGTAACATGTTGTAGTAAATTATTTGAAGTAATAATAAATGTCTTATGATTTCGTCAAGACTTGTATTTTACTTACTAGTAATATTTCTTAAGTGTTTTTTATTAAATTTTTTATATAAATAGATTTCTTTTCTATCTGTCCCCCAATGATATTATATTTTACAAAGTGTTTTGTGGTATAAATCCTATTCATATAACATTTCTAAAGTACATGGAAAAAAATCGAGTTTGAATAAACGTCATTTAATTCCTTTCAAAAGTCTCACCCCAGCACAGGACACAATTTTTACTTAGCATGCGTCCACATTATTCAATTCTTACTTCATGAGAATAGCATTGCGACTTTTTACCACTTGGTCAAGAGTACAATTTCCATTCTGCCCATCAAAACTTCCTTTTTAAGAATTTTTCCATACCTGTAAACTATTTTTGTTATACATTGACAGATACTTTTTAACGATAAATACGTTAATTAACATAATGTTTATGATTATTTAAAAAACAAATATAAATATTAACCTAATTTTCTATAAAATAAAACTATTTACAATATAAGGTTAGAAGTGCACTCTATAGTTTAAGAGTCACAGAATTGATGATATCAGACGGATCAGTCAAATGAAAATAGTATTTGCATACAAAATTTCGAAATTATTTTAAATGTCCTGTTGTAAAATTTTCTAATTGAGTAAGAAATGATTTGCAGATAGCATATGAATGTATTGAAACAAATGTCTTCAAAGTAACAGAGTAAAGATGACCTCCCAACTGAAGAAATGCATCCAAAAATGAAATGCATTCGATAAGAATTTTTACAAGGGCAGATGTCGAACATATCTGTCACCGTAGCATGCCTAATAGTAAAGAAGTAAACTATAAAATTGTCTGACATTTGTGAAAGACGCTCTTCATCTTGGCCAAGAACGGTACTGTAACTTTTTCTCTTCTTCACATCTCCCCCTATATAAGACTTTATAAACCCCTACCAGTTCTATCTAACTGTGTGTGGGTGAAACATCGGTGGGCTTACTGTATAGCTAGAAAAAGCCCACCGACTAATATTAAAGAGATAATAGTGCCTTCATGATAGGCTCTTAAGAATAAGTGTCCCACATATCCATGTATGGATGAAAGGCGGGAAAGTTATCCTCATATAGTATCATTAGGGTTATGAGATGCTTTATACACAATAGCACAATCGCCATGAAGTCTTTTCTTTTCTGAAAGCTGTGACAACAAAGCCTCAAAGAGAAACTCAGCCTCATATATTAAACGCATAAGTTTCTAAATTGAACTGAAGCAGTATTTTCAAGTTAATTATTTATCAATGTAAACAATTTAAAATAATAGTTAACCTTCGTCGAGACACATTTATTTCTTAATAATTAATACAAATCATTGCACATTTTACATAAAATTGTATTAAATAAAAATTATATTAAAGAGGGGACAAAATTGTTGTTCTAAAATAACAACTTAGTTAAAAATGCAATTTCTTTGACAAAAAAAAAAAAAAAAAAAAAAAAAAAAAAAAAAAAAAAAAAAACGTATTTAATTTAACAGAACTGAAGTGTTATGCACAATACGATTTTAAAATGCATACACAAATATTAGGAAAATAATTGAGATGTCATTGGAAAATAATATGTTATAAGTCTATTCTTTTAATTTTATTAAAATTTACTAAACATAAATTTATAAAATATATTAATATGATTAAAAGAAATTTTCTTATCCTTAATTGGCCCAACAGCCTTATGATGGAGTAAAACCATCTGTCTAGAGGCAAATTTAGAGACAGGAGATATTTTTCTTTTACCGGGTAGGTAATTTTGCTTTTACTCTACACGCAACACTTACGATAGACAGGAACCTATGATTTAAAATGGATTCGAATCTCTAAAAACATCAACAGTTCAATATTCCACCACAAATGTATGAATTATTGATTATAATTATAATCCAGTGTAATTATTGTAATAATTCAATAATTGCTTAAAATAAAATTTAATTCAATTTAAATTTAATTCATCAGTACTAAAAATAGAATTTCCATGACAAACTTTAATTCCCAAATACATTACAACATTTAAAATTTATCACTGAAGTTACCATAAAAACATGTTATTTTTTACAAGCAATTAATTTTAATGATCAGCAATTTTATCCACACATTTTAATTTATTTTTTTTTGCAAATTTTACTAAAAAATTTTATTTTTTAAAGATTGGTTTAATACAATTAGAGTAAAAATCATTAAAATTTATACGAATTAAATTAATGATTCTTTATATTGTAATTTAAATAAAATTATCCTTTATTTTAAGTATAGAATATGTGATAATTTGATTTAGCTTATCATTTAGACATATCTCCTTCCTTTAAGCATTGTAAAGTGATCATTTGATTATAACTTCTGAAAATGTTTGATACAGTGATTATTTACCTTAATATTATAATTAATGTAAATAAATTAATTAATTAATATTGTAATGATGATTACAAGTGGAATTTTAGCCTTATTAAGAATTATTTTATTCAACCAAACATAATTTAATACAAAAGATACCTAAGCATCATTTTAATCATGATTATTAATTTTAAAGCTAATTATTTTAGACACATTTCCTTCCTTAAGCATTGCATGGTAATGATTTTGATATACTGGTTATTTACGTTCATGAAAATAAATAAATTAATTAATATGTTAGTGGAGTATACAAAAGGAATTTTACCTTTATTAACAATTATTTTAACTAAGCAAACATAATTTATTTCAAAATATAGCTAAGCATCATTTTAGTCATAATCATTAATTTTAAAGCAAACCATTTTAGACAAATTTAATTCCTTATGCAAAGTACTGTGATAATTTGAATATAATTTTTGCAAGATGTTTGATATAGTGGTTATTTACGTTCATGTAAATAAATAAATATATTAATATGTTAATGATGATAACAAAAGGAATTGTACGCTTATTAGGAATTATTTTAACGAAACAAACATAATTTAATTCAAAAGATAGCTAAGCATCATTTTAATCGTGATTATTAATTTTAAAGTTAATCATTTTTAAAGTTAATCATTTTTAAATAAATGCTATTCAAACTTACAAATATAAATGTGCTAAGATATATTTTTGTTAGAAAATGTTTATAACCTAATAAAAAAAATTTGGGAAATACATCTCTGATATTTTACTGAAAAACATATATGGTTTACCTGAATATTTTTTATCTAAAAATACCAATTCAATTTCTAAGAAATAGTTTGTTTTTGCAGTGTACTGAATATGCCTTAATTTATAATTATTTAAAATATTTGAATATTACATAGCTTGCATTGATATATTTATATTAATAAAATACACAAATGGAAATTAAATATCTTAATTAAAATAGAAAAACACAAAAATTATTGCACTCAAAGTATAAAAATGAACTAATGTAATTATTTTAATTGAAATTATTTTTTTTCAGAATATATCTTCCAAAATTAAAATTTAAAACTCTTTTAAGGTATATTTGATAAGTGTAAACATTTTCACAGTTTCTTAATTAATGTGCTTTTGTACATATTGCAAAAAAAAAATCATATGCATTTTAATTAAAAAATTTTAATACTCGATAAATAAGAAACAAGTTTCATTTCTTAAACATTATACAGTCAAAGAATAGTTAATTAAGTGTTGCTTGAGATATTAAGATCGCGCTACATATACTATTTATTAATTGAAAAAATTAGACTAATTAAACTGTTGGTTTTATTTATTATACAATTTTTACTGGAAATAAAAGTATCCTTATAATTCTTGTTTACTGTAATTCATCAAATATTTTTTTTTCTAATTCCTTTTTTGTAAAAGCCAAATAAATAAGTGCAGTACACCTTGAAGTTAAAGATGTTAATAATTGCTTTAATTGAATTACTTTGAAATAAAAATTTGGCGTAATAAAAATGTCAAATTAAAATAAAGTAAAATTTATAATTTCATATAATTAATTTAATGATATAGAAAATACGAGAAAAGAAAGAAAAGATAAGAAATTGAATTCAATTTAAGAAGTAATAAAAACAAAATTTCAAACTTTTTTAATATTAACATTCTTACAATTTTTTTTTTTTTTTTTTTGTTAAAGGGATATAAAATTTCAAATCAATGTGGACAAAATTTAAAATCCTATTGATTTCTTCAGTTATTAATTCGGAGTTTAAATTTAGTATTAATGATGACCGAGTTTCACACAAAAATTGTCAATTTAAAGAAAAATGAGACATTACATTGCTTTATTTGACATCATCCTAAAACAAATAGCTCTAAAAATGGAAGATAAATATTACTCATATATATAAACAAACCAGTGCTAATAGTTTATACTGTTTCCCTAAATGATTGGTTTTTGATCTTATACAACAAAATAAAATATATAATAATAAGAAAACCATAATGATATAAAAAGCAACTTTGATATTAATCATAAGTTAACTATTCAGATAAGCTTACTTGGAGGAACTAACTTCCTGGAAGATTGATAAGATTAAATTAAACTGAAATTGGATTAGAACTGAGTTAGATTAAGTCCATCAATCAGAAATACCATCTTATACAAGGTGCCATAAATAGGAATAGGAAATAGGAATTAAACTATTATTACTAACTGGAAGTTGCACAAGGTGGCCTATTCGAAAGATTAACATCATTTGAAATAATTAATTTTTTTTTTTTTATCTAATTCGTATTTATTTCTTTATTTTAATTTAAATAATTCAAATTTCTATCAAAATATATTGAAACTTAAATTAATTTAATGTTTTATAACTATTTCACTAAGGCTATGGCTGCAGTACAAAAAATTTATGATGCTTACAGTTAAGAGATATTTCATATTAGTAAATTCATAAACAAAATTATACGGAAATTCTACAGATTAAAAGTTCTTCTAGACCTAGTTAAAAAATTTCTAACCAGGCATGTGTTCAGTGGAAAACAAAATTTGTAGATTTGAGATCATTTAAAGAGTGAAGAATTCTGAATTATTTATTATTATTTTTTAATTGTGGTAATTTGGTTCTGGTTTTGCTTTCATGTGATTAATTATTCATTTAAAAATAGTTTTGTTCTAGTTTAGTAATTGTGTAGAGCATTTAGATAAACAAATGATTTACAATTATTTACGGTTTCTTATACTGTTGATGTTTACTGTTTATTTGTTTTCAATTAATAATTAGAATTTTAATATAGATGTGTGTGTATGTGTTTGTATTTTACTTCATAAAATCCCAAATACGCCAAGCAAGACCCAGATTTAATCTGACTTTATTAATTTAATGAAACAATTATGTACGTGATTTTATTAATCGCATTTATAATATTTAGAAAACTATGTAGGAATGAATTGAAATACTCCGTTTAGCTATTATATGTACTCTAGTCAGTGTATAAATATGCACTATATGCGCAATATTTATACAACGAGTTTTGAGAATTAGAGAAATTATCACGCAACAAATGGTATAGCGAGTGATTTTTATGATCAAGCACCCTCTTAGTCATTATTTATTTTATATGATCTTGTGTCTGGTTATAGATTTGTACACTTCTGAATTTAGTAAAATTTTAAATTTTGTTGTTCATATTATTAAATACAAAGTGTCCAAAAAGAATCTTTATAAACTAAATACTTAATAAATGCATATGCAGTTTTTTTATTCAATAAAGAGAGTATAATTTATTTCATGACGTTTTCAATTCATTATTTATCGCACATAAAAAGACAGTTGTAATGATGCATCAATTATTTCACTTTATTTTTATCTGCGACGTAAGTTTAGTATTTAAGTGTTTTATGTAAATATGTCAAAACAGTTAGATAAACTGAAAGGCAGAATATCAACAGCCATTGAATACCAATATTGAACAGCACATTGTAAGCCGTAAGATGATTTTTAACCTGATTCTGTGAAACAATAGAGAAGAGACACTTCGGGAGTTATTATAACTCGCATTTCTGGTCGAGAATGGCTTGAATTGGAGATTGATAAGCAATGAGCGTATCTCTATAAGATGTCCGAATGTATCCCATGCGAGAAATATATATATATATATTTATATATATATATATATATAGATATGACGTGCTGTGTAAATTAGGGCAACAATGTGACTAATGATACTAGCATAGAAATTTTGTAAATGTTGTCAAAAAAATTAATACTTTCCTAAAACATTTAAAAAAATAATCTACCCATATGTTTGTTTATATATGTCCGTGTCCATTAATTTTTGTTTTTTAATACATTTCTTAAAATGCAGATATATACATTTTTAATAATCATATTTAAATATTTTCTCCGTTGTTACTTAATTACTTTTGTTACAATTGCACTAAATGGACTTTGATTAAAAATGATACTACTTGGATTATAAAGGAACAGAAGATATCCGAGATATGCAATAACTCTTGAGTCGATTTTAATGTGATGTTACATATTTTTTAGGGGGTTGAAAATTAATTCGTAGCTTTAAATAATATCTGTTAAACATAAAATGATAACAATAATAATTCTAAAAATTAATTTCATTCTTTGGAACTTTTTCTGTTACCTTTTCATATCGACTAAAATCCTAGTGTCAGATAAAAGACATTTAAAATTTACAAAGAACTAGTTTGTTTTATTCATTTCTGTGGTATCATATACTGTATGAAAAATATTGAATTTTATTACATTTATAAAACTAATATTTGTATAAATATCACATCTTCTAATTTGAAGGTTGACTTGATTATTTAAAAAATTAGCTTCCAGTTTATAGCAGACATTTGAATTTATAAATAGGCGATAGTATCCTGAAAATATCAAAGGCATGAATATTATTCAAATTTTTCTTTTTGAATATCACAAAGAGAAGACTTCTTATTTAAAATTTGCTAATATTCTATTATTCTCAGTCAAAATTTGATTTGCAGTCGTAAATCAAATTTAAAGTAACGAAATCACAAGAGTAAAAAAAAAAAAAAAAAAACACTCTACACACATGAGAAATAAGAATGACAAATTGGATATTCTAAAGCTGATTCCCTTGGCATTTATTTATAGGAAAAGATTTAAAAACCCTTTAGAAAACAAGAGATTGTATAATGAAAAACAATGCCACACCTTACCACAACATCTACAAACACCTTTTGTAATTGATTAACTTTTAACATATTAGTATACTTAAACTATGATTTCTACAAATGTAAACAATTTAAATATTTACTTTCGTGTATGCATATATAATTACTATTTGTAATGTTTTAATTTCATATTAAGAATGTTTCATTGCTTTCCTCAAAATTTCTTTCTCAATATTATTTCGTAATGTCCATTTACTTGTTTTCAACAATTTGAACGATATTAACATGAATAACGTAATTTTCTTTAAGCAATATGTGTTCAGTTTGAAACATGGCTCATTATCACAAGGAATTCAACTCACGTTATTCTAGGTAAGCGATACTTGCACCACTTCAACCATGCTTGGCTATATTCACAAAGGAGGGGTTTGAACAATAACATGCATGAGTTCAGATTTTGATTTATCAATGATCCAACGGAAACACTTATCAATGGTTCACGTGGTCACGAGTAATCCGATTACAACAAATTGTTAATAATGATATAAAGCTACATTCACACCAAGACATTGATCAGCGATTCATAAATAGTTGTCCAATCACATGACTCAGCTTTTCCCATCTGAGATTTTTGATTGGTCTCGGCTTCAAGTATCATCGCTCACTGCCTTGGTGAGAATATGGCTTTAAGATCAGGAAATGTGAGAACGGTTTTGATGTTCGCTCTGTTCTCATGCTTTGAACATTGTCGTCTTAAAACTAAAATACAAGTTTTTTGTCTTTGTTCAATTTCTACCATTATGACTGAATTGTGGATTGCTCCAAACTAACTATTGAGTTATCCTTCGATTTGTTCACCTTATTTCCTTTAACAAAGCGTGTGTTCTATTTGAAATAACAGCTTATACTGATACTGTGTGTGAAACAGTATGTAAAGCATGGGTACATTGATAGTGAGTAGGCAGGATCCAACCAGAATGTATTGAATGGGATGTTTGTCTCTGGACTTGACTTTCTACATTTTTGTATTCTATCTGGATGCTCTATGCAGAACTATGGAATTTTATCCACTGATTGACAATAATTCATCATTTACAAGTTGGACCATTGCATATTTGATCTTAGATAATATTGGGATTTTTTCTACATTTGTATTTCAACAAATGAATAATATTAAATTAAAGTGCTAATTAATCCAAAATAATTAAATAAATTACAATTAAAGTGATGATTAATCCAAATAATTAATAAAATTCAATGATATTATTCTAATGGTTTCACCATCAATCTATTAGTTGTCATTTGAAATACCATATTTAATAATAAATTTTAACAACTCAAATATACCTGTAATTTGAAGGGGAAATAAATGATTTGCGTTAACTATGCAACTAAAAAATTTCCTTTTAGTGTAATTTACTAAGAGGAAATTTTTTATTTGCATAGTTCTTAAGTCTTCTCTTTATACTTACATTAATGAAATAGAAAAGAGATACAGGAAAATAACCCAGTTTTTCTTCCTACAGCAGATTGCTCTTAAATTAAATTGATACCCAATGATACTTTTTTTTTCTAATGATCCAAATAAATATGAATCAATACAAATTACCTAATGAAGGGAATTACAAATAAATTGAACATTAATGGAATTCATTAATTGAATAATGGAACCAACTCATGTTAATGATAATTTGAACAAAAATTTTAATTAGTTTATGAACAGGCTTCCAACTGTTACATCTTTCATTCCAGAGAAATCCGATGCAAGAAGAGAGCAACTTAATTTAATATTCTCTGGTGAATTCTCTGGCACCTCTATCGTTAATGACTTTCCGAAAGAGCATATGAAAAAAAAATCTAGACACAGAAGACTTTTCTAAAAGACGAAAAAGATTAAAAAAAAAAAATGAACAGTGAAAATACTTAATTTGACCTTCTTTTTAATTGCGACTGGAAGACTTTTCCCCCCATCTTCTTAAAAAAAGGACCTTTTATCTTATTTTATTTTTTATTTATTATTTTTTTTTTATCTTCTCTTCTCTTCTCTGAACGGATACCATCAGGCGTGGTGTAAGGTTACGCTTGTCATTATGAGTATGAAATTGAATTTTCAAAGAAAAACTCAGTGCCCATGAATACAACGGGACCGATGGTGAACTTTGTACCTTTTGAGTAAAGACTGTAATTACTTTCCACCGCGTAAGAAAAGGTCTTGGTCGCTAATGATGCCCCTTTGCTTCGTGACGTCACGTCATCAGCGAATCAAAAAAGGGCAAAACCGGACTTGAATAGCGATTTTCGCGAGGGGCATGCTTAATTATGTACAACAAAGAAACCGGTTTTGCTTCTCTGTGGGAACGCTTAGGGTCTGTCATTATCATGACAATGATTATAAATGGGAATCATTCTAACTTTTCAACGCGAAATGAAATTAATCATGTTTTTGAGCATTTGTTTCTTTTAAGACTGCATTTTATTTTTTATTTAATTAAAATATACTGTTATTTATTTTTATGTTAGCAAATAAAATAAAAGTATTTAAATAAATAATTTTTATGAAAAATAAAAATTATTTAATGCGCCCATTTTATCATTATGTTATTTATTAATAAAACTTAGAATTTCGTTCAATTTAATTGTGGAAAAAAAAGTCAAACCCATTACATCACCAGTATCAAATAATCTTATATTTCGCCATAAAATATGGCTATTTATCGTATGTTTTATATCATACAGGTCGTTTGTAATAAACCTCCTCTGTAGATAGTATCGTACTATTGTGCCGAAAAAGTAAGACGAATCATTTTTTTTTCACAAACTCTTTATTTATTCTTCCAAATTTATTTTATCGCCTGCAAAGTAACCTACTACGAACACAATGCAATTTTGCTAACTTTTTTTCCATGCTAAAAGGTCATCGGCAGGAATGGTCTTCGAAGCGCGTGACGATTCACGTAGATTCTCTTCAATCGACTAAACACTATGTCCCCTGAGTGGTCTTTTGAGTTTAGGGAATAGCCAGAAATCGCACGGTGTGAATACGCGTGGGGTGGTTGTGAAACGCGTGGATTTCATTTTGGGCGAAAAAGTCCCGAAGAATCAATGCAGTGTAACTGCATTAAATCTTCGTGATCAATGCATGCAACTAAAAATTTTATAGTTAAGCAAAAAATATTATTAACAATAAATCACACTTATATTGTACATTAATTTACTAATTTTTTAACAAATGCTATTATATAAACAATTGTAAATACAGTTTTATCTTCCTGAAATAAATATAATCGATATGTGTGTTGAGAAAATATACATATTAGCAAATTACATACAATCTGTTATATGTCACGTCCTCCAATCCCATCCAAGCAATTGCATCGGAATAAAACTTTCGTGACAGAAATTCATACAGACTTAAATATTCCTCAAACTACTAAAACCTTTCTCCTCTCAGATAAAGCAGCCCCAATTTGCTAAACTGTAACCATTTCAACGTGGACTTCCGCCAGCCCATTCCTCCCTTGAATAAACGACAACAACCCCAAGTTTTACGTGACTTTATTCCAAGCAAGCCTCCATTCAATATCGGGGCCGAATTCTTAGCGTAAGCCTAAATAAGGTTCCGATGGACCGTCTTCTAATAACAATGACGGCCTTTCCTTTTAAATCGGCCAACATCTCCAGGAATCCAGGGGTCTCTGGCCATTAGGGGATGGCTTGTCCGTGTTGCACATCTTCAATTTCCTTGAGAGGAATGGCGGGGAGTTAATAGGCAAATCAATAAATGGAAATGGGATTTGTCAACAAGACGTGGTTGACTGTGTTAAATAAAGATTTCCCATTATGAGGCAGTAAGTAGAAAAAGCTGTTAAAGTATAATTTAACTTTGGTGATTTTTTAAAGCGTTAAAATAATTGTTTCCATAAAATCAGATGCATAAAATTTCAATATATTTATTTAAGTGTAATACATTAGAAAATAGTCGTAAATCTTATTTTGCAAATATTTTTCTCTTAAATTTTGTTATTTTAATTATATGATCATTATTTGAAGAATATATATCTTAGTATATACTTATTAATTTTCTTTTAGAAATGGAAACGTAGTTCTCAAATGTTTGATTTCGCTTTAACTTTGTCAGGATAACAAATTGGGTGTGCTTAAATTACTGAAATTCGAACATTTTATTAAAAAAAGGAGATATAGAAATAATGTGTATTTACTAACTTAAAATGAAAACACAAAAAATAATAAACTTCGATACGAAATTGCATAGTTATTCGTACTACTTTCAAACGAAAGGTTAGTTATTACATAGTTATTCGTACTACTTTCAAACGATTTATTTTTCTGTTCAATTCCATGTCATAAATTGGGTATTATTTGAAGAGCTTCGAAATAAATAGCACCAATATATATTGTTTAATTTCCTGCAAACTAGTGCATGACATATGGTAAATAAAGTCAAATGGTAGGTAAAGTCATATGGTAGATTCCCTTAGAATTAATTTATTCATCAAATGCTATTTAATACATGTGATTGGAACATACTACAAGCCTTACATTTGAATTTATATTTCTAAAAGTTACTTAATAATTTCTTATTATTTACTAATTATTTATTACATAATTTTCCAAAGTTTCTAATAATTAATGGTTATTTTGTATATGCCATTAAATATAAACTTTCTAAATGACATCCAACATTTAGCAATATTCATTGTTTTAAAGATTAATACTTTTATTCTCTATATCTATTTACAAGTGCAATTAAATTTTAAATTCAGTAACATAATATCTATAAAAGACCTAAAACAAGTTGTGCCGAAATTTAAATTTTTTATAAAAGATTAAAGAGATACTAGAAGAAACATATTCGAAAAAAAAAACATATATTATTTCATAAAACATATACCTGTTATTAAAATTTCTAAATTTTTAATTAATAACATTTTTAAAATTCATAACTCTCATCATAAAGTAATGTTTCTCTGTAATTGTGTTGCTTCCATTCGTTAGTGGAGCACTAATATATAGTAAAAATATCAATTAACAAATTAAAAAAAAAAAAAAAAAATTAGTATACTTTCATTTAATCAATCTTGTTTTTCTCTCTTTTTTTTAAACTTACTTCAAAACAGTTGTATTAGGATTAAAGTTTCGTACCAGAGACTCATAGCAGAGACACAAAGTACTCAGTTCTCTCAGATAAAGTAAATCCAATTTGCTAAACTGTAACAATTTCAACGTAGACTTTCGACAAATTATTTATCCTTCACCAAACGACAAAAACCGTAAAATTTACGTGACTTTATTCCAGTCAGGTTCCCATTCAATATTGGGCCAGATTATTGGTGTAAGCCTAAATAAAATTCCTGTGGCCCGCCTTATAAAAGCAATGACGACCCTCCCTTTTAAATCTTTGCCCGTAAGGGAAAATCCATGTCTGATTTCAATATTCTTAAGAGGAATGACAGGAAGTTAATAAGTTAATCAATAATTGAAAATAGGAGTAGTCAATAAGTTTTGATTGGCTAAGCTAACGATTTATAATTTTAGTAAAAAATATAGTTAAATAAAAAAATAGTTAATTAGAATAGTTAAATACTTAGTTAAAAATAGCTAATTAAATATTCATTTAATGATCACATTATTAAAGTGTAGTGTTTTATACAATTTGCATTGTGCAGGATGGCTGAGGTTCGAATCCGTTGATAGCATTGTTTTAGGGAAGGCATTCAGAAACGAGAAGACTCGATGGTGATTATGCCAATGTGTATAAAACCGTCTCGTATCGATAGTCAGACTGCTAGATAATGATTTCCCGGGTTTTCTCTATATGACAAACAAATGCTGGGCGTTTCTGACGTCCTTTCACCTGTCTATGGATTGTTATTGTTAGTGGAATAATTGAGGCCCACTAACCTTTCTAATTGATAGTGGGCTATATAACCCTAGGTTTAATAAGGTTGAAGGATAGGGAAAAGAAAACAAATTATATATTAAAGGCTTCGTATTTAAATTGAATTTTATTTAGTTCTAGTTAGTTAATTATTTTAATATATTAGTTAATTATCTAGCAAGGTAAAATAATAGTTAATCTTCATCAAGAAACATTTATTTCTTAATAATTAATGCAAATTATTGCATATGTTTACTAAAAAATGTATTAAATAAAAATTATTCTAAAGAGAGGGGAAAATTGTTGTTTTAAAATAACAATTTAGTTACAAATGCTGTAAATGCTGTTTATCTGAGGAAAAAAAAAACATATTTAATTTAACGAAATTGATACTTTATTCACAATATGTTTTTATAATACAAACACAAATATTAGGAAATTATTTGATATGTCATTGGAAAAAAATGTATTGTATTCGAATTAGGTTTATTGATGCTTACTTACTAAAGGTAAATTTATAAAATTCATAAATATAATTAAATTAATATTTTTTTTCTTCATTGGAACAACAGCCCTATTATGCTGTCAAGACAGTCTACCTACAAGCAGATTTTGAGACAGGAGATGTTTTCTTTTGACCTTCTAAGGTTATCAGACCTATTTTCAACACTCACAATAGACCTGGACCTATTTCGGTGAATGTAGTGAAGTTAATTTCGAACCACTACAAACACCAACAGTTCAAAATACTAGCTATACTACAATTTAAATTTAATTCACCATTACCTAAAATAGAATACCCATCCAAATCTGCAGCTCCCAAATACTTTATAACATTAAAAAAAAATATAATTTAAGTTACCATAAAAAACAAGTTATTTTTACAAGCAATTAATTTTAATGATTAACAATTTTATCCATACATTTTAATTTATTTTAATTTCACAATTTGTACTAAAAAATATAATTTTTAAAGATCCAATTAGAATAAAAATCATTAATATTTCACAACGAATTTAATTGGTGATTCTTTATATTATAATTTAAGTAAAATTTATCCTTTATTTTAAGTATTACATATGTAATATTGTGATTTAGCTTATCATTTTAGGCATATTTCTTTCTTAAGCATCGTACAGTGATGATTTGATTCTGATATTCTCAAGATTTTTTACGTAATGGTTAGTTACTTTTAAGTTAAATAAATAAATGAATTTATATGATAAGAACGATTACAAGAGAAATTCTACCTTTATTAGGAATTATTTTAATAGAGCGAACATAATTTAATTGAAAAATTAGCTAAACATCATTATTATTAAATTTAATGCCAATCATTTAAGACATATTTCCTTTCTTAAGTATCGTACAGTGATGATGTGATTATAACTTTTGAAAATTTTGATATAGTGGTTGTTAACGTTCATGTAAATAAGAAAATTAATTAATTTTGTAATGATGATTATAAGAGAATTTTACCCTTATTAAGAGATATTTTACTGAAGAAAAAAATTAATTCAAAAGGTAACTAAGCATCATTTTAATAATGTTTATTAGTTTTAAAATAATCATTTTTAAATAAATGATAACCAAACATAAAAATACAAATGTGCAAATTCGTATTTTTGTTAGAAAATTTTTGTTTAAGACTTATAAATCATTTGAAAAAGTAAATTCCTAATATTTAACTGAGAAAATATATGGTTTATTCGAATATAATTTTTTATGATAAATATTAATAATTTCAAATTTTTAAGAAACAGTTTGTTTTTGTAGTTTATTGAATATGCATTAACTTATATTATTTAAAATATTTGAATATTAATTAGCTTGTATTTATTCATGTTAAAAAAAAGAATGGAAATTAAATATCTTAATAAAAAAAAATAATAAATAAACAAATAAAAAAAAAAACAGAAAAATTATTTCACTCAAAGTATAAAAATGAACTAATGTAATTATTTTAATTGAAATTATTATTTTTTTCAGAATATATCTTCCAAATTTAAAATTTAAAACTCTGTTAAGTTATATTTGATAAGTGTAAATATTTTCATAGTTTCTTAATTAATGTGCTTTTGTACATATTACAAAAACAATCATATGCATTTTAATTAAAAAATTTTAATACTCGATAAATAATAAACTAATTTCATTTTTAAAAATTATATAGTCAAAGAATAGTTTATTATCCATTAATTAAGTGTTGCTTGCGATATTAAGATCGCACTACATATATGGACGTTAAGGCTTTTTATTAATTAAAAAAATTAGACTAATTATACTGTTGGTTTTATTTATAATACAGTCTTTCTAGAACTAAAAGTATCTTTATTAATTCATGTTTACTGTAATTCATCGATTATTTTTTTTCCAATGTATTTTTTTGTGAAAAAGCCAAATAAATAAGTGCTAGAAGTGATATATATTAATAATTACTTTAATTGAATTACTTTGAAATAAAAATTTGGCGTAATAAAAAAGTAAAATTAAACTAAAGTAAAATTTATATTTTCATATAATTAATTTAATTATGTATAAAATAAGAGAAACAATAAAAAAAAATTCAAACATTTTTTTAAGAAATAAGGATATTAGCATTTTTAAAAATTTTTATTGTTAAAGGGATATAAAATTTCAAATCAAAGTGGACAAAATTTAAAAACCTGTTGATTTCTTCTGTTATAATTTGGAGTTTAAATTTAATATTAATTTAGTATTAATGATGAACGATTTTCACATAATAAATTGTCAATTTAAAGAAATATTAGACATTACATTGCTTTATTTGACATCATCCTAAAACAAATAGCTCTAAAAATGGAAGATAAATATTACACATATATATAAACAAACCAGTGCTAATAGTTTATACTGTTTCCTAAATGATCGATTTTTGATCTTATTCAACAAAATAAAATATATAATAAGAAGAAAACCATAATGTTATAAAAAGCAGCTTTGATATTAATCATAAGTTAATTATTCAGGTAAGATAGTGCTAAGCTTACTTGGAGGAACCAACTTCCTGGAAGATTGATAAGATTAAATTAAACTGAAATTGGATTAGAACTCAGTTAGATTAAGTCCATCAATCAGAAATATCATCTTATACGTGATGCAATAAATGAATAGGAATTAAACTATTATTACTAACTGGAAGTTGCACAATGTGGTCTATTCGAAAGATTAACATCATTTGAAATAATTTTTTTTTTAAAATCTAATTCGTATTTATTTCGCTATTTTAATTTAAATAATTCAAATTTCAATCAAGCTATATTGAAACCTAAATTAATGTAATGTTTTAGAACTATTTCACGAAGATTACTGCTGCAGTTCAAAAAATATATGATGCTTACAGTTATGAGATTTTTCATATTAGTAAATTCATTAACAAAATTATACAGAAATTCTACAAGTTGAAAGTTCTTCTAGACCTAGTTAAAAATTTTCTAACCAGGCATGTGTTCGGTGGAAAAAAAAATTTGTAAATTTCAGACCATTTAAAGAGTAAAGAATTCTGAATTATTTATTACTGTGTTTTAATTGTGGTAATTTTGTTCTGGTTTTGCTTTCATGCGATGAATTATTCATTCAAAAAGTAGTTTTGTTCTAGTTTAGTAATTGTGTAGAGCATTTCCGTAAGTAAATGATTTACAATTATGTGTGGTTTTTTTTACTTTTGCTGTTTACTGTTTCTTTTTTCAATTAATAATTATAATTTTAAGAAAGATGAGGGTTTTTTTTCTTGTATTCTATTTTATTTTATTTTTTCTTCTAATGCAGCTGGAAAATAGACCGTGATCTTTCGCCATAAGGGCTGCAGCGATGTTACTCACTTTGCATTACCCAGGAGGCGCGTGTAACTTGATGGTAAGCCACGGAGTAACAATGCCCCGCAGCGCTCTACGATCCTATCAGGAAAGGGACATACGGCTTAAAGAGGATTCCGAACCACTACAACACCCATGGGCAAAGCCGGGATTTGAACCCGATACCGAACGCCAGAGCGCTTGCCATTCGGTCATCAGGCCCCGTATTCTATTTTATAAAATCTCAAATATTTAACTTCAAGCAATAGCCACATTTAATCTTACATTATAAATTTAATGAAACAATTATGTACGTGATTTGAATAATTGCATTTATAATATTCAGTAGGACTATGCGGGAATAAATTGAAATGTTATATTGTATTTCAAATACTATACTATACAATTGTATTTGAAATACTATATTGTACTGTTATTTATGTTCTAGTCACGGCATAAATATGCACTATATACACAATATTTACACAATGAATTTTGGGAACTAGAGAAATTATCATGCAGCAAATAGTATAATGAGTGATAATTTATGATCAAGATCATCTTAGTCAATATTTATTTTATATGATCATGTACCTGGTTATAAATATGCATAAAAAGAGTATAATTTATTTGATAATGTTTTCAATTCATCATTTATCGTACATTAAAAGGCAGTTGTAATAATGATGCTTCAAATCTTACACTTTATTAATGTCTTCGACGGAAGTGCAAGTATTTTAGTTTTTTTTATTTTTTTATGTGAATATATCAAAACAAATGGATTAACTGAAAAACAGCCTTCGAATACCAATATTGCACTACAAATTTTAACTCGGTTCTCTGAAGCAGTAGAGAATAGACACTTTGGGTGTTATTATAATTCGAATTTCTGTTCGGCCGGGATATAAAATTTAGATTGGGAAGCTATTAAAGTATCCCTATAAGATGTCCGAAACCCTCCAAGGCAAGAAAAAATTAAACATATCGTGTTGTGTACATTAGAGCAGCTATGATGTACATATTGAAATTTTGCAAATGTTGTCGAAATTTTGATACTTTCCTAACTGATTTTTTTTAAAATAATCTATCCATATGTTTGTTTATAATATTTACATATGCTTATTTGTAATAATATGACCTTTTCCATATGTTCATTTATTAATTAATTTCTTAAAATATAGATATTTACGTTTTTTAATACTCATATTTAAATAATTTCTACATTGCTACTTAATTATTTATGTTACAATTGGACTAAAAAGACTTTGATTACAAAATATACTATTTGGTTTAAAAAGGACAGAAGATATGCAATAACTCTTGAGTCAATTTTAATGGGATATTGCATATTTTTTTTTTCTTTTTAGTTGAGAATTAATTCGTAGCTTTGAATAATAGCTGTTATACATAAAATAAGAATAATAATAATTTTTAAAGGGAATTTTACTCCTTAAAGCTTTTTTTTACCTTTTCCAATTCACTAAATTCCTAGAGTCAGATAAAATAAAATTCAATTTACAAAGAACTAGTCTGTTTTATGCATTTCTGAGGCATCATATATTCTATGAAAGATATTCAACATTATTATATTTATAAAACTAAAATTTATATAAATAATATAGTAACAGTTCTTTTCCATCTTGTAATTTGCAACGAGTTTGTGTATATATCTTAATAAAAGATATTTTAAGTTTTTTCCAGCTTATAACGACCCTTTAAATTTATAAATATTTATTTAACGATTGTGAGCAGTATTCATTATGGAAACGGCATGAGAATAATTCACAGCACATGCCAAATTTTTAATAGCTTCTTGGCAATGTCACAAAGAGAATGACTTCTTATTTAAATTAACTTAAGCTAATATCTTTATCCAGCTATTATTCTCTTTATGAAATACAAGTGAAATTTGCATTCCAGTCACAAATTTGATTTGCAGTCGTAAATCAAATTTAAAGTAACGAAATCACAAAAGTAACAAAATAAAACACACGTAAGAAACAAGAATGACAAATTGGATATTCTAAAGTTGATTCCCTAGGTATTTATTTTCAGGAAAAGAATTAAAATCCCTTTAGTAAACGAGAGATTGTGTGATGAAAAAACAATACTGCACCTTACTACAAAATCTGCAAGCACCTTTTGTAATTGGTTAACTTTTAACACATTAGTACACTGAAGCTATGGTTTCTACTAATGTAATACATTTAAGTATTTAATTTCCTGCACGCATTTTTAATCATTATTTTTAATGTTTTAATTTCATATTAAGAGTGTTTTAGTGTTTTCTTTAGAATTTCTTTGTCGATTTGCTTGTTTTCAACAATTTGAAAATAATTTATATTAATCATGAAATTTTCTTTAATCAATATGAGTTCAGTTTCAAGCATGTTTCTTTACAAAAAGGAATTCAACTGCAGTAATTCAGATTCTAGGCAAGCGATACTTGCACCACTTCAAACGCACTTGTCGATATTCACAAAGGAGGGATTAGGGCAATAACCTCCATGAATTCAGAACATAGAATGATTCAGACCCTTTTCTCTGAAACGCTTATCAATGACCCACCTGGTCACTATTGTTTCTGTTACACATTAAATAGTTCATAAGGCCGTAAAGCTGCATTCACACCAAGCGGTTCATAGGCGTTGCGTAAATCGTTTCAAGTCCAAGATTTGTGATTGGTCGAAGTTTCACACCTCATGGCGTAATACATTGGTGTGGGCCTGAAGGGTCGAGTATTTCTCACTCTAACTCTCGATTCCATAGTATTCGGTGCATGGTACGGAATCCTTTCTAAGGTGTATGTCCTGGTCTCATATGACTGCAAGAGCGTATTTGAGCCCAAACAGACTTCTCACCCACACTAATCCCAAACTGTAAACTGGCATCTCAGTTCTATGCACAGAGATGTGGTGTGGTGTAGTAGTCATCCATGAGGGGAAAGCGGCTTTACAATCAGGTGCTGTGAGAGTTATTTTGATGATCGTTCTGTTCTCATACCTTGACCATTGTCGTTTTAACAATCATCTTATCAACAACACATGCAATTTTTTTTGTCTTTTGTTAATCACTTCTACCATTATGTTTGAATAGGGGCATCGCTCCGAACTAAATATCGAGTTATCCTTCAGTTTAGATACACTGCTTCTTTTAACTTTTTGGGAGTTATTTTTGAAATAACAGCAAACATTCATACTGTGTTCGAAACAGTATCGCTAAACTGATAGTGAGTTGGCGGGTCCAATTCGAATGAATCTAATGGAATGTCTGTCTCTGAATTTGATTTTCTACTCTTTTGTCCTCCATCTCATTACTATGAAACTATGGAGTTTCATCCACTGACTGTCAACATGTCTTCATTTGAAAGTTAGACCATTTTATATTACATCTTACATAATATTGGGATATTTTTTTGGCAAAATACAAATGAAGAGAATTTTAATCAAAATAGTTAATAAAATTTAATAATATAACTGTAATTGTTTCCCCATTAATCTATTAGTATTTGAAATACCAGATTTCATAATAAATTTAAACGTATATTAAATATATGTATAATATGAAGAGGATGTAAATGATTTGTGTTAATAAAAATTGCATTAAGAGGATTCTTAAAAATTCTTTCCGGAAACTAAAAAAATTGAAAAGAGATACACAAAAAAAAAACAGTTTTTCTTCCTATAGTAGACTGCATCTTAAATTACATTGATACCCAATAAGATTTTTTTTTCCTATTGATCCAAACAAATATGAATCAATACAAATTACCTAATGAAGGGAATTACAAATAAATTGAACATTAATGGAACTCATTAATTGAATAATGGAACCAACTCAAGTTAATGATAATTTGAACAAAAATGTTAATTAGTTTATGAACAGGTTTCCAACTGTTACATCTTTCATTCCACAGAAATCCGATGCCAGAAGAGAGCAACTTAATTTAATATTCTCTGGTGAATTCTCTGGCACCTCCATCGTTAATGACTTTCCGAAAGAGCATATAAAAAAAATCTAGACAGAGAAGACTTTTCTAAAGAGGAAAAAAAAAAATAACAGTGAAAATACTTAATTTGACCTTTCTTTTTAATTGCGACTGGAAGAATTTTCCCCCTTCTTCTTAAAAAAAAAGGACCTTTTATTTTATTTTATTTTTTATTTACAATTTTTTTTTTTTCTCTTCTTTTCTCTGAACGGATAGCATCAGGCGTGGTGTAAGGTTACGCTTGTCATTATGAGTATGAAATTGAATTTTCAAAGAAAAACCCAGTGCCCATGAATACAACGGGACCGATGGTGAACTTTGTACCTTTTGAGTGAAGACTGTAATTACTTTCCTCCGCATAAGAAAAGAGTTCCCGGTCTTGGTCGCTAATGATGCCCTTTTGCTTCGTGACGTCACGTCATCAGCGAATCAAAAAAGGGCAAAACCGGACTTGAATAGCGATTTTCGTGAGGGGCATGCTTAATTATGTACAGCAAAGAAACCGGTTTTGCTTCTCTGTGGGAACGCTTAGGGTCTGTCATTATCATGACAATGATTATAAATGGGAATCATTCTAACTTTTCAGCGCGAAATGAAAATAATCGTGTTTTTGATCATTTTTTTTTTAAGACTGCAGTTTTTTCTTTTATTTAAAATAGATTGTTTATTTAGTTTTATCTCAGCAAATAAAATAAACGTATTTAAATAAATAATTTTTATGAAAATGAAATATTATTTAATAAGCCTATATTCTTTTTATGTTATTTATTATTAAAAATTAGGATTTCGTTCAATTTAATTGTGAAAAGAAAAAATTCAAAACCATTAAACCACCATTATCAAGTAATCTTAAATATCGATAATAATGTATATATATTCAATTATAATGGAAGAAACGAAATTTTTTCTATAATATGTAAGACATGTTAAAATACATCAAAAACGACATATTTTTAACGCTTGATAATTTTTGTCCATTTTTATTTATTAACAAGAACTTAAATGTGTTTCGGAAAACTGAATAACAATGTATCAAATTTAAACGTAACAACTTTGAAGTTCGGAATAGCAGTAATTTCTGTAAATAAAGAAAAACGTAATAATATTATATTTATATATATGAAACATTCCTATATATGATATAAAAACATGATGATATTGTTAAAAACAGAAGATTGGGTTTTTATTCTATAAATGTTATTAAACATTTTGATTCCATAAAAATGTAATATTTATATAAAATAAATATTACTATCCTATAATGCTTATTGAATAGGAATATTTTTAAATTTTAGAAGTTATTATAACTCATAGTTTTATAATAGTAAATTAATTCTCAGTATGTAAAAATGAGAATTCCTCTTCAGAAACTAATTCTCAATGAGATTAAATTCCCTTAATTAAATTAAAAAAAATATTGTTTTTTTTTGTTTTGTTTTTTATATTTCCAGTGGCAGATTATGAACAGTTACAGCAAAAAAAGAACAACAACAACAAAAAAACATACAACATACAACAAATACAACAAAACATGCTGAACAGAGTTCATTAATCTAACAATAATGCCAAGTTGCAGATCTTTTAGCCACTAAAAAGTGTTACCAGGTACACCACGGGGAGGTAGATCTTCTGCTCACCCAAAAAAATATTGTTAAACAGAAAATATTATTAACAATAAATCATACTTATATTATACATTAATTTAATAGTTTTATACCAAATATTATTAGATAAAATATTTCCAAAACTGTACAGTTTTATTTTTCTGAAATTAATATAATCGATATGTGTATTGTGATAATATACATATTAACAAATTACATACAATCTGTTAACAAACCTTTGTAGTATATGTCACGTCCTCCAACCCCATCCAATCAATTGCATCGGAATAAAACTTTCGTGACAGAAATTCATACAGACTTAAATATTCCTCAAACTACTAAAACCTTTCTCCACTCAGATAAAGCAGCCCCAATTTGCTAAACTGTAACCATTTCAACTTAGACTTTCGCCAGCGCATTCCTCCCTTGAATAAACGACAACAACCCCAAGTTTTACGTGACTTTATTCCAAGCAAGCCCCCATTCAATATTGGGCCGAATTCTTAGCGTAAGCCTAAATAAGGTTCCGATGGACCGTCTTCTAATAACAATGACGGCCTTTCCTTTTAAATCGGCCAACATCTCCAGGAAAGGGGGTCTCTGGCCATTAGTGGATGGTTTGTCCGTGTTGCACATCTTCAATTTCCTTGAGAGGAATGGCGGGGAGTTAATAGGCAAATCAATAAATGGAAATGGGATTTGTCAACAAGATGTGGTTGGCTGTGCTAAATAAAGATTTCCCATTATGAGGCAGTAAGTAGAAAAAGCTGTTAAAGTATGATTTAACTGTAGTGATTTTTTTAATCAAATAACTGTTTCTTTAAAATCAGGTGTTTAAAATGTCAATACATTGATTTATGCGTAATGCATTATAAATTATCAGTAAATCCTATTTTACAAATATTTAACTTTTAAATTTCGTTATTTTAATTATATTATCATTGTTTGAAAAAAATATATTTATTAGTATCTACTTGTTATTTTTTTTTAGAATTGGAAACATGATTCTCAAATATTTGACTTCGCTCTTAGACTTTGTCATGATGGTACGCATAAATTATTGAAATTCGAAAATTATATGAAAAATAAGAAGAGTTAGAAATAATGTGTATTTATTAACTTAAATTGAAAACGCAAAATTTAATAAACTTCGATTTGAGATTGCATAGTTATTCGTACTAATTTCAAACGATGTTCAATTCCATGCCATAAATTGTGAATTATATGAAGAGCTTTCAAAATTAATAGCATCAATATATACTGCTTAATTTCCTGCAAATTAATACATGGCATTTGGTAGGTACAATCATACGGTAGATTCACTTAGAATTCTTTTAATTATGAAATGCTATCCAATATATGTGATTGGGACATACTACAAGTCTTACACTTGAATTTATATTTCTAAATGTTACTTAACTATTTCTGAAGTTATTATTTACGAATTATTTATTTTATAATTTTTCAATGTTTCTAATAATTAATAGGGATTATGTATATGATATTAACTTTAAACTTTCAAAATGGCACCCAAAATTAAGAAGTATTCACTGTTTTAAGAATTAGTACTTTAATTCCCTATATTAATGCACAAGTACAATTAAATTTTAAATTCAGTAGCATAATATTTATAAATGAATTTATAAATGATCTAAAACAAGTTCTAACAGGTTTTTTAAAAAAAAAAAATCTTGGAAGAAATTTATTCGAAAAAAGGAGCCATCTATTACTTTACAAAACATATATCTTTTGTTTAAAATCATATTGAATTTTTTAATTTATTTAATTTTTTCTAAACTAACATAGCCTTCATTATAAAGTAATGTTTTTCTTTAATTCTGTTGCTTCCGTTTATTACTGGAACACTAAAATATAATGAAAGTGTCAATAAACAAATAAAAAAACAAAATATTTAGTATACTTTCTTTTTATCAGTTCCGTCTTTCTCTTTTTTTTTAGCCTCCTTCAAAACAATTGTATCAGGATTAAATTTTCGTACCACAGATTCATACCAGAGACACAAAGTACTCAGTCCTCTCAGATAAATTACATCCAATTTGCTAAACTGTAACAATCTCAACGTAAACTTTCGACAACCCATTTCTCCTTGAATAAACTATAAAAACCGTAAACTTTACGTGACTTTGTTCCACCCAGGTTTCCATTCAATATTGGGCCGGATTCTTGGTGTAAACTTGAATAAGGTTCTGATGGTCCGCCTTATAAAAACAATGACGGCCCTCCCGTTTAAATCTTTGACCATCAGGGAAAATCATGTTTGATTTCACATCTTCAATAATCTTCAATAAAGGGCGAAAAGTTAACAAGTTAATCAGTAAATGAAAATGGGATTAGTCGATAAGTTTTTGTTGGCTGGACCACGACTTATCATTATTAAAAAAAAATAATTAAAAATTTATTTAATAATTAATTTATTAAATGAGAGTGTTTTGGAGATTTTTTTTTTCGTTTTATGACAAGTTGAGCACTATTGTACAGAAAGAATAAAGTACGAATCCACTGGTGGGGGTGTTGTTGTAAATGCATTCAGAAGTGAAGAGACATGATGGTGATTGTGCCAATGTGTATAAAACCGTCTCATATTGATAGTCATGCTGTCGGGGTTTCTCTATACCACAAGCAAATGCTGGGTAAATACTCCTAAAAAACCTCCCGGAAATCACTGTACGCCCCCCTCTTTACCCATTGGTGGACTGTTCGTGGCATACTTGAGGCCTACCTCACATTTCTAATTGGTAGTGGGCTACATAGCTCTATCTACTGTGAGATTAAGGGGTAGAGAAAAGAAAAGAAAAATTTTTATTTAATAAATGCATTCGTTTTTACTATTTATGAGGATATTCGAGTTAATGGAGGGCATGACGAGAACATGATTCAGTATTTTCAATACATGACGATGTTCTAGTAAATTATCTAACAATGCAAAAGTTAACCTTCATCAAGAAACATTTATTTTTTAATAATTAATACAAATTATTGCATATTTTTACTTAAAATTGTATTAAATAAAAATTAAACAAAAAAAGGGGTAAAAATTTATGTTTTAATAAAACAAACGAATTGCAAATGCTGTCTTCCTAAAGAAACAAAAACCATATTTAATTTAACAAAACTGATATTGTGCACACTATTATTTTAGAATACATACACAGATATTATAAAAAAATTCAGCTGCCATTGGAAAATTATATATTCTAAGAGAATATATTTAATTTTATTCATGCGTACTAAACTTGAGTTTATAAACATTATTCAAAATAAAATTTCTATAATGTAAAAAAAAATAAGATTAACAAAGCTATTTTAATTACAAATTATTCATTTATAATAATTTTTTACCATAACTTAAACGCACATTAAGTTTTTAAGATGAATAAAACATAATTTATATGGCGAAATATTTCGCTGATTATTTCAATTTAAAGTGTATTAAAACAATATAACATAAAATTCCATCACAAATATATGAATAATTGATTCTTAGATTCGTATCATAATTCAGTGTAATTATTGTAACAATTCAATAATTGTTTAAAACATAATTTAATTCATTTTTAATTTAATTCATCACTACTAAAAATTGAATTCCCATTACAAACTGCAGTTCCCAAATACATTACAACATTAAAAAATTATAATTTAAGTTACCATAAAAATACCAGTTATTTTTACAAGCAATTAATTTTAATGATCAATAGTTTTATCCATATGTTTTAATTTATTTTGTTTTCACAAATTTTACTAAAAATTATTAATTTTAAAGATTGGTTTAATCCAATTAGAATAAAAATCATTAAAATTTCAAAACAAGTTCAATTGATGATTCTTTATATTATAATTTAAATAAAATTAAACTTTAGTTAAAGTATTGCGTATGTAATAATGGGATTTAGCTTATCATTTTAGACATATTTAATAAAGCATCGTATGGTGATGATTTGATTATAATATTTGCAGGATTTTTTATATAATAGTTATTTACATTCATGCAAATAAATAAATTATTTAATATGGTAATGAAGATTACAAGAGCAATTGTATCCTTAATAAGAATTATTTTTAAGTAGAAAACATAATTTAATTGAAAAGTTAATTAAGCCTCATTTTAATCATTTTAATCATAACTATTAATTTTAAAGTTAATCATTTTTAAATAAATGCTATTCAAACTTACAAATATAAATGTGCAACAATATATTTTTGTTAAAAAAATTTTAAAACCTAAAAAAAGAAAAAATGAGAAAATACATCTCTGATATTTTACTAAAAAATATATATGGTATAACTGAATTTTTTTTATCTAAGAATATCATTTCAATTTTTTAAGAAATAGGTTTTTTTTGTATTATATTGAATATGCATTAACTTATATTTATTTAAAATATTTGAATATTAATTAGCTTTCATTTATTCATATTAAAAACATAAACAAATGAAAATTAAATATCTTAATTGAAATAGAAAAAAAAAAGAAAAATTATTGCACTCAAAGTATAAAAATGCACTAATCTAATTATTTTAATTGAAATTATTGTTTTTCAGAATATATCTTCCAAAATTAAAATTTAAAACTCTTTTAAGTTATATTTGATAAGTATAAACATTTTCACAGTTTCTTAATTAATGTGCTTTTGTACATATTGCAAAAAAAAATCATATGCATTTTAATTAAAAAATTTTAATCCTCGATAAATAAGAAACAAGTTTCACTTCTTAAAAATTATACACTCAAAGAATAGTTTATTATCCATTAATTAAGTGTTGCTTGCGATGTTAAGATCGCACTACATATATGAAAGTTAAAACGTTTTTTTATTAATTGAAAAAATTAGACTAATTACACTGTTAGTTTTATTTATTATACAATTTTTACTGGAATTAAAAGTATCTTTATAATTCTTGTTTACTGTAATTCATCAAATATTTTTTTCTAATTCTTTTTTTTTGTAAAAGCCAAATAAATAAGTGCAGTACACCTTGAAGTTATATATGCTAATAATTACTTTCATTGAATTACTTTGAAATAAAAATTTGGCATAGTAAAATAGTCAAATTAAAATAAAGTACAATTTATATTTTCAAATAATTAATTTAATCATACATAAAATACCAGAAATAATAAAAAAAAAGTTTCAAACATTTTTTTTAGAAATAATAATATTAACATTGTTACAAATTTTAATTGTTATAGGGATATAAAATTTCAAATCAAAGTTGACAAATTTAAAATCCTATTTATTTCTTCAGTTATTAATTTATTTTATAAGTTTAAATTTATTATTATAAAATAAATTAATAACTGTTTAAATTTATTATTAATGATGAACGATTTTCACAACAAAAAATTTTCAATTTAAAGAAAAATGAGGCATTACATTGCTTTATTTGACATCATCCTAAAACAAATAGCTCTAAAAATGGAAGATAAATATTACTCATATATATAAACAAACCAATGTTAATAATTTATATTGTTTACCCTAAATGATCGATTTTTGAACTTATTCAACAAATTAAAATAAATAATAATAGCTTTTATTAATCATAAGTTAACTATTCAGGTAAGATAGTGATAAGCTTACTTGAAGGAACCAACTTCCTGGAAGATTGATAAGATTAAATTAAACTGAAATTGGATTAGAACTGAGTTAGATTAAGTCCATCAATCAGAAATACCATCTTATACATGGTGCCATAAATGAATAGGAATTAAACTATTATTACTAACTGGAAGTTGCACAATATGGTCTATTCGAAGGATTAACATCATTTTAAACAATTATTTTTTGTTTATCTAATTCATATTTATTTCGATATTTTAATTTAAATAATTCAAATTCCAATGAAGGTATATTGAAACCTAAATTAATTTAATGTTTTATAACTATTTAACTAAGGCTATTGCTGCAGTACAAAAAATATATGATGCTTACAGTTAAGAGATTTTACATATTAGAAATTTCATTAACAAAATTATACAGAAATTCTACAAGTTAAAAGTTCTTCTAGATCTAGTTAAAAATTTTCTAACCAGGTATGTGTTCGGTAGAAAACAAAATTTTTAAATTTGAGACCATTTAAATAGTAAAGAATTCTGAATTATTTATTATTATTTTTTAATTGTGGTAATTTGGTTCTGATTTTGCTTTCATGTGATGAATTATTCATTTAAAAAGTAGTTTTCTTCTTGTTTAGTAAATGTGTAGAGCATTTCAGTAAGCAAGTCCTTTACAATTATTTACGGTTTCTTTTACTTTTACCGTTTACTGCTTCTTTTTTTTTTTCAATTAATAATTAAAATTTTATTAAAGATGCGTTTTTTGGTATTCTAATTTATAAAATTCCAAGTAGGTAACACCTAACAAGTCCCACATTTATCCTTACATTATTAATTTAATGAAACATTTATTTACGAGATTTGAATAATTGCATTCATAATATTTAGTGAACTAGGCAGGAATAAATTGAAATACCATGTTTAGCTATTATATGTATTCTAGACAGTGTATAAATATGCACTATATATACACAATATTTATACAACGAGTTTTGAGAATTACAGAAATTATCATGCAACAAACTGCATGATGAGTGTTTTTTTATGACCAAGCCCCATCTTAGTCAATATTTATTTTTATGATCACATGTCTTGTTATAGATTTGCATATCACACAATTTAGCAAAATTTTAAATTATATTGTTCATATTAATAAATACAAAATTCCCATAAATAATATTTATAAACTAAAAACTTTTTTAAAAAATAAATCAATGCATATAAAGTTATTTTATTCAATAAAGAGAATATAATTTTTTGATGATATTTTGAATTCATCATATATCGCATATTAAAAGGCAGTTGTAATGATTCATCAAACATTTGACTATATATTTACGTATTCGACGTAAGTTCACGTATTTTAGTTTTTTACGTATTCAACTATTTATGTCAAAATAAATATTGAACTAAAATTAAAATAACAGCAGCCAATATTACACAACAAATTGTACCAGTAAAATGATTTTTAATCAAATTACATAAAGCAATAAAACATTTTGGGTGTTATTGTAATTCTCCTCCCAGTTCAATCCTGACATGAATTGAAGATTGGACGGTCCCTATAAGGCGTCCGAATGTGTTCAAGACAAGAAAAAAAATGAATATATCATGTGTTATGTCCATTACAGCAGCAATGTGACAAATGATATAGACATTAAAATTTTGCAAATGCTGTAAAATATGTCGATTTTTCTGTAAATGATTTTAAAAAAATAATCTATCAATATTTTTGTTTACAATATTTCCATATGCTTGTTTGTAATAATATATTCATATGCATATTTGTTTGTTTCTTATTCATTTTTTTAAAATGCAGATATTTCTTTTTTAATACTCATATTTAAATAATTTCGTCATTACTACTTAATTATTTTTGTTACAGACATACTCGGCTTAAATGCGGAACAAGGTATACTAGACATTACAACTCTTGAGCCAATTTTAAAAAGATGTTACACATTTTTTGGTGGCTTGAGAATTAATTCGTAGCTTTAAATAATATCTGTTGGACATAAAATAATAATAATAATAGTTATTAAAGTATATTTAATTTTTTGACATTTTTTGGTACCTCTTCCTATCTACAAAAAATTTAGTGTCAGATAAAAGACAATTAAAACTTATAAAGAACTACTCTATTTTATTCCTCTCTGTGGCATACTGTATGAAAGATATATACTGTACTGAATATATACTATAAGATACTGTATTGTTCTGAAATATACACTGAAGTGACAAAAGTCATGGGATACCTCTTAATATCGTGTCGGCCCTCCTTTCGCCCGGCGAAGTGCAGCAATTCGACGTGGCATGCACTCAACAAGTCGTTGGAAGTCTTCTGCAGGAATATTGAGCCATGCTGTCTCGATAGACGTCCATAATTCTGAAAGCGTTGATGGTGCAGCATTTTGGGCACGAACAGACCACTCGATGATGTCCCATAAATGCTCGATGGGATTCATGTCGGGCGATCTAGGTGGCCAGATCATTCGTTGGAATCGTCCAGAATGTTCTTCAAACCAATCGCGAACAGTTGTGGCCCGGTGACATGGCGCATTGTCATCCATAAAAATCCCATCGTTGTTTGGGTACATGAAGTCGCTGAATGGCTGCAAGTGATCTCCAAGTAGCTGAACATAAGCATTTCCAGTCAATGTTCGGTCCAGTCGTACCAGAGGACCAAGTCCATGCCATAAAAAAACAGCCCACACCATTACGGAGCCACCACCAGCATGAACAGTGCCTTGCTGACGGTTTGGGTCCATGGCTTCGTGGGGTCTGCGCCACACTCGAACCTTACCATCAGCTCTTACCAACTGAAATCGTGACTCATCGGACCAGGCCACGGTTTTCCATTCATCTAGGGACCAACCGATATGCTCACGTGCCCACGAGAGTCGCTGCAAGTGATGTCGTTCTGTCAGTAAAGGCACTCGAGTCGGTCTTCTGCTGGAATAGCCCAAAAAAGCCAAATTTCTCCGCACAGTTCTAACAGACAAGTCCCTTGTACGTCCCCCATTGATTTCTGCGGTTATTTGACGCAGTGTTGCTTGTCTGTTAGAAGTTACGACTCTTTGCAGACGTCGCCGGTCTCGGTCGTTAAGTGCAGGCGGTCGACCACTGCGCTGTCCATGGTGGGATGTTATGCTTGAAATTTCATACTCTCGGCACTCTCTTGACACAGTGGATCTGGGAATGTTGAATTCCCTAGCGATTTCCGAAATGGCATGACCCATGAGTCTAGCTCCAACTAACATTCCGCGTTCAAAGTCTGTTAATTCCCGTCGTGCGGTCATCATCACGTCAAAACCTCTTAACATGAATAACTTGAACAGAAATGAAAGCTCTGCGAAAGCACTGCGCATTTATACCTGTTCTACGCGATGCAACTGCCATCTGAAAATTTGCATATTGCTATCCCATGACTTTTGTCACTTCAGTGTATATACAGTATTCATATGCTGTATGAAAGATATTCAATATTGTTATATTCATAAAGATAATAATTATATAAATAATATAATAACATTTCTATTTTATCTTCTAACTTGCAACGAATTTGTTGATATTTAAGTTTTCTTTCAGTTTATGACTAACATTTGAATTTATAAATATTTAATCATACATATAAAAATATTTTCATTATGGAAATGGCACGAAGAATAATTCATAGCACATACCAAAATGTTAATAGCTTCCTGGCAATATCACAGTGAGAATGACTTCTTATTTAAATTAACTTAGGCTAATATCCTTATCCAGCTATTATTCTCCTTCTGAAGCACAAGTAAAATTTGCATTCCAGTCACAAATTTGATTTGCAGTCGTAAATCAAATTTAAAGTAACAAAATCACAAGAGTAACAAAAAAAACACTCTACACATACAAGAAATAAGAATGACAAATTGAATATTCTAAAGCCGATTCCCTAGGTATTTATTTCAGAAAAAGATTTAAAAGCCCTTTCGAGAACGAGATATTGTATGATGAAAAACAGTGCCGCACCTGACCACAAAATCTACAGCCACCTTTTGTAATTTATTAACTTTTAACACAATAATATACTGAAGCTATGATTTCTACAAATGTAATTAATTTAAATATTTACTTTCAGGAACGCATATATAATCACTGTTTGTAATGTTTTAATTTCATATTAAGAATGTTTTATTGTTTTCTTCAAAATTCCTCTCAAGTTATTATTTCATTAGATTCATTTACTTGTTTTCAGCAATTTGGAAAACCAAATCTAATCAATCAAATTTAATTGATATGAATCAAGGAATTTTCTCTTATAAATATAAGTTCACTTTAGAGTGTGACTCATTATGAAAAGAAATTCAACATATGATACTCAGATTCTAGGTAAGACGTACTTACACCACTTCAAACTCACTTGTCGATGGGAGGGGGGGGGGCTTAGATTTGATTTTGTTTAGCTTGTCGGTCTACGTCCGACACTTTTTCTCCTCAGAAGACAATTTCGTGTATTGTACTGATATTTATTTATTGCGCAAAGAGTTAAAAGACAGTCATGTTTCAAAGGAATGCAGGCTGATTGCAGATTTCTCTAAACTCAGTTCAAAAGCAGTGCTTCTTCCTATTGGAAATGAGAAACCTTCCATTCATCTTGTCTACGCAAGCCATATGAAAGAGACATAGGACAACAGGAAGACACAATGGCAACACTATTCTTGGATATATGCGATGATTTGAAAGTTATAACACTTTGTTTGGTCTTCAAGAAGAATGTACTAAATTTGTTTTTCTCTCTTTTGTTTGGTTTGTAATTCTACGATCATTTTTTTTGCACACTTTAGACGAATTAGACGGGACCTCCAGTTCAATGTGGATTCCGAACCATTAACAAGCATCCATTCCACCTCCAGATTTCGAACCTGAAGCCTGTGGTACCAACGGACAGAGCGCTAATCAACTGGTCATAAGGCCGCTGTCGATGGGGGGGGGGGAGGAGCAATAACTTCTATAAGTTCAGACCGTAGAGTGCTTCCGACCCCTGTTCCCTGAATGGTCATTAGTGTTCCGCTTACATATTAAATTGTTGATAATGGGTTTAAGCTACATTTATACCAATAAGTTCAGTGACGATGCGCAAATCGTTGACCACATGTGTCAACGTTTTAAATCTGAGTTTTGTGACTGGGCGATGCTTCATTCCTTATCGACTTGGTGGGAATGCGGCTTTACTATCAGGCACTGTAAGAGTTATTGTGATAATCGTTCTTTATTCGTTCATTTACCATTCCGTCTTAACAGTCGTCTTAGAGACAACATATACATTCTGCTTTTATCTTTGGGAAATCATTTCTATCATTATGGTTGAATGGACATTGATCTGAACAAAATATCGAGTTTTCAAATTGGTCACCCTACTTTCTTTTAACTAATTTTGAGTACTTTTTTAAATAACAGCATATACTCATACTACGGGCGAAACAGTATATAACGCATCGGTACACTAACAATGAGTAGATGGGATCGAACTGGATTGATTGGAATGTATATCCTAGATTTAGTTAAGTTTGTCGCTCTATGTCATTTTGTACATTTTTTAGACTTTGTAGACCACAACCTACAGTTTAAAGTGGATTCCGAACCACTAACAAACATCCATATCTCCGCCAGAATTCGAAACGGAATTCTGTTTTACCAATGGTCAGAGAGAGGGCGAAGTGGATCCACCTCCCCGTGGTGCCTCTCGGTAAACGTCACTTAAGACGGCTAAGAGATCCACACATGTCGGCGGTCGTCCTCGAACACGTTATATAGCGTGAACGTGGATTTGATTGGAACTATATCAAGCCCAGTTGAGGGCTGCCAATCAGCGGTGGGGTTGACTTGTACTATTGCATTTCATCCTTAGCCGTGGAGCCGAATAAGCTTGTGCGGGTGGGTTACTGTCATGGCTTCTGATTATTCAGCTCCGTAAGCCTTCGGGCAGGTCGGTAAAACTTTCCAGAATTACCAATGGCCAGAGCGCTAGCCAAATGACCATCAGTCCGCGCCTGTCCTAAAGGGTGACTTTCTAATCCTTAACACTCCATTGGGATGCTATGAAACTATGGCTTTTCAACCACTGACATTTCATCATTTGCAAGATGAACCATTGCATATTAGATTTTAGATAATATCGGGTTTTTTTTCTACTATTTATTTGTTAAAATGCAAATAAATTAAATTTCAATTAAAATAATTATTGGGTTGGTGCTTAATTATCAGGCGTTTCATTGACGTGCTATATTCTAATAAAAATGTACAATATTTTATAAATTTATGGATGAAAACAAACTTCTATTTTTAGTTTATGAAAATGTGTGTCGATAATCATACTCATACTCATTTTTGAGTTGGGGTAAACCAATAACAAATCTCGTTTAAGATGATTTCCCAATGTTTGACTCCACTGCTGTCCCACCAAACACACCACATTTTCTTCTTACAGTGCACGTCCTCCGTTATTCCTTTCGGTGAAACTCCTGGCGAAACTCAGACCCTCTTTATTTTGAGGTTTTTGAACAGAAGCCATGATTCATCCCCAGTGACAAGATCCTTCAGAAACGGACCCCGCTAGTTTCCTTGAAGCAAATCGGTGAAAATACGGACAAGTTGGGCTTTATTGTTGTCGCTGAGTTTGTGGGGGATCCATTCAGCCGATATCCATACTTTTCCAAACTTTTTGCGATGACGAACGATGGCTGAATGGTCCACGTTGAAGTTGTCGGCCAGCATTCGAGTTGTCAAAATTTCGTCCCCTTTCACGAATGCCAAAAGTGAATGGTCGTCAAAATCCGATGGTCGGCCTCTTCCTGGCTTATATTCCAAGCTAGTGTCACCAGATTTGAGACGGGTAAACCATTTTCTGCATTGACTTTCACTGATTGTACCCTCACCTTAAAATTCATTGAGATCGCGAAATGACTGCACGTGATTTCCATCCTTCGTCAAAGTGGTACAGCATAATGTGCCGAATACGAGTATGATTATCGACTCGCATTTTTATAACCTAAAAGTAGAAGGAAATTTTTATTCATAAATTTATAAAATATTGTACATTTTTATTAAAATATAGCACGTCAAAGAAACGCTTGATAGCTATGCGCCAATCCAATAATAAAATAAATGTATTTGTTTTTCCATTAGTACTATAGTTATTTGAAATACCAGATTTTAAACACAGTAAATATATCTGTAATATGATGGGAAAATAAGTTATTTCTGTCAATCAAAATTACATTAAGACGTTTTTTTTTTTATTTACAAAGTTCTTAAAACTATTTTCCATACACTACTCAAAATGAACTGAGATACAGGAAAATAACCCCCTTTTTTTCCTATAGTAAATTGCATCTTAAGCTAAAGTGATACCCAATGAGATTTTTTTTCCTATTGATCCAAACAAATATGAATCAATACAAATTACCTAATAAAGGGAATTACAAATAAATTGAACATTAATGGAACTCATTAACTGAATAATGGAACCAACTCATGTCAATGATAATTTGAACAAAAATGTTAATTAGTTTATGAACAGTCTTCCAACTGTTACATCTTTCATTCCAGAGAAATCCGATGCAAGAAGAGAGCAACTTAATTTAATATTCCCTGGTGAATTCTCTGGCACCTCTATCGTTAATGACTTTCCGAAAGAGCATATAAAAAAATAATCTAGACAGAGAAGACTTTTCTAAAAGACAAGAAAGATAAAAAAAAAAAAAATGAACAGTGAAAATACTTAATTTGACCTTCTTTTTAATTGCGACTGGAAGAATTTTCCCCCGTCTTCTTAAAAAAAGGAACTTTTATTTTATTTTATTTTTTATTTAATATTTTTTTTTCATCATCTCTTCTCTTCTCTGAACGGATATCATGAGGCGTGGTGTAAGGTTACGCTTGTCATTATGAGTATGAAATTGAATTTTCAAAGAAAAACTCAGTGCCCATGAATACAACGCGACCGATGGTGAACTTTGTACCTTTTGAGTAAAGACTGTAATTACTTTCATCCGCGTAAGAAAAGAGTTCCCGGTCTTGGTCGCTAATGATGTCCTTTTGCTTCGTGACGTCACGTCATCAGCGAATCAAAAAAGGGCAAAACCGGACTTGAATAGCATTTTTCGTGAGGGGCATGCTTAATTATGTACAGCAAAGAGACCGGTTTTGCTTCTCTGTGGGAACGCTTAGGGTCTGTCATTATCATGACAATGATTATAAATGGGAATCATTCTAACTTTTCAGCGCGAAATGAAATTAATCGTGTTTTTGATCATTTGTTTCTTTTAAGACTGCATCTTTTTTTTTTTTTCTTTTAATTAAAAGAGTTTGTTTATCTTAACAAATAAAATGAAAGTATTTAAATAAATAATTTTTATGAAAAATAAATTTTATTTAATTCGTCTATTTTATCATTATATTATTTATAATTAAATCTTAGGATTCTGTTCAATTTAATCGTGAAAAAAAAATTCAAACCCATTACACCACCAGTATCAAATTATTTTATATTTTGCCATAAAATACGGTCATTTATCGTATGTTTTATATCATAGGTTATCAATTAATACAGGTTAATTAATCTTAAAAGTAATCTTTTTAGACACATTTTCTCCTTAAGCATCGTATGGTGATGATTTGATTACAACTCTTGAATAGCGTTTATTTATGTTCAGGTAAATAAAAGAATTAATTAATGTGTAATATAATTAGGAATTGTATCCTAATTAAAAATTATTTTAAGGAAGCAAACTTAATTTAAATCCAAAGATAGTTAAGCATCATTTTAGTCATCGTTATTAATTTTAAAACAAATCATTTTAGACACATTTCCTTCCTTAAGTATCGTACAATTTAGTTTTTTGCAAGATTTTTTATATAAGGGTTACTTAAATTCATATAAATAAATAAATTAATTAATATGGTATTGACGATAACAAGAGGAATTGTACAACTATTAAGAAATATTTTAACGAAGCAAACATAATTTAATTCAAAATATAGCTAAGCATCATTTTAATCCTGATTATTATTTATAAGTTAATAATTTTTAAATAAATGATATTCAAACTTACAAATATAAATGTGCAAAGATATATTTTTGTTAAAAAATTTTTAAATCCTAATAAAAAAAAAAAAAATTTGAGAAAATGCATCTGTGTTATTTTATTGAAAATATTTATGCTTTATTTGAATATTTTTTATCTAAAAATATCCTTTCAATTTTTAAGAAATAGTTTGTTTTTGTAATGCATTGAATATGCATTAACTTATATTTATTAAAATATTTGAATATTAATTAGTTTGTATTTATTCTATTAAAAAATAATCAAATGAAAATTAAATGTCTTAATTAAAATTAAAATAAAAAAACAGAAAAATTATTTCACTCAAAGTATAAAAATGAACTAATGTAATTATTTTAACTGAAATTATTATTTTTTTCAGAATATATCTTACAAAATTATAATTTAAAACTCTTTTAGGGTACATTTGATAAGTGTAAACATTTTCATATTTTCCTATTTAATGTGCTTTTGTACATGTTGCAAAAAAAAAAAAAAAAAATCATGTGCATTTTAATTAAAAAATTTTAATATTCGATAAATAAGAAACTAGTTTCATTTTTTTTTAAATTATACAGTCAAAAAATAGTTTATTATCCATTAATTAAGTGTTGCTTACGATATTAAGATCGCACTTCGTATATGGAAGCTAAGACTTTTTTATAAATTGAAAAAATTAGACTAATTATAGTGTTGGTTTAATTTATATACAGTTTTTCTGAAATTAAAAGTATCTTTATTAACTCTTTGTTTACTGTAATTCATCAATTACTTTTTTTCTAATTCATTTTTTGTTAAAACCAAATAAATAAGTGCAGTATACCTTGAAGTTATGTATGCTAATAATTACTTTAATTGAATAACTTTGAAATAGAAATTTGGCATCCTAAAAAAGGAAATTAAAAAATAATTTAAAATAAAGTAAAACTTATATTTTCATATCGTTAATTTAATTACTTAAAAATTTCGAGAAACAAAATATTTTTCAGACATTTTTTTTTATGAATAATGCTACTAAAATTTTTACATTTTTATTATTAAAGGGATAAATAATTTCAAATCAAATTGAATAAAATTTAAAATCCTACTTATTCGTTCAGTTATTAATTTAGCATTTAAATTTAGTATTAATCATGAATGAACATTTTAACATACAAAAGACATTTGCACCATGTATATGCAAAGAAATGTATGATATGATGAGTATGAATTGTATAAAATTCGATTACAAAATGTATAATACATACATTATTATACATTTTATGAAAGTGGACTGTTTCATTTTATTGAATGAGGATTGAATTTTTATGTCCGTACCATTCATGCACCTGGCTAAAGCCTTGTCTGATGCATCTTCGTACTTTTAATGGTGCATGATTCAGATATTTGTGACATTCGAAAACAAAAACAATGATGAGTTACTTTTTTTGTTGATTTTACAACAATAACAACGTTTAGTTTCATGGTTTATTGATTTTACAACAATAACAACGTTTAGTTACATTGTTTGTTAATTTTACATCGACAATGTTGAGTTACATTGTTTGTTGATTTTACAAACTAACAATGTTGAATTACATTGTTTGTTGATTTTACAACAACAAGAATGTTGAGTTACATTGTTGATTTTACAACTATAACACTTTTGAATTACATTGCTTGTTGATTTTGCAATAAAGTTGAGTTACATTGTTGATTTTACAACTATAACACTTTTGAATTACATTGCTTGTTGATTTTGCAATAAAGTTGAGTTACATTGTTGATTTTGCAATAAAGTTGAGTTACATTGTTGATCTTACAACAATGTTGAGTTACAATGTTTGTTGATTTTACAACAAGGTTGATTAACATTGTTTGTTGATTTTACAACAATGATTGTTGATTTTACAATAATGTTGAGTTACATTGTTTGTTGATATTACAACAACAATGTTGTAAAATCAACTTATTAACTACAATTATATCATAAAAATAATTAATTTCGAAATAATATATATATAAACGTTATTTATAAAATAACAAATATATTTTTAATCAATTTAATTTAATAAAAAAATCAATTTCACTATATTAAATTTTTCATAATTTACTTCTCATTGTTGAATTATTCATAATTGTTTTACATCATTTATTTATCGAAAGTGTATACAGTATTTTTGAAGGATCATTTAAAAATGTATTTCTTATTGATTTTCTTTTTTAAATTTTAACCAAATATCATCATCGCCTACCTTTTAACGAAAATAATTTAAAATTGAATGTTAAAATTATTTTATTTTTTTATTTTTCTCTAAGTATTTCAGAAGGAATTATTATTTGATTCATGATAATTGTCTAAAAATTCTCTTAAAATTCGAGATTTTCACAAAAAATAAGAATTGTTAATTTAATAAAAAAAAAAGACATTACATTGCTTTATTTGACCTTATCCTTACACAAACAGCTCTAAAAATAGGAGATAAACATGAATTATATATACACAATCCAATGTTAATAATTTATGCTGTTTACTCTAAATGATCAATTTATGATCTTATTCGACAAATTAAAATATGTGATAATTACTAAATCATATTATCATAAAAACATATTTTATATTAATCATAAGTTAATTATTCAGGTAAGATAGTGATAAGCTTACTTGGGGGAACCAACTTCCTGGAAGATTGATAAGATTAAATTAAACTGAAATTGGATTAGAACTGAGTTAGATTAAGTCCATCAATCAGAAATATCATCTTATACATGGTGCAATAAATGAATAGGATCTAAACTATTATTACTAACTGGAAGTTGCACAATATGGTCTATTCGAAGGAGTAAGATCATTTGATTCGTCTTTATTTCGCCATTTTCATTCAAATAATTCAAATTTCAATAAAGATATATTAAAGCCTAAATTAATAGAGTGTATAAATAAAATAAGAGGCATACTGTTAAGATTTTTATTTTCAAAATAATAAATTAAGTAATAAAAATTTACAAAATTTCTGCACTTCAAAAGTTTTTCCATTGTGTAGTTAAAATTTTTCAAACTAGGTATGTGTTCAGTGGAAAACAAAATTTGTAAATTTGAGACCATTTAAAAAGCGAAGACTTCTAAATTATTTATTAATTGTGTTAGTTTTGTTTCTGTTTTCGTGTGAAGAATTATTCATTTAAAAAGTTGTTTTGTTCTTCGTTTGTGATTGTGTAGAGCATTTCAGTATGCAAATGATTTACAATTATTTACGGCTTCTTTTGCTTTTTCTGTTTATTGTTTACAATTTCTTTTTTCAATAAGTAATTAGAATTTGAATAAAGATGTGTTTTTTTGTATTCTACTTTATAAAATACCAAATACTTAACACCATACAGGACCAACATTTAATTTTACATTATTAATTTAATGAAACAATTATTTATGTGCTTTGAATAATTGCATTATAATATTCATTAAACTAGGCAGGAATATATAGAAATACTATGTACAATATTTATACAACAAGATTTGTGAGTTACAGATATTAATATGCAACAAATGGCATAATGAGTTATTTTTATAATGAAGCTCCATTTTAGTCAATATTTATTTTATATGATGATGTACCTAGTTGTAAGTTGATTTGTATATTACATAATTTAACAACATTTTAAATTATGCTGTTCATATTAATAAATACAAAGTATCCGAAAATTATCTTTATAAACTTAAAATTTTATTAAAAAAACCCAATAAATAAATGCATATAAAGTTTTTGTTGAGTATAATTTATTTGATGATATTTTCAATGCATCATTTATCGCACATTAAAAGTCAGTTGTAATGATGCATCAAGTCGTAGATTTTAAATATAAATATATAGTTTTTTTGTGTGAATATGTCAAAATAAATAGATGGACTGAAAAGTAGAATAACAACAGCCGTCGAACACTGATATTACACAACAAATTGTACCCGTAAGATGATTTTACCAGAGTTTGTGCAGCAATAGAGAATAGACACTTTGGGTGTTATTGTAATTTGTATTTCAATTCGACCTTGGCGTAAATTAAATATTGTTAAGCAATGACAATATTCCTATAAGATGTCCAAAAATATCCAACGCAAGAAAAAAAAATTACGATATGTTGTGTCCGTTAGAGTAGTAATGAGATTAATGATGCTGGTATTCAAATTTAGTAAATGTTGTCAAAAAAGTGATATTTCTAAATGATTTTTAAAACAATAATATTTTCATATGCTTGTTTTTAATGAAATGCGAGTATTCTGTGTGTTGACTGTTCCATTTATGTTGACACGAGTCTTGTCACTAAATAAAATATTCCACGATCATGATAGATTGTCAGGATTCTGTTGAAAAACAAACTGTGAATCCGACCGTTTGTACAGTGTCAAGCATCTGTTGGGTATTGTGAATCTTGTACATGCATAAATGAATTTTGTTTCGCAGCATTTTCTAAACAGTGTTATAAAGAAACTTTGTCTCTCGAAATACTGGACATGCAATACTGCCTCCAAAGTCAGATAACTGTGATCGTTTGACAATAACTATCTTGGCAGCATGATCAACTCAGGTATAATGGATTTCACGGCCTACTCCAAATTGATCTCCTAATTCTGCAGTTTTTTCAAATCTTGGAATTATGGCCCATATGTCTTATGTTGACATTGATCAATTCCGTAGTTCCTTCATGCTTCGATATTGGGCAACTGGATTGCAAATGTGGATATGGTTGAGTTGAGATATTTGAGGCACAAGTTGGAGAATACACAGCGTTATTTAATGACGCATAAATACCACACACATAAAGTAGAAACGTAAAATATGAAACACAGTTAAAGATATATAATTATAGATTCATGGACGAATTCCTCTTCTAAGCCGAAAACCGATACTCAGGTAAGCGCAGGATACTCAAAAGATATTTATTATCTGGATGAGAGTACGTAGGACAATTACTACGCTTTTCACGGAGTTATAAAATATTGAAGCAAAAGTGCATTCACGGATCAGGTGGTGGCGCTCCATCCCACATGAAAGGAGGCGATGTAAGCCACGGTATTTGCCAATCATGAGGCTGTTGCACCAATGAAGAAGAAAACGAAGGCACTACCAATAATGCACGTCATCATGATCGCCAGAAGTATTGAAATTAAAATGAGAATTTCTTTAGGCGTTATATAACCAGACCTGTTTTGCATAACTCTTTCTCATCTGTGTACCCATGCACATCCCTTTTTTTTTTTTTTTTTTTTTTTTTTTTTTTTTTTTTCCCGATGGCAATAACGGTTTTGCATTTTATTACACATAAATTTTGTTCTAAATTGTTTAATTGCTTTTGTATTCAGTGCTGGCCATTTATTTTGTCAAATTTAAAATTTCCAGTGAAAAGTGCACCTAGAGGTCATTTTTTAACATAATTTTCTTTTCAAAATAACTTGTTTACAGCTCTTGTTTAGTCTACATACCAAATTTAGTTACAATCCATTCATCCGTTGTTAGATGCTATCTATAGAGGAAGTTTAACTATAAGCGCCCTGTATGATATAAAAAATGATAATATGATAAATGACCATATTTAATGGTAAAATATTAAATTACTTCAGGATGGTGGTTTAATTGGATGGATTAATTTCTTTGATTAAATTAATTTTTTTTCACATTTAAATTGAATAAAATCCTAAATTTTAATAATAACTACAAGAAGAAAATAGGTATGTTATATAATATTTCTTATTCATAAAAATTATTTATTTAAATACTTTTATTTTATTTGTTAAGATAAACAAACTCTTTTAATTAAAAGAAAAAAAAAAAAAATGCAGTCTTAAAAGAAACAAATGATCAAAAACACGATTAATTTCATTTCGCACTGAAAAGTTAGAATGATTCCCATTTATAATCATTGTCATGATAATGACAGACCCTAAGCGTTCCCACAGAGAAGCAAAACCGGTTTCTTTGCTGTACATAATTAAGCATGCCCCTCACGAAAATCGCTATTCAAGTCCGGTTTTGCCCTTTTTTGATTCGCTGATGACGTGACGTCACGAAGCAAAAGGGCATCATTAGCGACCAAGACCGAGAACTCTTTTCTTACGCGGAGGAAAGTAATTACAGTCTTTACTCAAAAGATACAAAGTTCACCATCGGTCCCGTTGTATTCATGGGCACTGGGTTTTTCTTTGAAAATTCAATTTCATACTCATAATGACAAGCGTAACCTTACACCACGCCTGATGGTATCCGTTCAGAGAAAAGAAGAAGAGAAAATAAAAAAATTATAAATAAAAAATAAAATAAAATAAAAGGTCCTTTTTTTTTAAGAAGAAGGGGGAAAATTCTTCCAGTCGCAATTAAAAAGAAGGTCAAATTAAGTATTTTCGCTGTTTTTTTTTTTTTTCCTCTTTTAGAAAAGTCTTCTCTGTCTAGATTTTTTTTTATGCTCTTTCGGAAAGTCATTAACGATGGAGGTGCCAGAGAATTCACCAGAGAATATTAAATTAAGTTGCTCTCTTCTTGCATCGGATTTCTCTGGAATGAAAGATGTAACAGTTGGAAGCCTGTTCATAAACTAATTAACATTTTTGTTCAAACTATCATTAACATGAGTTGGTTCCATTATTCAATTAATGAGTTTCATTAATTTTCAATTTATTTGTAATTCCCTTCATTAGTTAATTTGTATTGATTCATATTTGTTTGGATCAATAGGAAAAAATATCTCATTGGGTATCAATTTAATTTAAGTTGCAATCTACCGTAGGAGAAAATCTGGGTTATTTTTCTTCATCTTTTCAACTCAGTAGTGTATGGAGAGAATTTTTAAAAAACATTGTTAATAAAAAGAAATCCTCTTAATGTAATTTTGATTAACACAAATCATTTAATTCCCTTCATATGATAAGTTTATTTACGATAAGGTTAAATTCAGTATTAAATCTGATATTTCAAATATCTACTAATTTTTTAGTTAAGTCAGTTAAAGTGGATTCCGAACCACTACAAACATCCATGGCATCGCACAGCCAGGATTCAAACCCGAAACCTGCGATACCAAGCGCCAGATCGTTTAGCCACTCAGACGTCAGGCCCCACAATTCTGAAACTCTAACAAACACCTACTCCACAGCAAGGATTAGAACCTGAAGCATGTGATAGCAAAGCCAGAGCTCTACTATTTGCCACTGGAAAATAATAGTATATTAAATTAGTAGTACAATTATCTTTAAAATAGATGTGTAGAAGTACATCTACTATGAGATATATCACAGGCCATCACTATAACAAGTTATCCGGCTTCGGCTTAAAAAAAAATATTAACTCTTTTGTATCAAAAAACATAAAAAAAAACATCAATAATAAGCTGCCTACAAAATTTTCTACGATATTCAGAATTTCAAAAATAAAAATTAATTTTAATCGGAGAATAAAACATCTAATAGCGATCAAATTAAAAACATTAGACGTAAGAGATAATAAAAGTAAAAACAAAATATCAAAAAAGTGCTAGATAAGAAACAGCTGGGATGTTACTTTATATTCGTAATTAAACAATCAATTTTGAGTGACATTTAATGGTAATAAAAAATAAGTTTTTATATGATTAAAAAATGACTGCTAATAATTTTATCGAAACTTTGATACGAATTATTTCTCCGAACCTCAAGCTGTGACAGGCTTAAATACATAATTATTGAACTGGTTGGATACCAGTATGATTATTAAATTTATATATAAATATACAAATTTATCCAACATACGGAATCAGAGAATAGAGAATTTCTGTTAGATTGGTTTGTTGCTCTATGATCATTTTGTGAATACGAGGGCTAAACAGACAGGTACCTACAGTTTAAAGTGGACTAACAAACAAACATCCATGTTACCACGAGGATTCGAACCTGACGCATGTGGTAACAAAGACAAAAAAATAGCTACTTAGCCATCAGGCTGCATTTATGACAGGAGAAGGAATTGTATAGACAGTATAACAGCACAAAAAATAACATTAACCATGAAATATTTGCCTACCTTGGAAAGTCGTCAAAACTGGCGTACGACCTAAAACTTACCCAAATTGGGTAATTCTTTTTAGCGAATCTTGATCCAATTATGAAATTTTGTTTATAATATCTATACAAAATACACTTATAGGAGGAATATATCTATGGGTATTTCGGCTAATTAGATTGGCACCTACAGTTTAACATGGATTAAAAACCACTAATATACAGCCCTGACACAGACAAGTTTCGTACCTGAAGCCGGTGGTACTGACGGCCACAGCTCTACTCAATTGGCCATCAGGCCGCTTAATATATACTGAGCAATACAAATGATATTCTGAGAGATGACTTTTTATCATGAGAATTTTTTTTAATTATTCATTGTAAAATAATAAATTATTCTTAATTTTAATATTCAATTTTGTTCTTTTTTTAATGATAATATTTGTATTCATAAAAATTAAATGAATGTCCACACATGTGGCCAAATAATTTTATATAAAATTGAATATAATTTTTTATTTATAAATGCATAATAATTCATAATGCATAATATTTATAAATGCATAATAATGCATAATGCATACCATTTATAAATGCATATTTGCATACTTTTATACTTAAAAATGTACCATAAAGTTTCCATTTCATAATATTATCATAAAGATATATTACTATGAACAAAACAATTTTGTAAATGTTAAAACTTAAAAACTGATAAATGGAATCAATTTATATATATATTTATATACATTCAAGTGAGGGACTGTTGTTATACATGAAACTTATATTGTACTCCTATCTTTATCTCGTTGAGTATAACGAAAAGACTTTATGATCTATAAATTTATGGTACTTATAGTTAATTTCATAATCTTTATATATTAAGTTAACATTTTTTTTTTTTAAATTTGATTCCTGAAAATGACAACATCCATTTACAAGTAAACAATAAAAATCTTAATCTCTCAAAATACCAAAAGAATTATGAACCCTTTTTGTTCAGATAACAGAAAAAAAACATTTTTCAATACAAACAATACTGTAAATACCTTAACTGCACTGAACGAATTCCAGTTGGCATCTTTCGAATGCAAATCGAACCGTTTAATTCACCTGACATCGGAGCGTATTTTAATGAAAATGGGTGTGTAGGGGAGGGGAACGAATTCCAGTATTCATTCGATAGCATGCAGCTTCGATTGAGTTAATTGCTTTAAAATTAAATTAACTCGTGGCCCTTTTGTGCTGTGAAACTCACTCCTTCCACCTCCTGATCGCCACAGACCATCTTACGAATTCATTACTGCTGGAAAAGGTTTTGCTGAACCAGCTACCTTTAATTATGCCATATTGATCGAATACAAAGATTGGAGCCAGGACAGAAAATCACGGAACTCTTGTTTTTAATTTATTAATTTTTGGTTATTCATAATTCTGCCTACACACAAAGTTCATGTGGTAGAGAAATTATTAAAATGCATTTATTTTATAGCAATAAGGTTTTAAGTAGTACTGGTTTATTTTGTTGCTTGTTTGTGTTTGCTGCTTATACCTGTGAAAAAGAATTTTGTATTCATCAATAATAGTTTTAATAATTCATTTGCATTCTTAAATTTATATTCACTTTCTGATACATAGATACTTTTCTGATACATAGATTATTTTGTGATACATATTTTTTGTAACAGTTATAGCGACACTAACATTAATTTTTAAATATACTCAATTATCAAAATGTATTCAATCAATTCTAAACAAATCTATTAAATGATTTTCATGACAATCATTTCTGCTATGGGTAAAATATTATTACAAGATTATAGATAAAATATAACAATTTAAAAATGTACTCTTTTACATAGAAATAGGTCTTTTTCAGGATGACACAATCTCTACAATGAAAATCATTTTAAATATTGCACACAATCTACAAGGGAAATAATATTTTAATAGCTACACATTCCCTGCAATCGAAATACATCATCTTGTATGTATCTCGAAATATTTCCGAAATATATCCTCTATGTGCCCTGTAGTTACGCTTATAGTGAGGTGAATCATAAAACAGACATTTAACCCGACTTTAAAATTTTGAAAGATGTTTGCTGAACTGCATACCAATCAATAATTTTCAATGTTTCAATGATATACCTAAAAGCAAATTCATCTCAATAAATGCTCCTAATTATATAACGATTAATCGAGAAAATGTACCAGTCTTGCAGGGTGTCGTTTGATGGAATCAGAAAATACTCAGTGAACCCACATCCACTTTATTGTAAATTGTTTACTTACAAGCAAATGAAAAACAAGAACATAGATTTCGGACGTTTTTTTTTTTTCGTACTACAAGACGTACTGCTTTTTCAAAAAATGTCTCTTCAAAGATTCTATGAGTATTTATGAAAATGTGTATTTTACCTAATTCGGGGTAAAGTGAAGTGACCAAAAATCTTGACCAAAATAAAGTATGTTGTGTCTGTTTAGAAGAGTTTTGAGGAAATAGTCACTACGGGGAAATCTTTAAGGTATTCCTATGTCATGGAGCTCTTTATGGTATAAAAATTGTCCCTATGATATGCCGAAATATTACACTTGTGAGTTTGAGGGATTCTTAAAAAACTTCACTCCAACTACTGGACATAAAATAGGGTCCCTTGAAGTAATTTGCAAAAAACAGTTTTAAAAAACAACAACCTTGTTTTCAATACTTACTATTATATTTGTGCTTAACAATAATTCTCTCATCTGTAGAAATCAAAGTAGAAAGAAGGGGCTCTGGTGGCTCTGACATAAGAAAATTGATTCAAGATAAACTTTGAAAAAATAAGGAAATCAGAAAAAAAGGAAGGTTGGACCACATTTAAAAAAATTGTTTTTAAGTTTACTGATAACGGAAGACACTAAAAATTATAAAAATATTATTTCAATTATTTTTAGAAAATTCAAAGAACTGAGATGAAATCTGAACACTTAAATCGAAAGATTTATTTTCTACATTCACACTTTAATTATTTATGCTTAGAATCTTGGACAAAAGAAGAAAAACATGGTTAAGTGACGACATGGTTAGTATAAGTTTTCCATACTAATAATAAATTATAATTTATAAACTATACTAAGTTCGTTGCCACATAAATATGATGCTTGAAATTCATTGATATTAATGCTGATCCCCGAATGAGAAGATCTGAAAATACATAACAGAAATAGAAATACCAGAACTTTTACTGACAAGAGGCAAAGAAAATGCAAAGCTTTGGTTTACCATGAAGCAAGACAATAATCTCTGCAACTTTTATTATAATAATAGTAACAAAAAACAGATATTTATATTCGTATCGTATACAGCTTTCACTTTCCCTAAATTCATACTTTATGAAAGCCAAAATTAATAGATTTTGCTGAAAATTAGTGGATTATAGTAGTAAAGATTGAATAATTTGAATGTTTTTGGTTGGTTATCGTTATAGCTTTTCTTAAATTAAATTAGAAGAAACAAAAGATAAAAAAATATAAAAAGTCCATTTGTAAGATTTTTATTTTATAGATGTTTCGCTATATCCTTACAAGTTAAGATAATTGATAAAAGAAATTGTCATTGGTGAAAATTTTTCTTCCGAAGTAATGCTTTTTCTTCTAATTACTTCTCAACGGTAACAAAAAATACATATCTTTCTCAATAAAATAAACCGAGAAACCACACATATTTAAGTTAATATAGTAAAATATTGCAAAATTACGCAATTGCAATATTGCAATTATTACGAAATATAATTAGAGCAACTTGTATTTGCGTCATTAGATGAAAATATTAATTAAGATTTAACTGTTTTACTTTAAAATAAATTATTTCTAAGAAAATTGTTCCTAAAAAAGGAGACAAATAATCAGAATGCAATAATAGAATAAATAGTTCAGTAAAACGATCTATTTATTTTGCATTCAATTAAATTTTAATTTAGTAGAAAGATGCTATTATAATTTATTTTGAATGGAATTTCTTTTTAAAAATTTCATCTTTACATGAATAATTAACGAGTACAGTTTTTATAGAATATTAATTTTTAAATCACCCAGAAATATTTTTTATGAAAAAATATTTAACCTTTTAAAAAGATTATTTATTAGAAGTTTAAGACTGCTAGAAGATATTTCCTTTCACAAGATTATAAATAAGGACATCACCAATATGCTGTATGTTAAAAAATAGGATATGTATATATAACAATTATATATATATACAAATTATATTTCTTAAAATTTTCTATTCATTTTTCATTGGAATCTTGCCATATGTTTCAAAGTTCATTATTGTCAAAACTGGAAGTCTGCCAACCTATAATGTACCATATCTTCATATCTATAGGTATTTTCCTTTTTTAATACATAAAATATTCTATAGATATACGAACAAAAATGAAATAAAATATGTTTCGCATAATAAAACTTTATTAAGTCTAATTTAATCATTTAAGCTGATAATGAATCAGATTAGAAACTATTTTATTCAAACTATAACTAAAAAGATTTATAGGCAAACGTGGAGAAACAGGATTGGGTGATAAAACTCCGAAAACTGATCATGTTCACAATTAAGACCATCAATTAGCCCTTCTACGAATTATCAGTAACAGCATCATTATCAGACGAAAATAATCGGAAAATACTTTAAACTTCTTTAAAATATGTGTTGGGAAAAGTGTTATTATCTTTAGAGAAGATAATAAGAAATAAAAAGAAACGAAATTTTAAACGTAAGATAAAAACCACTTGCTTTATACAGTGACATAAATCGCTTAAGTTATATGCTGGCTATAAAAAAAAAAAAAAATTCTAACGGCCGTAATTTATTAACTGATTCGGAAATTGAGTCGATAAATTTGGTCTCAGCTTACAGTTAGGAAGATTCACCCTGAAGGCTAAAATCGCCAAACCTTAACGCGATTTGTCATGTTTTGAGCTACATGCAGTTCCTCAAAACCTCACATGATTGTATTCCATTTTATTTTCATGGTATTTTGATCTTGCTTTTATTGTGTTTGAGAAGTAAGTTACTGACGCTGAGAAAGATAATAGCCAAATAAAATTACCCTTCAAAAGGTTATGCTTAGTTTTCAGAAGTAATAAATATTTTCTTTTGTTATGTATGTGAATGCAAATTATAGGATTTACTTCAAAAAGTTCTAAATTGGTTAAGACTAACTCGTATATTATTGTTAAACTACAGAACTGTCTTTATCTTTTTCACTTTTATAATTTAATCCTTAGAAATAACTATCTCAATGCAAAGCTATCCTGCCTCCAAATGAATATATAATTCCTCTTGAGATATAGTACGTTTATTTTTATTTATTCTTTTATGATAAAAGATGATTTCAATACAGAAAGATTAAGTTATAAATCTAATAAAAGTTATGAAACTAGAAGACATATATGTACGATTTATAAACATTATTTTGCCTTCAATAAAATGTTCACGTTTCAAGTCCCAAAACCTTTTAACTAATAATTCTACATATTTTATCTTCTATTGATCATTTCAATTTGCTACGTTACTTTTAACAATCTTCTATTGTTACTGTCAATCTGCAATTTGTATTTTCATATATCTTATTGTTATTAAATTATTTAATTCAAGTACAAAATGTATTGCTAACACTTTCTTTTCAAAATGTGTTAGCAATACATACAATACTTCCTCAAATAAATTCGAGAGCATTTAACCAGATAAGTTTTGTTGATTCCTTATACGTTTCCCCTTTCTTGAGTAGAGCTTCATTTGGTTAGACTTGTCTCAATTATAGTTGCATATTTATTACTGGAACAATATTATATTCGAAAAAAAATTTAAACAAGTAATATAAAAAAAATCTGTAAAACCAATTCCTACTTTTTTTTTTCATTATATTGCAGAAAGCCCTTTATAAATAATTTTTATTCATTTTTTTTAAATTAGAAAAGTTGAAATTTTCCTCTTACTTCTGGAGCTATATATTGGTAGATACATGCAAACTTAAATCTAAAAAAAAAACGAAAAATTATTAATTAAATTTAATTAATGAATTAATATTTAAAAAAACTGTATTAACATCAAGTGTCATCTACTACAAGTTCAAATACATTTTTTAAAACTTGTGTGGATGAATAAAAAGTATTTTGCTAACAATTGAAAATTTGAACAAGATATATAAATATATATAGGGAGAGTGAGAACTAATAGTAGGAATTGAAAAAGAGGAAATTATAGTAAGACTTTCATTCATTAAAAATCGAGAGGTTATATCCTTGATCAAATTACTTCATTATTTTAATAATTTCATTTAAATGCAATGTCAGATAAATTCATATATATTTGTATGATTAAAATTATGAACTGTTTCATCATTAATATAAGTTCAATTATAGATATACTTTTAGTTTTTTCCATATTTCAACAACACTTTAACTTGAAATACATGTATTGAAAATAATTAATGATAATAATAATTCATAATTAATTTATAAATAATAAAACATGTATAATTATTTCATCACGTATTTTGTTTTGACTTAATTTTCAAACATAATCAAAATCTATCTGATTTACAAAATTTTTTAAATCAGTCAATTTTATCTCTACCTATATACATACATACATTATACATACATACATACATACATACATACATACATACATACATACATACATACATACATACATACATACATACATATATATATATATATATAGATATAAATCATACACACACACATCTATATATATATATGTGTATATATAGATTCATAGATAGAAATAGACATAATGATTTCAAAATTGTTGTAAGTTATATAGTTTTAAAATTAATAATTAAAAATAATTACGTTTTATTAAAATATATATATATTATAATATTATATATATATATATTATATAATTTTATAATAATTATATATTATATAATTGGCTATTTTTAATTATTTTTTCATACTTGGATTTGCACAAAAAGTAAACAATGATATCATAATTATTTTTAATGAAATAAATAGAAATATCTCTTACGGTACATAAATGTATACGGTGTATAAATACATCCGATATCTGCATTGTATTTGGAATTAGAATTCAACACTGTTATAACAGAATATTACATTCACCACTTTGGCGACAGGAATTATTCAATTTAACCCTTTAGCTCTAATCAACAAGTTAACCCATGGATACGAGTAATTGGCCTGTTTGCTATTACACAAATGGACTGGAGTGATCCGGAAATTTATGCAACTAAAATATAATAAAATTTAAGTATAAAAGTAACTTATCAAACTTAAATTTTGCATCAATAGAGCCAAATAAACCAAGCAGGCTTTTGAAAGAGGATAAATTTCCAGAATGCTAGGAAGTTTGGTGAAAAGGAATAATACAGTGATGGTATTTATTAACTATAATAAATAAATATTCAAGTCAAAATGATTCAATTTTTAATTGAAATACATATTCAATTCATTAAAAAAGTTATGCTATATATTGCTTATTTTTTGGCATATTAGTTATTGTTAAATTTTCATGGAAAATACTGAAATACAATATTTTCTTTCTCTTTTTGAAAATTTAGTAAAATTTTTTGAATCACAATATATGTACTCATGTCACTATATATTTTATAATCTTGGGCTTTTAAAATATATAAAAATCTAATATAGCATATCTTTTTAAATATAATTATATTAATTTTATTTATAAAATATAATATAATAACTACAATATATATTTTTAATTATGTTCAATGTTATTTATTTATGAAAATTGAATATAAAAGAAGCGTTATCAGTATTAAAAAAATTTGGCCGATTTATTTCTTTCTTAAAAAATGACTCTGATATGAAATCAATAAAAGTTAAACCTAAAGTTAGTATTGTAGGAACTTAATAATAAATAAATAAATATATATATATATATATATATATATATATATTTATAATTTATTGAAACACATATCTATTTAATTATTGGAAATAAATAGTGAGAATTTCTGACAAATTAGATTTTTTGTCAAACATCTAAATGCATAATAAATGCAACTTAATTGCTTATAAATATTAAGGGAAATTTTTGTATTTTGTTAAAATACATCTCAAGTTTGTAGTAACCATTTGAAATAGACTGTCAATTTTTATACATCATAATCAAGTAAAGCAATCGACCAATTTTTAGAACACTCGAAACATTCATTAAAATACTTTATACACTGCAAATACACTGCAATGCATGATTCTGAAATGTTAATAATATTAGACAACAATACAAATAATAATTATTGACTAGTATAATCAAACAATAATATTTGAAGTATATATTATTGTAGACGCATATTAGAATTTCTTCGGCATATAACAAATGATTAGATTTCATATCAACATCTGACGTCTTTTTTCGTTATCGTAATTTTTAATTAATTAAAGATTAAATACATAATGAAATATAATTTTTATAAAAATTAAATGATTTGTCTGCATTTTGTGAATTTTTGTAACCATATAAAGTCTTTCCATTTTTATTCATCACAATCAAGTGAAACAATAGATAAATTCTGTGATAAATACACTCGAAAAATTCAATGAAATCCTTTATCCCTACACTGCATGGCTCTTAAATGTGGATAATATTAGACAACAGTACAAAAAATAATTTTTGACTAGTATAATCAAACTATGTTTGTTCAAGTATATATTATTGGGGACACTTATTAGAATCTCTTCAATATACATCGTGTTATTAGATTTCATATCAATATCTAACGTCTTTTTTCTTTACAAGAAAATAATCAGGCTAACCCTAATTATCCAAACAGCTCGATATTAGACTCGGAAAAATCATTAAAATTATTTATCCCTACAATGCATAATTCCGAAATGTGGATATTAGACAACAATACAAAAAATAATTATTGACTAGCATAATCAAACTATGTTGTTGAAGTATATATTATTGGAGACACATATTTGAATTTCTTTGGCATATAACAGATGATTAGATTTCATATTAATATCTAATATCTTTTTTTCCTTCATAAAAAATAAGTAGGTTATCCCCAATTATCCAAACATCTCGATATTAGTATATATAAAGGCATCCAAAACTTGCCATTTTTCTTCGACTTTGCGAAACAAAAACAAATTGAACTTTGAGGAACACACTCGAAACACTCATTGCAATCCTTTATCCCTACAATACATGATTCTTAAATGTGAACAATATTAGGCGAAGGTACAAAAAATAATTATTGACTAGTATAATCAAACTAAGTTTGTTGAAATATATATTATTGGAGACTTATATTAGAATCTCTTCAACATACAACCTATTATTAGATTTCATATCAATATCTTTTTCTTTATAAGAAAATAAGCAGGTTATCCCCAATTATCCAAACATCTCGATATTAGTATATATAAAGGCATCCAAAACTCGCCATTTTTCTTCTTACATTTCCAAGTAAAAACAAATCGAACTTTTCCGGAGAGGACAAGTTCCCAGCATATAAGAAAGATTTGCTGATGATATTTTAGTTCTCAGCCCTTTTTTTATCTGCTTGCACCTAAAGAGCTTAACTTCCAACCTTTTAACTGTAATGGTTTTAAAACGAACTAATCCTATCTGTTTCGGATCTTTAAAGGAGCTTTTTAACAGAAAGAAAATAGAAAAAGGCTGAAAAAAAAATCTTCAAAAGAGGCAGTAACTGAAGAAAAAAAAGAAGATGGAAGAAAATGGTTGTTTCTGCCGATAAGAGAATAAGAAGGAATAAGAACTTCTGAAGTAAAATGTTCTATAGAATTTATAAAAGTGCCAGAACCTCTCGGGAGTATGGTAAAGTGTTTTACCTCAGTAATCTGTTTTTTGTAAAAGACCAATACAAACAAGATTCTCATAACCAAAAAGGTATAAATAACGTAAAAATGTATCCCGAAAAAGAAGTAACTGTTATTTTTTTTTTTGTCTTCGGTTTTCCTAATGTTATAAGTAAAAGGGATATTTTGTAGGTCACATAATGATTTAATATTTATCAGCTTTATTTTTTGTTGTTAATTTAATTAAAAATGTATCTGAAATATGGTTGGTTTGCTTTTGTGTTGCAATTTTAGATTGATAAAGAAAAATCTTTCATGAGAAAAAAGTATTTGTAAGGTTTCATTTATAAAACATGCATTTAAGATTTCCTTTCCTTTCTTTTTAAATTTAGCTTATTTATATTTCTTTGAAATTCAAATAGATAAAAACAACAAAGAAAAATAATTGGTAATTAAAAGTTGTTGTGTTGTGATTCATCCTCAGGTCTAATGTGTTTTTTTTTCTTCGGTTTTCCTAATCTTATAAATAAAAAGGATATTTTCTAGGTCACATAATGATTCAATATTTATAAGCTTTATTTTTTGTTATTAATTAATTAAAAAAATATATCTAAGAATAGGGTAGGTTTGCTTTTCTGTTGTAGTTTTATATTGTTAAAGAAATAAATTTCATGGCAAACATGTATTAAGTATTTGTAAAGATTCATTTATAAAAACATGGATTTTAGCATTTAATTTTTTCCTTTCCTTTCTTCAAAAATATTTTAATCTAATTGTATTTCTTTGAAATTCAAATATATAAAAAAACGTAGAAAAATAAAAGGTAATTAAAATTTTCTGTTGTGACTTTTCCTCAGTGTCCGACATTTCTGAATGAAAATCCCATGATTAGTCTACTCATGGATGAATGGAAAGCTGGTTGCTTCTATTGTGACGGAACACTTAAAGTCGTAACACCTAATTATCGTGTTGTTGTTGTTGTTGTACCTTATCCTACTTGGCTGGCCAAGCCCACGAGCCCATATGTACTCATGATTGAAGGGTAAGGAAGCAGCTTCTGTTGTGATGGAGCACCCGTAGGTAGAAGTGACTTTTCACTGACTTTTGCTCCGTGACGCTCTTACAGTCATAGGAGACCGGGACCTACGGCTTAAAGTGGATTCCGAACCACTACAAACATCCATGGCACCGCCGGGATTCGAACCCGAAACCTGTGGCACCGAGCGCCAGGGCGCTAGACACTCGGCCATTCAGGTCCCAAATTTGTGAATGCCAACGACACACGGTGTGCCCAGGTGGTCAACCACCCAAGTACTGACCGCAGCCAATGATGCTTGACTTCGGTGATCTAACGAGAACCGGTATATTCAGCATGGTATGGCCTTTGGCCAATTATCGTAACCCATATGACTTAAATAAAGGTAAATCAAGTTCTACTGGGAAAAATAGTAATCACAGTTATCTCAGTCAAAATTCTAAACCTTTCTAGAAAACCTATTTCATCAATAAACCACTATTTTTTGTCTCCTTCCATTCACCTTTCTTCTCTCCTGAAATTTGAAGCGGCCTGATAGAAAATTGTTTAGAGTTGGCGATGGCATGTATGTTTTTAGTGGTTCATAAGCCACGTTAAACTGTAGGTCCCTAAGTAGCCTAAAGTGTGTAAAACTAACCGTAGAACAACAAACCAAATCCTAAAATGGGTATAATTGTTGAAAAGACAAATTTTTAGCGATAAGCAAAGTTAAATCCCTCATATGATTCCATGCGGGAAGTACTTCATAATTAAAAAAAATGTAGTTTGGGTTTAATTAAAATAATAGTAACAAGTTGTTAGCGACTTTTTGATGCTAACCGGATAAAAATAACAATACATTTTTAGAAAAGAATTATTGTTATTTTTATCTGGTTAGCATCAAAAAGTGGCTAACCTTTTAAGTTGCTACTTTTTAAGTGTTATTAGAATATACACATATAAACGTTATTTTTTATATACAATTAAAGGAACATCCTTTCATAATGGAATACAAAAAATGAGCATCTTAATTATATATTATTTTGTTGTTTCTAATATCTCTCTTGGGCGAAAAAGCCTAAACCAGGTTCAATAAAACACGTTGCAGGCTATTGAGATATGGTTAAGGTAATTTTTAAGCTTTACTTTAGCGAAGAACCACGAAGGAGGAAGACTGACTAAACCTTAAGGCAACACTCTACGATCATATTAGATCGGGACCTATAGTTCAAAGTGAATTCCGAACCACTACAAACATATATTGCACTGCCGGGGCTCGAAACCGAAACCTGCGACACCGAGCACCAGACACTCAGCCATTCAGGTCACATTATATATTATGAATGAATACGTCTTATTTTACATCGATCCTTTCGTAAACTATTATGTAAACTTTGATTTACGTGTGTTAGCTTAAAAATTGCATTGCATTTTGGTTCTTTTATTGCATCCCGTAATACCAGAGCAAACATGAGTTTATTTAAGTTTTTTTTTTCTTTCTAATGCAGCTGGCAAACAGACACCTTGGTGTTGGATGCCTTAAGGCAAGTGCTGCACAGACGTACTCACTTTGCATGACCCAGGGGGTGCGTGTAACTTGAAGACAAGCCACGGACGTGGAGTAACAATGCCCCCGCAACGCTCTACGATCCCATTAGACCAGGACCTACTTTTTAAAGTGGACTCGAACCCGAAACCGGTGGTTCCGAGCGCCAGAGCGCTAGCCACTCGGCCATTCAGGCCCCTAGTTTATTTAAGTAAAACTTTTAAAAATGAAACAAACTGGTTATTACATATCAAATATTAATTTAGCTATTTATTTATCAAATCTTTTCTCTTTCTTCGAGTATTAATCGCTGTGAGTGAAAGTCGAGATTTCTCACTCTTGACAGAATATAAACAGTTCCTTTAGGTAATGCGGTGCAAAGCTGGCGCATCGGCTATCGTGGATGGGCAGACACATTTTTACCTGGAGCGTCCATCCTGAGAAAAACTCAGATGTCGCCGTCTCCTCAGAGACCCTGTTTCACGGAGATAAGGAACTTGTCGACGGACGGACACCTACACCTAGGCCTTTTTTTATGACTCGTTTTTTTTTTCTGTATATTCGGAAAGGATTGGAGGAGTTATGATTTAACAAAAAAATATTTAGTGCGTTTTCTGTTAATATAATTGAATGAATGGTATTTGCAATAATATGTTTCTATGAAATTATTTTATTTCGTTCAGCTGAATTAAGCTAGAATATTTTTAAGTTAATATAAATTTGTATAAATATTTTGATTTGAGAAAAGAGTATTAAAGTATTTTTTTTTCTGAAGAATATAAATTTAATATAGAAAATATGCGTTTATTTTGACTTTATTGATTGCTAGACACCTATACCTAAGTTTGGAATGATACCTATACCTATGTTAGGAAAGAGACCTATACCATTTTTTTTATGAATCGTTTTTCTGTATATGTTTCTATGAACTGAAGCATAACAATAACATTTTTGCTTAACTGAATTAAGCTAGAAAGTTTTTTAAGTTAATATAAATTTTATATCAATATTTTGAGTTGAGAAAGAGTATTACAATAATATTTTTCTACAGAATACAAATTTGATATTGGAAATATGCGTTTACTTTCACATTATTGTATTAGAAACGGTTGCTAGACATATATACCTATGCTAGAAAAGACACCTATACCTATGCTTTTTTTATGAGTCGTTTTTCTGTATATTCGGAAAGGATAGGAGAAGTTATGATTTAACAGAAAAATATTTAGTATGTTTAGGGTTAATATGATTGAATGAATGGTATTTGTATTAATATGTTTCTATGAACGTATTATATTTCGGTCAACTGAATTAAGCGAAACATATTTTAAGTTATACATTTGTATAAATACTTTGATTTGTGAAAGAGTATTAAAATAGTTTTTTTTCTAAAGAATGTAATTATGTTTGTTGTTGTTGTTGTTTATTATCCCACATGGCTGGCCAAGCCCACGAGCCCGTACGTACTCATGATTGAAGGGGAAGGAAGCAGCTTCTGTTGTGATGGACCACCCGTAGGTAGAAGTCAGACTTTGGCTCCGTGACGCTCTTACAATCATAGGAGACCGGGATCTACGGCTTAAAGTGGATTCCAAACCACTACAAACATCCATGACACCGCCGGGATTCGAACCCGAAACCTGTGGCACCGAGCGCCAGAGCGCTAGAACACTCGGCCATTCAGGTCCCAAATTTGTGAATGCCAACGGCACGCGGTGTTCCCAGGTGGTCATTCCCGAGTACTGACCGCGCCCAATGATACTTGACTTCGGTGATCATACACTGAAGTGACAAAAGTCATGGGATACCTCTTAATATCGTGTCGGCCCTCCTTTCGCCCGGCGAAGTGCAGCAACTCGACGTGGCATTGACTAAACAAGTCGTTCGAAGTCTTCTGCAGGAATATTCAGCCATGCTGTCTCGATAGACGTCCATAATTGTGAAAGCGTTGATGGTGCAGGATTTTGGGCACGAACAGACCTTTCGATGACGTCCCATAAATGCTCGATGGGATTCATGTCGGGCGATCTAGGTGGCCAGATCATTCGTTGGAATTGTCCAGAATGTTCTTCAAACCAATCGCGAACAGTTGTGGCCCGGTGACATGGCGCATTGTTAGCCATAAAAATCCCATCGTTGTTTGGGTACATGAAGTCCATGAATGGCTGCAAGTGATCTCCAAGTAGCTGAACATAAGCATTTCCAGTCAATGTTCGATCCAGTCGCACCAGAGGACCATGTCCATGCCATGAAAAAACAGCCCACACCATTACGGAGCCACCACCAGCTTGAACAGTGCCTTGCTGACAGTTTGGGTCCATGGCTTCGTGAGGTCTGCGCCACACTCGAGCCCTACCATCAGCTCTTACCAACTGAAATCGTGACTCATCGGACCAGGCCACGGTTTTCCATTCATCCACGGACCAACCGATACGCTCACGTGCCCACGAGAATCGCTGCAAGCGATGTCGTTCTGTCAGTAAAGGCACTCGAGTCGGTCTTCTGCTGGAATAGCCCAAAAAAGCCAAATTTCTCCGCACAGTTCTAACAGACAAGTCCCTTGTACGTCCCACATTGATTTCTGCGGTTATTTGACGCAGTGTTGCTTGTCTGTTAGAATTTACGACTCTTTGCAGACGTCGCCGGTCTCGGTCGTTAAGTGCAGGCGGTCGACCACTGCGCTGTCCATGGTGGGATGTTATGCCTGAAATTTCATCCTCTCGGCACAATCTTGACACAGTTGATCTGGGAATATTGAATTCCCTAACGATTTCCGAAATGGCATGACCCATGCGTCTAGCTCCAACTAACATTCCGCGTTCAATGTCTGTTAATTTCCGACGTGCGGTCATCATCACGTCAAAACCTCTTCACATGAATAACTTGAACAGAAATGAAAGCTCTGCGAAAGCACTGCGCATTTATAGCTGTTCTACGCGATGCTACTGCCATCTGAAAATTTGCATATTGCTATCCCATGACTTTTGTCACTTCAGTGTATAATTAATATTTTAGAAAAGTCATAAAAAGAATAGGTATAGGTTTCTTTTCTAGCATAGATGTCTAGCAATCGTTTCTAATTTAATAATGTGAAAATGAATGCATATTTTTTTATATAATTATTATTATAGAAAATATGCATTCATTTTCACATTATATTAAATTAGAAACGATTGCTAGACATCTATGCTAGAAAAGACACCTATACCTATTCTTTTTATGAGATTTTTCTGTATATCCGGAAAGGATTGGAGAAGTTATGATTTAACAGAAAAATATTTAGTATGTTTGGTATTAATGTAATTGAATGAATGATATTTGCAATAATGTCTTTCTATGAACATATTTTATTTTGATTTCAATTGAAATAATCTAGAACATTTTTAATTTAATATAAATTTTTTATAAATATGTTGATTTGTGAAAGATTATTAATTTTTTTTTCTAAAGATTATAAATTTAATATAGGAAATATGCATCTACTTTAACATCTCAAGATTGGAAAAGTTATGATTTTCTATTAAATTAGTTTATTATATTCGCTTTTTACATAAGTTAATTGTTATTTTATAAATATTCTTTATACGAAGAAAATTTACATTAAAAAAAATAATTAAGCGAAAATTATGCAATAATTGGATTTAAATGCATTGAAACTATATTTATACCAATTATGAATTCTATTAAAACAGACGTGGAATAATTTTTTATAACTAATATTTTAACGAAATGTTTTTTTATTCAATGAGAATAATTGAAACTAGCCTTGAGTTGTATAATCTCATAATAGAAAAAATAGTATAGAAGATATAACAAGTTATAAATAAATGGCAATTATAAATAAATGACGTTTATAAATTTCAGTGCACCATATGCAAGCATTTTGGTTTGAATTTTTATAAGAACCAATATTGTTTAATGTCATTCAAATAAAGATTGTTATCTTAACGTTTTAAATTGTTTTTTTTTTAAATTTATTATGTGAAATTGTATATGGATTCACATTATTAATGAATAGAACTATATTCGTAGTTTTAATGTGATGAGGGAGATATGCAATTATTACAAATGTAACATCTTTTAATTTTAGTCATATGAGAGCGAACGTCAAAACTGACTTCGCCAAATATTTTCAGCATACAATAAATTAATAAATAACCATTCAACGTACAGTAGTTATTTTAAATATTTCAACATACAACATTATTACTAAGTCACTGATACTCTTTCTATCTTTTTTAATGTTCATCTCCACCAATAAATAATACTTAGTTTTCCCCAGCACTTTTTTATATTTAGACAGTCATAAATTTCTATATGCATTTATAGATAGAAAGCCATATATTTCTATATAGACAATCATATATTACTACTCTATAAGTTTTCTGTCATATTAGATAAATTACCTTTCTATAATTATAGGATTATATTTCTGAAATTGTAAAAAGAAAATCTTAAAACATTTAACTCAACATAATTTATCATACATCCATTTTCATGAATTAATGTATTCATATATGATAATAATTGAATAATTATTTTTTTAGAATTAAATGTAATCTACACCTGAAAAAATTCATTCACATCTCTTCATTCAATTAGAAATAAATAGTTAAAATAAAATGAAAGGACCTTTGATTAACTTTAAGAAGATAATGTTTATCAGATGCTTCTGCTTCTTAAATAATTGATGCTACTTAAATAATTTTCTTAATTTGGTTGCTTGCTAATTATTTTTTAAATATACTTTGGCATAAAAGTTAAAAATCAAAATATCTCCATTTCCTATACAATAAACAAAATAAATGTTCAAACTACTGATTTTGTATACAAAGGATAAATGCTTTTAATAGGACTTTGTATCACATATACATAAATAGAATACACAATTATGAAATAAAATGGAAATACTTTAAAACATAAATCTACAAGTTTATATAAATCATTATAACTCGTGCAATAGTGAAAAAAATATATTAAATTTAAATAAAATTATAAGAAAATACATTAAAATGATAATATGTTAATATGTATATATGTATATATGTATATATGTATATGTTAATATGTTAACTTTCAAATAACTTTAAAGTAACTCATGGAAATTTATGTAAGAAATTTTATAGTTGAATTTTATATTAATAAATAAAATTTATTAAATTTTTATATTAATTTAAGAAATTTTATTAATATAAAAATAATTTATATATTAATGAAGATGATTATACTTTCAAATTTTACAATTTTTATATCTCAAAAAATGTTTGTGTCTACTTTTTTTCAATTTTAAGTTTATCTTTTTATAAATCTCGAAACAATCATTGAAAGGTTTTTACATACCCATCAATTTAAATGCACAAAATGATTATTTTATTTTAAAAAAGCATATTTAAACTAGTAGAAAATATGTCAGGCTCAAATTGTTTAAATTTTCAAATCCATAAAAATACGAATCATTACCGTCCCTTACTTGAAGATTACATTCTTGAATTTCAAATCAGCTTTCTAATGCTCGCGCAAAAATAATCTTTATGTTTCAAAGAAAGTTCAAGTAAAATATCAAGTATTTCTATGCCTTCTTAGAAATGGCTCTTTTGAAATAAACTATTAAATAGTACAAAGCTACTTTCTTCAAGCGCATTTGAACGTAAAAGAAAAAATATTAACCTGTAGCTGGAATAAAAAAAGCCAAGTTAGAAAAGTCATGTTCAGAAAAGCATTCTACACTGTGATAAAATTTACTTCAACAGTGTCCACTGTAGGTATATATGCACAGGCTGGAGAAAAGACTGGGAAAACATCATTTTATTTCCTTATCCTTGCATTTTTCTCGTCTAGGTCTCTCTCTGAGTATGGAAACAACAGAACAACATCTGCTTTCTCTTTCTCTAAATCGCTATAAGTCGCTATATATCTTATCGCCTCCCGGTCATATTCTACTTTTTTCTATGTTTGGGACCAAAGTCTGATAGAAAAAAAGCGCCGCTTTTACTGAAAATCTACTTTGCGGGTTTTTTTTTTGGTCCAAATACTTTAGCATTAAAGCGACCTTTGGAGTATGAGCTGATTTTTTTTTATTCAATATTTTTTTTACTCGTTTTTCCTTAGAGCATAAATGCACTCTATGAGATAGATCGCTTTCCAGTTGTAATGTAAATCCTCAAAACAGATAATGTTTGTCAAAAAATAACCTCTTTTTAAAAAATGCAATTACTAACTTTTGGAAATTATTTTAGTTTTTATATTTAACTAAAATGATAGAATTTGCTATATTTTTATTTCAAATGAAGCTTCTAATCTGTAGTCTATTATACAGTACGTTGGATAGTTGAAATATGTGGATTTAATTATATATCTGGAAATCAAAGTTGAATCAAAAATTAATATGTATACCCAACATATGTATGAAAAATACCAATGCAAGAAAGTACTTAACTGTGTTTAACGAGATGGAAACAAACACTATGACGGCGATTGTGAGAGCATTTCAAAGGACATGGCAGCATCATCATCAAGTAGGACACTTTAAATTTTATTATTCTACTTATGATTTATGAATACTGCAAGGAATCAGTTTTGCAAATATTAAATTAGTTGGAAATAATCAGTAAAATTAATTGCAGTAAATAATCATTTTCAGGCTTTTTTTCCGGAATGTTGAATATTCTTAAACTTTTGATTTAATTAAAAATTAGCAATCTGAATAAGTATCTGAATTTATTTCCAGTATTTTTACATATCGAAATGCATAAAAATAAGAATCAAAATGTACCTCACTTGAAGACTACATTTTTCAAATTCAAATCAACTGTCTAATCATCGTGCAAAATTCATCTTCATGTTTCAAAGAAAGTTCAAATAAAGAAAACAATTATTTCTATACCTTCTTAGAAATGACTCTTTTGAAATAAACTATTAAATACTACTTTAAAAACAAAGCCACTTTCTTCAAGTGCATTTGTATGTAAAAGAAAAAATAACCTATAGCTACGAATAAAAACAGTCCAAGTCAGAAAAGTCGTGTTCGGAAAAGCATTCTAGACTGTGATAAAACTTACTTCAACAGTGCCCACTGTAGGTATATATGCACAGGCTTGAAAAAAGACTGGGAAAACATCATTTACTTCTTTATCCTTGCATTTTTCTCGTCTAGGCCTCTCTCTGAAACAACAACAAAACAAGAATTATTTTCTGCTTCTCTAAATCGCTATAAGTCGCTATACATCTTATCGCCTCCCGGTCATACTCTACGTTTTTCTACTTTTGGGAGGAGAGTCTGATAGAAAAATAGGACTGTTTTTACTGAAAAGCTACTTTGGGTTCGTTTTTTTTTTTGTCCAGATACTTTAGCATTAAAGCGACCTTTGGAGTTTGAGCTCATTTTTTTTTTTGATTCAAGACTTTTTTCATTCGTTTTTCCTTAGAACATAAATGCACTTTGTGAGATAGATCGTTTTTAAGTTGTAATGTGAATCCCCAAAAGAGAGATTTGTCAAAAAATAACTTTTTTTTTCAAAAATGCAATTACTAGTTCTTGGAAAATATTTTAGTTGATATAGTTAACTAAAAGGGTAGAGTTCGTTATATTATTATTTGAGATTCAGCTTCTTATCTGTAATCTATTTTACAGTACGTCAGGTTGTTGAACTATGTGGATTGGAATATAAATCTTCAAATCGAAGCTGAATTAAAAATTAGTACGTTCATGATATACAAACGTCATAAAGTAAATATGCTAATACTTTCTGACATTTGACATACAAATATCAGAAATATCAGAAATACAAATATCAGAAAGTATTTAACTGTGTTTAAAAAAACGGAAACCACCCTTATACGATGATTGTGACTCCATTTCTAAGAACACGACGTCATCATGATCAAATAAAACTCATTCAATTTTATTATTCTCGCCAACTTTTACGAGTACTAGAATGAATGGTTTTGTAAATGATAAATTATTTGGATATTTATGCAATTTTGCACTAAATAATCTCTACGTGCCTTTATATGTTGAGAATTCTTCGATATAACATTTCATTAACCATTAGCAATCAAATATTGAAATCCATAAGAATAAGAATCAGAAATGTTCATTACTTGAAGATTACATTTTTGATATTCAAATCAGCTTTCTAATGTTCGTGCAAAACTAATATTTATGTTTCGAAGAAAGTTCAAATGAAAAAAAAAAAAAAAACAATTATTTCTCTGTCTTCTTAGAAATAACTCTTTTAAAATAAACTATTAAATACTACTTTATTCAAGCGCATTTGTATGGAAAAGAAAAAAAATTAACCTGTAGCTACGAGTAAAAAAAAGCCAAGTCAGAAAAGTCGTGTTCGCAAAAGTATTCTAGACTGTGATAAAACTTACTTCAACAGTGCCCACTATAGGTATATATGCACAGGCTTGAGAAAAGACTGGGAAAACATCATTTACTTCCTTATCCTTGCATTTTTCTCGTCTAGGCCTCTCTCCAAGTACCGAAACAACAAAACAACCTCTATTTTCTCTTTCTCTAAATCGCTATAAGTCGCTATATATCTTATCGCCTCCCGGTCATACTCTACTTTTTTCTACGTTTGAGAGCAGTGTCTGATAAAAAAATAGCGCTGCATTTACTGAAAAGCTACTTTGTGTTCGTTTTTTTGGGCCAAACACTTTAACATTAAACTTTGGATTTTGGGCTCGTTTTTATTTTGATTCAAGACTTTTTTCATTCGTTTTTTATAGAACGTAAATGCACTCTAATAGATAGACAGATAACTTATTATCTGTAGTCTATTGTACAGTACATTGGTAGTTGAAATATGTGGATTGGAATATACATAAATCTAGAAATAGAAACTGAATCAAAAATTAGTAATACAAATGTAATAATTCATGTAATACAAATGTCAGAAAGTATAAATTTTAATACTTTCTCACATTTGTATCCATCATGCTCATGTTCACCATGATTATGAAAAATACAAATGCAAGAAAGTATTTAACTGTGTTTAAAATGACGGAAACCAACTGTTTGATGGGGTTTTGTCTACATTTCCTAAAGGCACGACATCATCATCCTGAAATAAAACTCTTTCAATTTTATTATTCTAGCCATCCTTTACGAGTACTAGAATGAAAAGTTTTGTAAATTTTAAATTTTCGGGATATTTATATAATTTTGCCCTAAAAAATTTCGTCATGGCTATTATATGATGAAAATTGTTAGATTTATCATTTAATTAACCATGAACAATTAAAATAAATTTTTTAAAATTTGTTTCCGGTGTTTTCAGATATTGAAATCCTTAGAAATAAGAATCCGAACTGTGCCTTACTTGAAGATTAAATTTTTGAAATTCAAATCAGCTTTCTAATTTTAGTGCAAAACTAAACTTTGTGTTTCAAAGAAAGTTCAAATAAGAAAAAACAATTATCTCTATACCGTGTTAGAAACGACTCTTTTGAAATAAACTATTAAATACTACTTTAAAAACAAAGCTTCCTTTTTCAAGCTCATTTGTATGTAAAGTAAAAAAAAAATCATTAACCTCTAGCTACGAATAAAAAACGTTCCATTCAGAAAAGTCGTGTTCGGAAAAGCATTCTAGATTGTGATAAAGCTTACTTCAACAGTGTCCACTGTAGGTATATATGCACAGGCTTGAGAAAAGACTGGGAAAACATCATTTACTTCCTTATCCTTGCATTTTTCTCGTCTTGGCCTCTTTCTGAGTACGGAAACAACAAAACAAGAACTATTTTCTGCTTCTCTAAGACGCTATACATCTTATCGCCTTCCGGTTATACTCTATGTTTTTCTACATTTGGGAGGAGAGTCTGATAGAAAAATAGAACTGCTTTACTGAAAAGCTACTTTGGGTTCGTTTTTTTTTTGGTCCAGATACTTTAGCATTAAAGCGACCTTTTGATTTTGAGCTAGTCTTTATTTTGATTCAAGACTTTTTTCATTCGTTTTTCCTCGAACATAAATGCTCTCTATGAGATAGATCGCTTTCCAGTTGAAATGGGAATCTCCAAAAGAGATAACATTTTTCAGAAAATAACCTTTTTTGTTCAAAAATCCAATAATTAACTCTTGAAAACTATTTTAGTCGTTATATTTCACTAAAATGGTAGAATCCGTTACATTATTATTTGAAATGCAACTTTTAATCTAGAATGTATTATATAGTAGGTAAGATTTTGAACTGTGGAATGGGATAAGAATATATAAATCGCAATTGAATAAAAAATTAATATGAATTCTCACCATGAGTATGATAAATTCAAATATCAGAAAACATTTAACTTAAACTTAATGATGTTTACATACACTACTAATTAAAAACACAAAATACTTTTTTTTATTTTAAAACAGCATATTTAAATTAGTTGAAAATATGCCATGCTAAAATTTTTTGGTTTTTGAAATCCATCAAAATAAGAATCAGAACTGTACCTTACTTCAAGATTTCATTCTTTAAATTCAAATCAGCCGTGTAATGTCCCTGCAAAACTTATCTTTATGTTTCAAAGAAACTTCAAATAAGAAAAAAAAATATTTCTATACCTTCTTAGAAATGAGTCCTTTGAAAAAAACTACTAAATATTACTTTAAAAACAAAGTTACTTTCTTCAAGCGCCTTTGTATGTAAAAGAAAAAAAAATTAACCTGTAGATACAAATAAAAAAAGTCCAAGTCAGAACAGTCGTGTTCGGAAAAGCATTCTTGACTGTGATAAAACTTACTTCAACAGTGCCCACTGTATGTATATATGCACAGGCCTGAGAAAAGACTGGGAAAACATCATTTACTTCTTTATCCTTGCATTTTTCTCGTCTAGGCCTCTCTCCGAGTATGGAAACAACAAAACAACATCTGTTTTCTCTTTCTCTAAATCGCTATAAGTCGCTATATATCTTATCGCCTCCCGCTTATACTCTACTTTTTTCTATGCTTAGGAGCAGAGTTTGATAGAAAAATAGCACTGCCTTTTGCTGAAAAGCTACTTTGGGTTCGCTTTTTTGGACCAGATACTTTACCATTAAAGCGACCTTTAAATTTTGAGTTCCTTTTTATTTTGAGTTGAGACTTTTTTCATTCGTTTTCTTAGAACACAAATGCACTCTATGAGATAGATCGCTTTTCAGTTGTAATGGGAATCCCCCCCAGAGATAATGTTTGCCAGAAAATAACCCTTTTTTCAAAAATAAAATTACTAGCTCTTGGAAACTATTTTAGTAGCTAAAATGGTAGAATTCGTTATATTATTACTTTAAATCAAGCTTCTTATCTGTAGTCTGTTATACAGTACGTTAGGTAATTCAACTATGTGGATTGGAATATAAATCTAAAAATCGAAGTTGAATCGAAAATAAATATTTATGTTCACCATGAATTTTCAAAATACAAATATCAGAAAGTATTTAACAGTGTTTAAAAAGACGGAAAACAAGCTTTTGATGGAGATTGCGACTCCACTTCTTAAGGACACGAAATCATCAACATCAAATAAATCTCTTTGAATTTCATTATTCTAGAATAAACAGTTTTGTAAAAATTTAATTATTTCGAAATTTATAAATTTTTGCACCAAATAATTCTTTGTGGGTTTTATATGTTGAAAATTCTTAGAGTTATCATTTAATTAACAATTTACAATCAAATTAATTTATCTGAATTTATTTCCAGTGTTTTTAGATATTGAAATTCATAAAAATAAAATTCAGAACTGTACTTTACTTGAAGATTCCATTTTTGAAATTTAAATCACCTTTCTTATGTTGTTGCAAAACTAATTTTTATGTTTCAAACAAAGTTCAAATAAGAAAAAATAATTATTTCTTTACCTTCTCAGAAATGATTCTTTTGAAATAAACTATTAAATACTACTTTAGCAACAAAGCTACTTTCTTCAAGCGCATTTGTATGTAAAAAAAAAAATCATTAACCTATAGCTACGAATAAAAAAAGTCCAAGACAGGAAAGTCGTGTTCGGAAAAGCATTCTAGACTGTGATAAAACTTACTTCAACAGTGCCCACTGTAGGTATATATGCATAGGCTTGAGTAAAGACTGGGAAAACATCATTTACTTCCTTCTCCTTGCATTTTTCTCGTCTAGGCCTCTCTCTGAGTATGGAAACAACAAAACAACATCTGTTTTCTTATTCTCTAAATCGCTGTAAGTCGCTATATATCTTATAGCCTCCCGGTCATACTCTGATAGAAAAATAGAGCTGCCTTTACTGAAAAGCTACTTTGAGTTCGTTTATTTTTTTGGTCCAAAACTTTAGCATTAAAGCGACATTTGAATTTGAGCTCATTTTTATTTTGTTTCTAAATTTTTCTTTCTTTTCCTTAGAACATAAATGATCCATGAGATAGATAGGTTTTCAGTTGTAATGGTAATCCCCAAAAGAGATAATGTTTATTAGAAAATAACTTTTTCTTCAAAAATGCAATTACTTGCTCTTGGAAACCATTTTAGTAGTTATAGTTAACTGAAATGGTAGACTTCGTTACATTATCATTTCAAACGCTGCTAATCTAGAGTGGTCTATTATATAGGAAACTCGTTTTTCAACTGTGTGAATTGATATATATCTGGAAATCGCAGCTGAATCAAAAAGTAATATGTATGACCACCATCATGAATATGATAAATACAAATGCCAGAAAGTACGTAACAGTGTAAGATAGAAACTAATCCTATGATGGTAATTGTGACACCATTTCATTTTGAAACATGTCATATTCTTCAATAATTATCTTTCATTTCTTTATTCCTCTATTTGAATTTTATTATTCTAGATATGGTTTACAAGTACTGCTATGAAAAGTTTTGTAAATATTAAATTATGTGGATATTTATAAAATTTTGCACTAAATAATCTCTTTGTCTCTTTTATACGTTGAAAATTCTTAGATTTATTATTTAATTAACAATTAACAATCAAATTAATTTACCTGAATTTATTTCCAGTGTTCATAGATACTGAAATTCATAAAAATAAAAATCAGAACTGTACTTTACTTGAAGATTCCATTTTTGAAAACAGTTTTCTAATGTTCGTGCAAAACTTATCTTTATGTTTTAGAGAAACTTCAAATAAAAGAGAAACAATTATTTCTATACCTTCATAGAAATTATTCTTTTGAAATAAACTATTAAATTATACTTTAAAAACAAATTTACTTTATTCAAGCGCATTTCTATCTAAAAAAAAAAAAAATTAACCTGTAGCTACGAATAAAACAATTTCAAGTCAGAAAAGTCGTGTTCGGAAAAGCATTCTAGACTGTGATAAAGTTTATTTCAACAGTGCCCACTGTAGGTATATATGCACAGGCTTGAGAAAAGACTGGGGAAAACATCATTTACTTCCTTATCCTTGCATTTTTCTCGTCTAGGACTCTCTTCGAGTATGGAAACAACAAAAAAACATCTGTTTTCTCTTTCTCTAAATCGCTATAAGTCGCTATATATCTTATCGCCTCCAGGTCATCTTCTACTTTTTTCTACGTTGGGGAGCAGAGTCTGATAGAAAAATAAAGCTGCTTTTACTGAAAAGCTGCTTTGGGTTCGCATTTTTTTAGTCCGAGTACTTTAGTATTAAAGCGATCTTTGGATTTTGAGCTCATTTTTATTTTGATTCAAGACTTTTTTCATTCAATTTCCTTAGAACAAAAATGCACTCTTTGAGATAGACCTCTTTCAAGTAGTAATGGGAATCCCCAAAAGAGAATAATGTTTTTCAGAAAATAACCTTTTTTTTTTTTTTTTTTCAAAAATGCAATTACTAGCTCTTGGAAACTATTTTAGTAGTTATACTTAACTAAAATGGTAGAATTTCTTATATTACTATTTCAAATGAAGATTCTTATCTGAAGCCTATTATACAGTTCGTTGGCTAGTTGAACTGTATGGATAGGAATATAAATATGGATATCGAAGCGCAAACAAAATTATTATGTTTTCCAAGAGTATGATAAATACAAATACCTTGAAGTAGTTAACTGTGTTTAAAAATATAGACACTAGCCCTTTGATAGAGATTGTGACTTTACTTTCTAAGGACACGTCATCATCATCATCAAGTAAAACTCTTTGAATTTTATTATTCTAGTCAAACTTTACGAGTACTAGATTGAAAAGTTTTGTAAATATTAAATATTTTGGAAATTTACATAATTTTGCACTAAATAATCTCTTTGTGGTTCTTATGCATTGAAAGTTCTTAGATTTTAGATTTCATTAACCATTAACGATAAAATAAATTTATATGATTTTATTTCCAATGTTTTAGATATTGAAATCTTAAATATAAGAATCAGAAGTGAACTTTATTCAAGAATTCAAATCAGTTTTTCTAATGTCCGTGCAAAACTAATCGTTATGTTTCAAAGAAAGTTCAGATAAAAAAAAACAATTATTTCTATACCTTCTTAGAAATGACTTTTTGAAATAAGCTATTAAATACTACTTTAAAGACAAAGCTACTTTTTTCAAGCGCATTTGTATGTAAAAGAAAAAAAATAACCTGTAGCTACGAATAAAAAAGTCTAAGTCAGAAAGCCGTGTTCGGAAAAGCATTCTAGACTGAGATAAAACTTACTTCAACAATGCCCACTGTAGGTATATATGCACAGACTTGAGCAAAGCCTGGGAAAACATCATTTACTTCCTTATCCTTGCATTTTTCTCGTCTCGGCCTCTCTCTGAGTATGGAAACAACAAAACAACATATGTTTTCTCTTTCTCTAAATAGCTAAAAGTCGTTATATATCTTATCGCCTCACGGTCATACTCTACTTTTTTCTACGTTTGGGAGCAGAGTCCGATAGAAAAATAGCGCAGCTCTTACTGAAAAGCTACTTTGGGTTCGTTTTTTTTTTTATTCCAAATACTTTAGCATTAAAACTACCTTTGGATTTTGAGTTCATTTTTATTTTGATTCAAAAAGGCTCGTTTTCATTCGTTTTCTTTAGAACTTAAATGCACTCTATGCGATAGATCGCTTTCCAGTTCTAATGCGTATCCCCAAAAGAGATAATGTTAAAAAAAAGAAAACAATTAATAGCTCTTGGAAACTATTTTAGTAGTTATAGTTAGCTAAAATGGTAGAATTCGTTTTATTATTATTTCAGATAAAGCATCTAACATGTAGTCTATTGTACGTTGGGTAGTTGAATTATGTGGATTGAAATATATATCTGAAAATCGAAGGTGAATAAAAAATTAATATGTATGTTCACCATGAGTATGATAAATACAAATATCAGAATGTATTTCACTGTATTTAAAGAGACGAACCCAACTTTTGATGGGGATTGTGACAATATTTCCTATGGACACGGATCATCATCCTGAAATAAAACTATTTGAATTTTATTATTCTATCCAACCTTTACGAGTACTAGAATGAAAAGTTTTTAAAATTCAAAATTAGTTGCAGTCGCAGTTTGAATATTTTTATATAATTTACCCAAAATATTCTCTTTATGACTCTAATATGTTTAAAATTCTTAGATTTATCATTTAATTAACCATTAACAATCAAATAAATTTATGTGAATTTATTTCCAGTGTTTTTAGATATTGAAATCCATAAAAATAAGACACAGAACAGTTCTTTTTTTGAAGGTTACATTTTTGAAATTCAAATCAACTTTCTAATGTCTAACTAATGTCTTCTGTGCAAAACTAATATTTATGTTTCATAGAAACTTCAAATAAGGAAAAAAATTATTTCTATACCTTCTTAGAAATGATTGTAATTGTCAACCAGTTGATTGCTTAATTGCTTATTTTAATTATTATATGCACAATGAAATTATAATAAACACAATTATAATAAACTACAAATGATATATCTGTAATAATTATCAAGTTAAGTAGTAATTTAAACATATATCTATCGAAACCTTAAAAAAAATTATATAAAGAGAGTTAAAATTGCAATTAAAAAACTAAAAAATAAATATAATACAATATTTATTATTCCATGTATCATTATTAAAGTTAATCATTTCGCAATAGTTTAATACACATTAACTTAATAAAAATTACTGAAGATAACGTACGTGGAGAAAATAAATTCAATAAAATATCTCATAAATAAATGTATACTATAAAAAAAAATTCGATCACATTTTTATAGACTGTTTGTTGTCTAAGAACCACAATTTGAAATATTAATAAAACGATCTCGAAGTTTATATTGCCCTGACATAAAAATGTAACAAAAATATTGCATATATTAGTTGCACAATATAACAACACAAAAAAAACTATTTTAAAAAATAGGTGCCATAGGAATTTCTATAAACCCATAGAAATAAAGATATAATTCATTACAATAAGAAATCACATAAAGTAAAAAAAGAGATTGGTAATGAGGATTTATTTAAAAACAATTAATGAGTTAAAATTTTATTTAAATAGAATACGTTAACTTTTGAACAGATTTGCCTTTGATAAAAAAGTCAAATCTGTTCAAAAGTTTCTTCAATTCCAGTTTCTTAAAGAATATTATGAAATAATATTCTTTAAGAAACTGGAATCTTAGTTCCTAAATTTTCAGTCCTTTGATCATTAACTGCAAAATTTAATAGAGTTGAAAGTTGGATATGCTTTTTTACCTTTGAAGTACTCGGTAATTGGAGATACTTATTTTCAGATTTATTTAGCATTTTTATTTTTTGAAATCAAAGCTCATGCTTTGAAATTTCTAAATTAATGATTTTTTTCATAATGTAGGATATGCAATTCTATTTCCATTTATGGTATATAAAAAAGAAATTAATTAAAACTAGTTGCAAAAGTAATATTACCAATTAATATTCACTTGAAAACGATATCAATTTTAAGGGAATAATGGATTTTCTACCATTATAAATAATAGCATTATAAATAACTAGTGTATATTGACCAATTTTTAATTAATATAGAAATAAAAGATGTATAATACACTGCTCAAAAAAGTATTGGATTTCTAAATGAATTATGTAAAATACCTCTTATATAAAATTTCAAGTGTTTTATGCAAAATAATTTAAACATTAATTTTCAATTTAGGAAATGAATTGCATTCTTTATGTTGCTTAAGTATTTTTAGCAATAAATGAAAATTGAGTGAAACATTTTCGATTAATTTGAAAAAGTGATGAAAAACCAGAGAAAAGAGAACACTAATTAATTAATTAACATTTAAGTATTAGCATCCGCAGAATTAATAGATTAATTAACGTTGATAAATGACTTAATTCTGCTAATGCTAATTAATTAATTTACTGATTATATGGCATGTTCTAGATGTTAATAAGTTAATCAATTTTGGATTTCATTCCTTAATAAAACTATCTTAAGAATATTATTAATAATTTCCTTTTTTTTTTACTAATTTTCTGGATGTTTCTCACCATGTTTTTGTATATTTTTGTCTATGTTCTTTTCTTCTATTTTCAACTAATGACTTTATTATTGAAATTTAACAAAGTTTTCGATCATTGCAAATTTTGAAAAAGATTACGCCCTCATTCACAATAAATATATCCACGATTATCACTGAATATTTGCTACACATACATCGTATCAAAGAATTTAATATTCCATTGAAATATAAATTCAGCTTACTATATAAACAATGACCCCGAAACTCTATTCATCTTAAGGAAAATACTTTCATTCTGTTCTAAAGGTTTTAAAATATCGATCGTATATTGTTTCTTCGGAATTTACTTTCCGATTTCATACCAAAAATAACTATATGTTCTTCAGATTAATATAAAATATAAATATATGTATGTATATAGACCAAACAAATGAAGAAGCAAAGTATTAAATTTGTATGAAGGTAAATATTATGCCGGTCCGGGCCAGCAGTAATTTTTTTCGTTGTAATAAAATAGAAAATATGACAATATGTTGTGATGACCAAATGGTTGAACAGTCATGCTATATTTCGAGCTTATGATAGTTTTATATTTTTAGTGTTTATGATACTACAAGATAGTTACAGTTATTCACAATGTGTAATAAGCTCCCGATATAGAGGCAAATTAATGAAGCATCTAGTCAAGGCAAAATGTCTTCTAGCCATGGGCAATTTATTATGAAATTTTTATAAGATAGTCATGTTCAAGTTGTTGCCATTACCAATTTTATTAGAGTTTATTATAAGTAATTGATAAAAAGCACATAACAAAACTCGCAGCTCTCCGTTTATTGAAATCTGTGAGTCTGCAGATTGATATATCCGTTTTTGCACTGTGTTAACTCTGATGCAATCGGCTGCATATTGTAGGAATGCTATTAAAATACTGAAAAAAATTACTTGGACAGCCAAAAATTTCTTGTTTGAAATCAAATATGCAGTGCTTGTATGCAGGCTGGTATCAGGAAGGGATATGATATAATTTTTTTCCATCATGCACAATCAGTTCTATTGTTATTGTGCAAAGAAATTATAATGCATCCATCTACCTCACCTATAAAAGCTATTGTATTCTTTTATTCCCACTGTATTTTTATGGTGACATAGCGATACGCTAAGAATAATAATCAAAATATTGTACTATTTTGTATTTGTTTGACTATATGAAAATGATTCTTTATTGGATTATTCCAGTCCTTAAATTCTCCCAAAGAGGTACCTACTCGGTGTTTTTTACATTTATTTGTGCTTTACCACACCACCTGTGCTTAAAGTTGAGGTACCTCTTAACGATTTTTTGAATGATGTGGGTGAAATGGTGCATCCCTATTTTTGAACGGACATCTTCGTCAATGTTGGCATCCATAAGATAGAGCATCAACCAAAAACAATTGTCAACTTCTGAATCGATTATTTTACATAAAATCATATCTATTTACCTTATATTTATGGACTACGATATTTACTAAGGGCTTTAGAAAATAAATGAAATTAATTTCATGACTTTTTTCAATGAATTCATAAATTTGTAAATATATATTTTTGCATAAACAAACTATTTTTTGACAATTTAAGGATGCAGCATTTGCATTAATTTAAAATGTATCCTTGTACTTTAAATTTGTTTGCAAAAATATATAGCTGTAAAATAAAAATAACAATAATAATGTAATAAGCAACACGATAAGTGAAAACAAGTAAAATAAAATTTTATATTTTAATCTGAAATATGCTAAATATGCTGAAATAAATTAAATCTTATTTGCTCTTAATAAAAAGTTTCTATAACTTCTTCTATATACCCCGCAGATTAAGAGACAGGAGAGCCTTTTTACGGTGTAGATATGTCAGCATTACGCCAACGCTCTACAGTCATATTAGACCGTGACATACGATTTAAAGTGGTCTTTAATCTAATCTTCAATATACAATATATATCATATCTGAATATACCTCTAATATTAATATTTAATCTCCAATATACTTCTACATATCTATTTAATATATCATATTTAAATGTAACTCTATAAAACCTGATAATTTTTAGGTATATCTTACAATTAAAAAATACTTTCATTTCCAAAATTTTTTTCCTAATTATGCAATTCTGTTTGTATTATATTTTATTGCTTCTGTAATAATAAAAATGAATCTGTCGTTGATTTGAGCTAGTAATATTTTATGTCTAAAACAAGATTTATTTGTAAAAATGCTTTTCTGGAAATAGTACTTATATATTTGAAAAAATTCATTTTAAATAATACATTTGAGAAACTACAGAAAGGAATGATGTGAATGTTTCCATTGATTGCCAGATAGTACAAAATCTATACGGCACAAAATACTTGCATGTCGTGATAAGACAGACATTACCCACCTAACTTCGCTAATAGTTTGAAACTTTCCAACTTTTTCTATGTCCTTCCAAACTAAAAACATTCTAAGCATCATTTTTCTTTCTTATCCCGATTCTATAGCAGATAAGCAACAGTTTCACTTAAACTTCTTTCTCAAGTGTCGCAACAACGGAAAGCGTACAAAGTTACCAGGAAAGCAAAAAAAAAAAAAGTCTTCTTCTCTACAAGCATGGAACATGAGAAATGCTTTTTGGGAACTTAGGAAGTTTCCCATACAAAAGAAGTTGCAAAAAAATATAAATAAAAAAAATCTCTAGACGTAACCAGTACTACTGGCCAATCAATGGCGGGATTGATTATTTGGTTGGTGGGAATATAGAGAAAAATAGAAATAAAAAATGGACAGTAACACGATTTTCCGATTGTCAGAAATCAGATTTGCCGCTACCGATAAATGTGAATTAATTCCGGTTACCACGATTTCCATTGATTTACCAGATTGTATAGTCCCTTATGTATAAAATCGTGCAAGATAAATTTTTGTTTTACAAAATTAAGATACCTGTTTTTAGTTTTCGGGGTGCTTAATTCGATTTTTATAAATGATATTTTCAAACATATATTTCACAATGAAACAACGAATTAAAATTTTTTTAGTTTTTACAATGACAAGATTGTAAGGCAATCATTCATCAGATGTTTTTGGATGATTTTCAGCATCTGAATATATCATATTTAATAATACTTCAATATTTTATACTCATCAGTAATTCTTTAGTAGTTTTTCTGAATCCCCGTAATTTATAGATTTTATGTACATTTCAATTAGCTGAATTTTTTTTTAACAACTTAGATATTTTAAAAACTATTTTATTTTCCTAATCAACAATAAAGCTGACACAAGCTGAGCAATAATAAAGCAAACACACATTCCACTTTATTTCTATTCAATTTGAGCCCTAACTTAAAATCCCTCTTTAAAAAATCAATTGTATCTGAAGTACAATGTCTCAATACGTGAGATTAGTGCTTCGGAATACACGTTAAACTGTAGGTCCCCCAATTAGACTAAAATATGCAAAGAATGACAGTAGAGCAACAAACTAAATTAAATTAATACGAAAGGTATCAGATAAGTTTTATTATTATACTATGTATCAAAACCAATGTAAAATTTATCGAAATAAATAGTAAAAAAATATTATATATATTTTCTTATACAAATAGTTTTCTCCATTCATAAATGCATTTTTCTACTTCATGTGGAGCAGTTACTGAACTCATAAAATCGATTATTGTTGAAATTTTTGGGGGGGTTCTGGCATTGATAAAAATGTATTTTAACTAAGCAAAACCTAAGCAACAAATGTATTTACCTAAGAAAGGAAACGAAATAAGATTATGTTTACTATGTGTTAAGTTCATAAGGCGAGTCGATTACGAATAACAACTTTCCGACGAATCTAACCATCATAACTCGTTTCACTTTTTTCCCATTCTATTTTGAGCACTAGCCACTTGATTGCCAATAACGACATGCCGACATCAACACACATTCCACTTAATTTCTATTCTAAATTGAGCACTCCGTACCCTTCCTATAAATCCCTCTAAAAAAGAGAAGTAATCAAAGAAAAGTATATCAAAAGTACAATGTCTCAATACGAAAGGTTGCTGGTTCGGAATCCACGTTAAACTGTAGGTCCAGGTCTAGTTAGCCTAAAATGTGGAAAAAAATACGGAAGAGCCTTAAACTAAACAAAACCAATACGAAATGTAGCAGACAAATTCTAAAAGTATACTGTTAAAACCAATGTACAGTTTATCTAAATAAATACTAAAATAAATATTATTATTTATGATTTTTATGCAACATTATTTTTTACATTTATAAATTTATTTTCCTTCTACTGAATGTGGAACATTATGGATAATTAATTATTGTTAAACTATCATTTGTTTTTCGGATGGTTCTTCCATTGATAAAAATTTATTTTACCTAAACAAAACGTAAAGGAAATGTTTACTTAATTAAAAAAATATGCTGAGCTCTGCGATTGGGAAAACTCCCTTTTCCAATTGTAACTATTAAAGTGTAGCGAAAGGTATCAGAGAAGTATTAAAAAGTGCAATTGTATTCGAAGGACAATTTCTCAAAATGCAAGGTATTAAATAAGTTTTAAAAGTATACTATTAAAACCAATGTAAAATTTATCTAAATAAATGGTAAAAAATATATTATTTATATTTTCTTATACAAAATATTTTCTCCATTCATAAATGCAATTTTTTCTGCTGCATGTGGAACACTTACTGAACTTATAAAATCGATTATTGTTGAAATTTTTCGAATGGTTTTTTTAACTTTTTAAAGTTTGATTTTTTTATTTATTAAACGAATTATATCCGCTAATATAATATATATTCTATAAATGAACACTAAAAAACTATATTGTTATTTATGCTTATATACAAAAGTGTTCTACCATTCGTAAAAATTTTCTTTTCTTCTTTATGCGGAACAGTTGTGTAACTTATAAACTAATCGATTATTGTTGAAATTTTTTGGCATGGTAAAAAAAATATATTTAAATAAATTGATAAAAATATATATACCCATTGATAAAAATATATTTTACAAATCAGAAAGTCAGTGAAATAAAATTATGTTTACTTAATAAAAAAATGTCGAACTGTTTGGTAGGGAAAACTTCCATTTCCAATAGTAACGATAAAAGTGTTAAGTTAATAAGCGAATCGATTAAGAGTAACAACTTTCTGACGATTCTAACCATCATAACTCGTTCCACTTTATTCCCATTCACTTTATTCCCATTCTATATTTATTCCCATTCTATGTCCCCTCCCTTCATTTCTCCCTTTCCCCTGAAACCGTGCGATTAAATCCGAAAGACAACATCTCAAAACTAAAGGTATCAGAGAAGTATTAAGAGTAAAAGATAAATTAAAAAATACAGCTATATCAGAAGGACATTGTCTCAATATGAAAGGTTAGTGGTTCAGTATCCTCGTTAAACTGTAGGACTCTGTCTAATTTGCCTACAGTGTGCAAGAAATGACCGTAGAGCAACAAACCAAACCAAATCAATACGAAAAGTATCTGATAAGTTTTAATACGTTACTATGTATTAAAACCAATGTAAAATTTATCTAAATAAATAACAAAAAATATTATTTTTATTTTCCTTATACAAAATTGCTTCCTCCATTCATAAATGCATTGTTTTCCACTGCGTATGAAACAGTTACTGAACTTATAAAATCGATTAATGTTGTAATTTTTTGGATGGTTCTGGCAAAGATAAAAATGTATTTTACTGAAGCAAAACGTAAAGGAAATAAGATTATGTTTACTAAATAAAGAAATATTTCGATTAGGAAAACTTCCTTTTCCAAACGTAACTATAAAAGTGTTAAGTTAATAAGCGAATCGATTACACATAACAACTTTCCGACGAATCTAACCATCATAACTGGTTCCACTTTATTCCCATTCTATTTTGAGCACTCCACCCCCTTCCCTTCATCTCTCTCTGGAAACCGTGCGATTAAATCCGAAAGACAACATCTCAAAGCGAAAGGTATCAGAGAAGTATTAAGAGTAAAACTCCAAACTTTCTCACCTTATTAACTAGCTTGACGAAGATGAAAGGTTAATTAAAGCACCACCTGTTCCACGGTGCAGTCCGTGTGCTTACCTCTGACACCCAATAATGTCGAGAAATGCTGTGCAGAACTTTTCCTCTTTTGCACCGTGTTCTTGAATTATAAACCAAAACGGAATTTTTCTTCCTTGCGAAACGCATTTGTCGCCAACTTAATTAAAAAGTGAGATGTGTGTGTGTGTAAGATTTCCGTATGAAATATACATCTCGTTTATTTCGACCGCTGCGCCAAGAAGAGGTGTGTTCGCGACACTAAAAACTGGGAAGTTTTGTTTTGTGATTTCCTGCCCAAAATAAATGGAGGCCTGTCACTGTATCGAGTTGGAAATTGACTGGGAATTGAGTTAGGGCAGATATGATGAAAAATTGGGTGTTTGTTTTGACTTTTAATGGCAGTAATGAGAGGTTTTTTTGTCAGTTTGCCTATCAGATCATTTGACAGGAAATTACATGCATATATATTTCTATTATTTATTATTTATCCAATTATTTATCAATCAATAACTGAAAATTATCTCACGTGAAAAAGAAATTGATTGATCTAATAGATTATTAATTTTTTGACTAAATGAAACAAATTGTTAAATTAAAAAGTGAAATTTACATTTAATTAAAAGTGAACATATATACTTTGTTTAGTTCAACCGTCTTACTAAGAAAAGATGCACTAAAAATCCATTTGTTGTTTATGAGTTCATTACCTATTAAGAAACAAAACTGTCATATTAGATTGGAAGTAAACATATTAAATAAACATAGACTTAAGCATAGAATTAATTATGAATATTAATTTAACATATTAATCTGTAAGTAAAATGAGAGTTGTTTCACAATGTTTCTCATCAATTAATTTGAAAACAAATTATATGACTAAAATTATAATAAACGTGCCGATATGAATAAATGTCAGTTACCAAAAATAAAAAAGAAATTGATTAATAAATGATGGCATAGCTTAGAATGTTTATTGAAAAATATTTGTTGATCAAATGTAACTATAATTTTAATTTTTAAAAAGACTTAAACCCTGGGACGGAGGATAGAAACATTTTCCTATACTCTTTTCCAACTAAATTTGAAAAAAAAATAATGAATAATTTCAGAAACATACATACAAAATTTCAGATTAATAGGTAAATATATTCTGATTCCACTTTGGGTACTAAATATGCAAAATTAATACCCAAAGTGGTACTAATTTTCCTTATTTAGTTTTGAAAAGCCGGTTTATAAATGGTTTGTAAGGCTGATTCAATCATTCTTCTTTTCTCTGGGATGGACTTCAGGAATTTCAATAATGAATTACAAAAATACTATCACTAGCTAAAAAATTAATGTTTTTTTTAATTATGAGCCTACAGAGTTAATTTATAAGTTAATTTTCGAAGTTAAAGTACTTCAAAAATATTTTATGTTAACAAATGTTCTCAATGTTTAGATGGTCTATATGTTATTTTAATGGCGAATGAAAGTAATGAGATACCTCCACCATTTTGTTTTTTAAGGCTTTGTCAATCTTTTTTAAAAATATTTGAATGAAAATAACATGGCGATGCTTTCAAGTCAGATTCATCCATAAGACTTAACATAGTCTCCTCATGTAAATATTCAGTTTGGTTCATTATACAAGATTTTGAACGACGAACCAATATACGTTTATGTTAACAATTAAAATGTGCTCAATGTTTATAAGGTATATAAGTTATTTTAATGGTGAATGAAAGTACTGAGATACATACACCCTTTTTTCTGTTTTTCCATACATTTTTAAAATATATGTAAATAACATGATGATAATTTCCCGTCAGATACATCACATGAGACTTAACATAGCCTCCAAATTTAAATATTTAGTGCGGTTCATTGTACAGTATTTTGAACAACCCAGCTTCTTCAATTCGAAACTCATCAGCTAATCCCTCAGGATCTACCAAATCTAATAATATGTTTTATATTAAGATAATAGATAATGCCCCCTTCATTCTGAGCCAAAGTTAGAATCTTCAGACCAGTAATTCCATTATGTCATTATAAATATATCCCTGACATAGATATGGAAATTATATATAATGAAATAAAGTACTATATATATATATATGAAATAATATAAGTATGAAATATATAATACAATATATATATGAAGTTATTATTAGAACATTAATATTATTGAATTAATTACGTACTGAAGTTTTTAACAAAAATGTAACATAAAAAACTGAATTGAGTTTATAAAGCTGCTTTGTATAAAATAACAAATAATTATAATTCTAAACATTTTTTTCTAATTAATTAAATTGTTATTATTGTATTCAATAGTACTTTGAAAATATCTTTAACAACATATGTTACGCTCAATTATTAAATACATTCATAATATTTTCATAAATAAACGAATATTATTTTAAGGAAAAGAGATTAAATTTTTCTTTAATATTCATAACATAACAAATACAAAATAAACATTTGCCATTCAGTGAACAAAGATTTAAGCTTGCTCGATAAGCACTTATTTGAAAATTATGATTGCAACAAATTAATTAAAACAATATTTCATTTTTCTTTTTATTCTTCGTTAATAGCTGTTGACATTTACGAAAACCAAATAAAAATAATGCGTGACTAAACTGTCTTCAGCGTAAATAAACACCTTTTAAAATATACCAAATAATCCAAGTCATTATTCTTTCAAAACAAAATATAAATATATCATTAAAATGGGGCCGGAAATTAACAAATGAACTCACAAAAGCACTGCCTTCCTAAATAAATGTAAATTTAATTTTAAGGCAGCGCAAGATAGGGATGCTTATTAAATTGCAGAAAGAAAAGCGAAAAGCCATTGTTTTACAAATGAAAGCCTCAACTTTTCCAGATTACTTCCCCTCTTTCAGATTAAAGATCAGTTTTTTGAGATAAGCGAAGTAGTTTCGCTTTATAAGATTACACTCGAATTCATCGCTGTGAGAAATGTGTATTGTATAAAGATTACGTGAGATACTTGTGCAAGGGTCCTCGAAAGAGATAGAAAAAAAATAACGGAAAAAGAATTTCTGAAATAACCATCTAGCATTCCGTTGGCTGGATAATAAGGAAAGTGAAGTAAGTTTGGCTTTTTTTCAACATTAAATAGTTGTTATTAAAGTTTCAGCATTGTGAAAATGATGCTTAGTATTATAATTTTGAAACGTAATTTTCTTAAAGTAAGAGTTGGAGTTTAAATTTTTGTATTTTCTTATCAGAATTTTCTGCATGTATTGGATGGAATTTTATTCAATATATCAATGACTTTTAAAATATTGTTTAATTTTCAAAATAATAAATGATATATATCATGCCATATGAATTGTTAGATTCATTCAGTCAACAATTTAACAGGACATTCAGTTAAATTGTTAAAATTTCCTTAGAATTTAGATTATTTCCCTCTTTCAGATTAAAGATTAGTGTTTTAAAATAAAATAAGTAGATTAGTGTTTTAAAATAAAATAAGTAGTTTAGCGTTATAAGATTACACTCGAATTTATATATGTGAGTTATGTGTATTGTATAAAGATTACGTGATATATTAGTGTAGGGTCCTCAAAAAAGTTTAAAAAAATTGGGAAATAACCATTTAATATTCCGTAGGCTGAAAAATAAGGAAAGTAAGGTAAGTTTGGTTTTCTCTCAACATTAAATTGTTATTATTGCATTCAAATGTAATTTGTAAATATCTGTTTCACTTAATTAATAAATACATTCATAAAATTTTCATAAATAAACGAATATTATTTTAAGGAAAACAGATTAAAATTACTTTTAATTTTTATAATATAGTAAATACTAGATAAACATTTGCCATTCAGTGAACAAAGATTTAATTCTACTAGATAAACACTTATTTGAAAATTATAATTACAACAAGTCAAGTCATTATTCTTAAGACAATATTTCATTTTTCTTGATATTCTTAGTTAATAGCTGCTGACATTTAAAAAAAAAACAAAATAAAAATAATCTATGACTAAACTATCTTCAGCGTAAATAAACACCTTTTCAAATATATCAAATAATCCAAGTCATTATTTTACAAAACAAAATATAAACATATCATTAAAATGGGCCCGGAAATTAACAAATGAACTCACAAAAGCACTGACTTCCTAAACAAATGTAAATTTAATTTTAAGGCAACGCAAGATAGGGATGCTTATTAAATTGCAGAAAGAAAAGCGAAAAGCCATTGTTTTACAAATTAAAGCCTCAACTTTTCCAGATTCCCACTTTCAGATTAAAGATCAGTTTTTTGAGATAAGGGAAGTAGTTTCGCGTTATAAGATTACACTCGAATTCATCGCTGTGAGATATGTGTATTGTATAAAGATTACGTGAGATACTTGTGCAAGGGTCCTCGAAAGAGATAGCAAAAAAAATAACGGAAAAAAAATTTCTGAAATAACCATCTAACATTCCGTTGGCTGGATAATAAGGAAAGTGAAGTAAGTTTGGCTTTCTTTCAACATTAAATAGTTGTTATTAAACTTTCAGCATTGTGAAAATGGTGCTTAATATTATAATTTTGAAATGTAATTATCTTAAAGTAAGAGTTGGAGTTTAAATTTTTGTATTTTCTTATCAGAATTTTCTGCATGTATTGGATGGAATTTTATTTAATATATCAACGACTTTTAAAATATTGTTTAATTTTCAAAATAATAAATGATATATATCATGCCATATGAATTGTTAGATTCATTCAGTCAACAATTTAACAGGACATTCACTTATATTTTTAAAATTTCCTTAGATTCTATTTCATTTCCCTCTTTCAGATTAAAGATAAGTGTTTTAAAATAAAGGAAGTAGTTTAGCGTTATAAGATTACACTCGAATTTATATATGTGAGTTATGTGTATTGAATAAAGATTGCGTGATATACTAGTGTAGGGTCCTCAAAAAGATTAAAAAAATTGTGAAATAACCATCTAATATTCCGTAGGCTGAAAAATAAGGAAAGTAAAGTAAGTTTGGTTTTCTCTCAGCATTTAATTGTGTTTCACTTTATTAATAAATACATTCATAAAATTTTCTTAAATAAACGAATATTATTTTAGGGAAAACAGATTAAAATTACTTTTCATTTTCATAATATAGTAAATAGAAGATTAACATTTGATATTCAGTGAACAAGGATTTAATTCTACTAGATAAACACTTATTTGAAAATTATGATTAACACTAGTGAAGTCATTATTCTTAAGACAATATTTCAATTTACCTGATATTCTTAGTTAATAGCTGTTGACATTCAAGAAAACAAAATAAAAATAATGTATGACTAAACTATCTTCAGCGTAAATAAACACCTTTTAAAATATATCAAATAATCCAAGTCATTATTTTTCAAAACAAAAAATAAACATATCATTAAAATGGGCCCGGAAATTAACAAATGAACTCACAAAAGCACCGACTTCCTAAATAAATGTAAATTTAATTTTAAGGCAACGCAAGATAGGGATGCTTATTAAATTGCAGAAAGAAAAGCGAAAAGCCATTGTTTTACAAATTAAAGCCTCAACTTTTCCAGATTACTTCCCCTCTTTCAGATTAAAGATACGTTTTTTGAGATAAGGGAAGTAGTTTCGCGTTATAAGATTACACTCGAATTCATTGCTGTGAGATATGTGTATTGTATAAAGATTACGTGAGATACTTGTGCAAGGGTCCTCGAAAGAGATAGCAAAAAAAATAACGGAAAAAGAATTTCTGAAATAACCGTCTAACATTCCGTTGTCTGGATAATAAGAAAAGTGAAGTAAGTTTGGCTTTCTTTCAACATTAAATAGTTATTATTAAAGTTTGAGCATTGTGAAAATGATGCTTAGTATTATAATTTTAAAACTTAATTATCTTTAAGTAAGAGTTGGAGTTTAATTTTGTGTATATTCTTATCAGAATTTTCTGCATGTATTGAATGGAATTTTATTTAATATATCAACGACTTTTAAAATATTGTTTAATTTTCAAAATAATAAATGATATATATCATGCCATATGAATTGTTAGATTCATTCAGTCAACAATTTAACAGGACATTCAGTTAAATTGTTAAAATTTCCTTAGAATTTAGATTATTTCCCTCTTTCAGATTAAAGATTAGTGTTTTAAAATAAAATAAGTAGATTAGTGTTTTAAAATAAAATAAGTAGATTAGTGTTTTAAAATAAAATAAGTAGTTTAGCGTTATAAGATTACACTCGAATTTATATATGTGAGTTATGTGTATTGTATAAAGATTACGTGATATACTAGTGTAGGGTCCTCAAAAAAGTTTTAAAAAATTGGGAAATAACCATTTAATATTCCGTAGGCTGAAAAATAAGGAAAGTAAGGTAAGTTTGGTTTTCTCTCAACATTAAATTGTTATTATTGCATTTAAATGTACTTTGTAAATATATGTTTCACTTAATTAATAAATACATTCATAAAAGTTTCATAAATAAACGAATATTATTTTAGGGAAAACAGATTAAAATTACTTTTCATTTTCATAATATAGTAAATAGAAGATAAACATTTGCCATTCAGTGAACAAAGATTTAACTCTACTAGATAAACACTTATTTGAAAATTATGATTACCACTAGTGAAGTCATTATTCTTAAGACAATATTTCAATTTTCCTGATATTCTTAGTTAATAGCTGTTGACATTCAAGAAAACAAAATAAAAATAATGTATGACTAAACTATCTTCAGCGTAAATAAACACCTTTTAAAATATATAAAATTATCCAAGTCATTATTCTTTCAAAACAAAATATAAATATATCATTAAAATGGGGCCGGAAATTAACAAATGAACTCACAAAAGCACTGACTTCCTAAATAAATGTAAATTTAATTTTAAGGCAGCGCAAGATAGGGATGCTTATTAAATTGCAGAAAGAAAAGCGAAAAGCCATTGTTTTACAAATTAAAGCCTCAACTTTTTCCAGATTACCCCCTCTTTCAGATTAAAGATCAGTTTTTTGAGATAAGGGAAGTAGTTTCGCGTTATAAGATTACACTCAAATTCATCGCTGTGAGATATGTGTATTGTATAAAGATTACGTGAGATACTCGTGCAAGGGTCCTCGAAAGAGATAGCAAAAAAACATAACGGAAAAAGAATTTCTGAAATAACCATCTAACATTCCGTTGTCTGGATAATAAGGAAAGTGAAGTAAGTTTGGCTTTCTTTCAACATTAAATAGTTATTACTTAATATTATAATTTTAAAGTTTCAGCATTGTATTGGATGGAAAATGATGCTTAGTATTATAATTTTTAAAACGTAATTATCTTAAAGTAAAAGTTGGAGCATAAATAAACGAATATTATTTTAGGGAAAACAGATTAAAATTACTTTTCATTTTCATAATATAGTAAATAGAAGATTAACATTTGATATTCAGTGAACAAGGATTTAATTCTACTAGATAAACACTTATTTGAAAATTATGATTAACACTAGTGAAGTCATTATTCTTAAGACAATATTTCAATTTACCTGATATTCTTAGTTAATAGCTGTTGACATTCAAGAAAACAAAATAAAAATAATGTATGACTAAACTATCTTCAGCGTAAATAAACACCTTTTAAAAATATATCAAATAATCCAAGTCATTATTTTTTACAAAAACAAAATATAAACATATCATTAAAATGGGCCCGGAAATTAACAAATGAACTCACAAAAGCACCGACTTCCTAAATAAATGTAAATTTAATTTTAAGGCAACGCAAGATAGGGATGCTTATTAAATTGCAGAAAGAAATGCGAAAAGCCATTGTTTTACAAATTAAAGCCTCAACTTTTCCAGATTACTTCCCCTCTTTCAGATTAAAGATACGTTTTTTGAGATAAGGGAAGTAGTTTCGCGTTATAAGATTACACTCGAATTCATTGCTGTGAGATATGTGTATTGTATAAAGATTACGTGAGATACTTGTGCAAGGGTCCTCGAAAGAGATAGCAAAAAAAATAACGGAAAAAGAATTTCTGAAATAACCGTCTAACATTCCGTTGTCTGGATAATAAGGAAAGTGAAGTAAGTTTGGCTTTCTTTCAACATTAAATAGTTATTATTAAAGTTTGAGCATTGTGAAAATGATGCTTAGTATTATAATTTTAAAACTTAATTATCTTTAAGTAAGAGTTGGAGTTTAATTTTGTGTATATTCTTATCAGAATTTTCTGCATGTATTGAATGGAATTTTATTTAATATATCAACGACTTTTAAAATATTGTTTAATTTTCAAAATAATAAATGATATATATCATGCCATATGAATTGTTAGATTCATTCAGTCAACAATTTAACAGGACATTCAGTTAAATTGTTAAAATTTCCTTAGAATTTAGATTATTTCCCTCTTTCAGATTAAAAGATTAGTGTTTTAAAATAAAATAAGTAGATTAGTGTTTTAAAAATAAAATAAGTAGATTAGTGTTTTAAAATAAAAATAAGTAGTTTAGCGTTATAAGATTACACTCGAATTTATATATGTGAGTTATGTGTATTGTATAAAGATTACGTGATATACTAGTGTAGGGTCCTCAAAAAAGTTTTAAAAAATTGGGAAATAACCATTTAATATTCCGTAGGCTGAAAAATAAGGAAAGTAAGGTAAGTTTGGTTTTCTCTCAACATTAAATTGTTATTATTGCATTTAAATGTACTTTGTAAATATATGTTTCACTTAATTAATAAATACATTCATAAAAGTTTCATAAATATACGAATATTATTTTAGGGAAAACAGATTAAAATTACTTTTCATTTTCATAATATAGTAAATAGAAGATTAACATTTGCCATTCAGTGAACAAAGATTTAACTCTACTAGATAAACACTTATTTGAAAATTATGATTACCACTAGTGAAGTCATTATTCTTAAGACAATATTTCAATTTTCCTGATATTCTTAGTTAATAGCTGTTGACATTCAAGAAAACAAAATAAAAATAATGTATGACTAAACTATCTTCAGCGTACATAAACACCTTTTAAAATATATAAAATTATCCAAGTCATTATTCTTTCAAAACAAAATATAAATATATCATTAAAATGGGGCCGGAAATTAACAAATGAACTCACAAAAGCACTGACTTCCTAAATAAATGTAAATTTAACTTTAAGGCAGCGCGAGATAGGGATGCTTATTAAATTGCAGAAAGAAAAGCGAAAAGCCATTGTTTTACAAATTAAAGCCTCAACTTTTCCAGATTACTTCCCCTCTTTCAGATTAAAGATCAGTTTTTTGAGATAAGGGAAGTAGTTTCGCGTTATAAGATTACACTCAAATTCATCGCTGTGAGATATGTGTATTGTATAAAGATTACGTGAGATACTCGTGCAAGGGTCCTCGAAAGAGATAGCAAAAAAACATAACGGAAAAAGAATTTCTGAAATAACCATCTAACATTCCGTTGTCTGGATAATAAGGAAAGTGAAGTAAGTTTGGCTTTCTTTCAACATTAAATAGTTATTATTAAAGTTTCAGCATTGTGAAA
>BPLQ01015273.1:0-88636 GCA_021605075.1 Caerostris darwini
CTTGATTGACTTGTTCAGTGAAATGAGTGCACGAATCATCCGAATTGCACTGAAATCCACTTGATTGACTTGTTCAGTGAAATGAGTGCACGAATCATCCGAATTGCACTGAAATCCACTTGATTGACTTGTTCAGTGAAATGAGTGCACGAATCATCGAATTGCACTGAAATCCACTTGATTGACTTGTTCAGTGAAATGAGTGCACGAATCATCCGAATTGCACTGAAATCCACTTGATTGACTTGTTCAGTGAAATGAGTGCACGAATCATCCGAATTGCACTGAAATCCCACTTGATTGACTTGTTCAGTGAAATGAGTGCACGAATCATCCGAATTGCACTGAAATCCACTTGATTGACTTGTTCAGTGAAATGAGTGCGTACGAATCATCGAATTGCACTGAAAATCACTTGATTGACTTTGTTTGTTGAGTGAAATGAATCATCCGAATTGCACTGAAATCCACTTGATTGACTTGTTCAGTGAAATGAGTGCACGAATCATCCGGAATTGCACTGAAATCCACTTGATTGACTTGTTCAGTGAAATGAGTGCACGAATCATCCGAATTGCACTGAAATCCACTTGATTGACTTGTTCAGTGAAATGAGTGCACGAATCATCCGAATTGCACTGAAATCCACTTGATTGACTTGTTCAGTGAAATGAGTGCACGAATCATCCGAATTGCACCGAAATCCACTTGATTGACTTGTTCAGTGAAATGAGTGCACGAATCATCCAGTGCACTGAAATCCACTTGATTGACTTGTTCAGTGAAATGAGTGCACAGAACATCATCCGAATTTGCACTGAAATCCACTTGATTGACTTGTTCAGTGAAATGAGTGCACGAATCATCCGAATTGCACTGAATCCCACTTGATTGACTTGTTCAGTGAAATGAGTGCACGAATCATCCGAATTGCACTGAAATCCACTTGATTGACTTGTTCAGTGAAATGAGTGCACGAATCATCCCGAATTGCACTGAAATCCACTTGATTTGACTTGTTCAGTGAAATGAGTGCACGAATCATCCGAATTGCACTGAAATCACTTGATTGACTTGTTCAGTGAAATGAGTGCACTTAAATCATCCGAATTGCACTGAAATCCACTTGATTGACTTGTTCAGTGAAATGAGTGCACGAATCATCCGAATTGCACTGAAATCCACTTGATTGACTTGTTCAGTGGAATGAGTGCACGAGCCATATGCGTCCCTTCAGAAGGGCGTTAATGATGCTGTTGCTGTCCAGTTCTATGAAGGGCCTCCACCGCAGACGGCCCTGGGGGAGGCAGTCTTCTAAACGGTTTCATATCTATCTGCAAATTGAATTGTCACATGTTAAAGAAGGGATTCAGAGATTCCTGCCTGTAACATATTAAATAGTATTCCATTTTTATAATTGCTATGACTATTTTTAATAAAATAAGTAAGGGTTTATTATGACGATAAACGTAGTCATGAATTATTAATACTTTCATATTGAATATTAAGGGACCTGATGGCCAAATGGCTAGTTCTATGTACCAGTTCGAGCCCCCGCGATGGTATGAATGTTTGTAGTATTTTGGAATCCACTTTAAACCGTAGGTTCCGATCTAATTAGTCTTCGTGTGCCCAAAGATGATCGTAGACCGACAAGCCAAACCATGAGGTTCGAATCCTGACAGTGGCAAGGATGTTTCTTTTTTGTGCTTAGGAATCCAATGCCAACTGTAGGTCCTAGTCTAATGAGCCTAAAATGTGCACAAGATGGCATAGAGCTAAAAACCAAACGAAACGGTACTAAACTTGTTTTATTTTGTGTATTGATTTTTCCAACACATAAATAAAAAATGTTCGGACTTCCTAGACAAAATATACATTTGATTTATATTATTTTCCATAAGATTATAATTACTATGATTCATGAAAATTCCACTACATAATTTGCAGTAGTGCCTCTTTTTTACGATCACTTCAGAAAGAAAAATCCGAATCCGATTGCACAGATTTTATTTTTTGGTTTCCATAAATCTCTGTAGAGTATGTTTGGAGTGGTACGTAGGTCCCGCTATAATATGGATGTAGAGTGCTGTGGGAGTAGTGGGACTCACGTTCGCAGCATATCTGCAAGCTATAATTTCCCTTGGGTAGTGTTCAATGAGTAACAGCGTTCTTCCGCGCAGTCCACTTGGGCTGCTCACAGGGAAATGGTAAAAAATAATGCCAGATATATTAAATATATTTAGTTTTGATAATAACTGATTGGAATAATAATGAATAAGCTGTGTCCGAAATGTAGGAAAATATTTCACTTAAAAATTAATATACGTTTGGGAAATAGCTATAAAATTTAGTTAGTTAATAATAACACACAAATGTATACCTGTTTTAATTTTACCCAATAATACCTAAACTAATTTATAGTTGTTTTAATTTTACCTAATAATACCTAAACTAATTTATACTTGTTTTAATTTTACCCAATAATACCTAAACTAATTTATACTTGTTTTAATTTTACCTAATAATAACTAAACTAATGTATACTTATTTTAATTTCACCCAACAATAAAAAATTTAAGATTACCCAATTTAAGATTTGAAGTGATAATACTTAAACTAATGTAAGCCTGCTTTAATTTTACCTTATCTAACACTAATAAACTATCATGTCCACGAAATCGACAGATTCAAATAAAGGTAAAATGGTATTAATTCATTTAATTTGACTACGAATTACAGCTTCATTCTGGGAAGTTCATAATAACATCGACTGAATGACTTCATTATAAATTGAATCGCCCTGGATGTTTGAACATTCTTTCAGCCATTTGATTTTTTGAATTGAATTAATGCCCTATCACAATTTTTTTCCAAAACACAGTTGGATGAAACGGAACGATTCGTTCACTCCCGCATTGCAAGTGACTCGAATCATGAAAACTTAACGAACGCACCCCACCCCATTGAGGACAGTGCAGAGAGGGGCGCTTTCGAAAATTATGATTTCAATTGTCTCGCCCGGAATCTCGGGTGGGGAGTGCGAACCCTTCCTTCCCGGGTCATTAAAATGACTGAGACTTAATTAAAACTATAATTAAACTTAATTTCACAAATAATTCCGCATACTTCTGGAACAGAGAGCACGTGACATGGAGCGAAAAGATTTTCTGAAATGTTTCTCACGGGGGAGCGTTCTAAGAATTCAATCAGGGATTTAAAAGGGTGTGTGTGTGGGAGGGGGGGTCTTTTCTGGAATGGTAACTCAAATAAATGTTTCAAAACTTATTAAACAGCCCATTCATGGACGACGCTCTGTTCATTCATTTATTTATAATGGCAATGAAACATGTAGGATGTTAAATACGATTCAATTCAAATGCATATTTTCCAAAGAATTACATTTCATATTCGTATTGTCTGAAATATTTTGTCTCGATGTTTTCTTTTAAGAAAACGTTATTTATTGTTATTAAACTGATAGAGGGGTCTGATGGCGGGTGGCTAGCACTCTGTATCATTGTTTTCGAGTTCGAATCCTGGCGGTGCCATGTGGTAGTGGTTAGAAATCCATTTTAAATAATAGGTCGAGGTCTAATATGGTTTTGGAGTGTATAGCTGACAACCCTACCCCGTAAAATACTGTACAAACCCTACCCCGTTTCATAAAACAACATTTATTTATTTTTAATTAATTTCATTTAATAAACTGGTAAATTTACCAGATTTTAAAAACATTACATTCAAATATTTAAAACCAACAACAAATATTTTCATTTGTGTACTTATTTTAAGAAAATATTTAAACTATAAAAGTCTATCTATAAAAGTAAGCCTATTAAAATCATTATTATATTACATAAATCGGGGCTTGATGGCCGAGTGACTGGTGCTCGGTACCACAGGTTTCGGATTCGAGTCCCGGCTGTGCCGGGGGGTGGATGTCTGTAGTTGTTCGGAATCCACTTTCAACCGTAGGTCCCGGTTCAATAGGAATCTAGAGTATTGTTGAGGTAGTATAACTCTCGACCGTAACGTAACTTCAAGCTACGCGTGAAACCTTTGTAGTGCTCAATGAGTGACAGCGGAGCAGCCCTTGCTTATGGCATTAAAGATGAACTGTCTCCGTGTTTCCAGCTGCATTAGAACTACTGGTAGATAGACAGTTACAGAAAATTAATCTTTTTAAGCTTTCATAAAATATTTTATATTTTTGAATGTTAATACTTTTTAAATGAATGAAATAAGTTTGTAAACCTCGTGATAATAATGAAATCTTTGCAGATTTGCTAAAGCTCTGGCTTTTGGTACCACAGGCTTTAGTTTCGAATCGTGGCGGTGACATGGATGTTAGTGAGTGGCCGGAATCTATTTCAAACTGTTGGTCCCGGTTGGCTCACAAAATAACGACAAATCAAACCTACGTGTCCTGCAGTGCGGGAGGGACATACTATGAGTAATCTACTCATAGATGGAGTGAAAGGAGGCAGCTTCTGTTGGGATGGATCTCCCGTAAGTAGAAGTCTTATTTGGCTCCGTGACACTCTAACAGTCCTATGAGACCAGGACCTACGGTTTAAATTGGATTCCGAACCGCTCACAAAGATCAGTGGCACCGCCGGGACACAAACTCGAAACCGGTGACAATGTTCGTAGCCTCTCTTCAAGCTACTCGTGCCCAACTGGGTAGTGCTCAATGAGTCACAGCGGTGCAGCCTTTGCGTATGGTATAAAGAATAACAATCTCTGTATTGCCATTTGCATTAGGACAACAACAACATAATTGAAAATTAAAATTATAGTACATTGAACATTATAATTATTTACGTTTACTATTGTGAATATAAATGTCACACAATATGTAATTACTGTTTTATATTTTTAGCAATCTGTACTTTTTATGTGTGAATATTACTCTTTCTGGAAATTTGTATTTTCTTGGAGTTTATGACTGCTCCTATGAATCACTAAAATTTCTCTATTGCGTTCCTTGCATGTCAAAAATGTATTATTTTAAAAACATCCCCCTTTTTTTCAGAAAGTGTTTCAAGCGAGTTCGATTTTTCTTTTTCCCAACATCCAATGAATGCTCGAAACATCTGGTCGCCTTCTGTACCTTTAACCAGCTTATTGTTAATTTTTAAGGGATAGCAAAATAAGAAATTTATCAACCTACCAAAATTGATTTTTTCTCTCTCTTGTGGAGGTACTATAATGTAATGTACGCCTTAAGAACTGCAAATTAGAAGAGCATGTTTTTATATAAAGCACATTTTTTTCCAGTTCAATATTTTATGTAAGTAACAGTAACAGTGTGTTGTTTTTACTTGCTGTTCTTTTACCAGAAAGAAAAGAAAACCTGTGTAATATGCCTTGACTTTTAATCAATATATGACTTGAGTTACGTTTCCTGCCAAAGCATGCGTTCTCCCGATTGAAAATGTAGGATGCGAGCAGGAGTTTTGCACATTACTTTGCGATAAAGAAAATCACAAACTGATGTACAGAACAACGGTGTGTGCAATCATATAAATAAGAAAGCACATGTTATTCAATTCAGCTTTATGAAATTTTTAACTTCTAATGCTATTTTATTAAATATTAGTTTGGTGCATAATTATGAGGCGTTTCTTTGACGTGCTGTGCTTTAATAAAAATGTACAATATTTTTTAAATTTATGAATGAAATTACCCTTGCATCGTTTGTGCAGCTCGACCTCGGTGTAGTTGGTTTGAGACACAGGATTAAGAACACACATATTTATTTTACACGTTCTGAAATACCACATAAACACCACAATTAACTACAAACGATATTTAACATACAACATATAACACATCTAAAGACATATATATTCGTGGAAGGATTCCTTTTCTAAGCGGCAGCCGGATGGCCAACTGTAATGTACGCTCTGGCCGTTGTTACCGAAGGTTTCTGGTTCCGAATCCTGGCGGAGGCATGTGAATTTTTTGGTGGTTTGGAATCCATTTTAAATCGTAGGTCTCTGTCTAAGAGGATCTCGGAGAGTTGTAGGGTGAGGCTTGCCATTCGCGTCCGTAGCCTATCTTCAACAACAAATGACCCCTTTTGCTCAATGAGTCACGTCGGTGAGCACGTTTCATGGCAAAAAATGTCGCTGTATTGTCCAGCTGCATTAGAAAAACAACAAAGTTGACAGATTTTTACAACTTTTAATATTATTTCAAATATCTTGGTGGTGTGGAATAAACACTAAGAAAGAATTCCCCAGGTATGAGAATGACAACATGCCGCCTTTCTTATAAACCTTCTAAAAATACTTCCACCCCTTCAGAGGCGCAGTTTTGATTTCCGTATCGTGGGATAAATAAAACATGTTGGAAAATACTTCTTCCATTCAACAGAAATAGTGAAAGGCTGCGTTTGAAATGGAATCGAGTTGGTTTGAGACACAGCTTAAGGTAAAAAGCAAACGATTTTTTGTTGCGGATACCACATAAGAGCTCCACAAGTGTAAGGTTTCAAACGACCCTGTGATGGAATAATAAATATAGGAGTGGGATAAGTGGGTGAATTTATAGGTGTCAGCGGCCGTGGGGCGCAATTAATCGTGCAGTACGTTCCATAATAAAAATCAAAGCTCTTGATGAGTTCTGTAATTGGCATAGTTTAATTCCCCCGGGTGGAGGCATGATCAATGCATCGCGGTTTGGAATCCATTTTAAAGAAGATTAATGGAAAGACGATCTGGAATCGACGTGTTGTACGAGTAAAATCCATACCTGCTCAGGGAAAGAAAACTTTGATATTTCTTACTCATTGAGTCGGCATGCACTGAAAATACAGGATTATTATAATTTAAAAATCGAATCCATTTTCAAAGTTGCCAGATAAAGAACCACTTGTTACAATGATTAGAATTACTTGAAGAACGACGTGGTAGATGGGCCTTCCACAAAAGTGTCACAACTGTTGAAGGACTCGGAAGTCATTTTCCGTCCAAACACCGAATCAATCGAGCACATTGAACACTACAGTAGGTTTCATCTGCAACTCATACCAAATACGTTGTCGTTTCGATACAAAATATCATTTGCAGCCGAATTCACTTTCTTTAGGCCGATTAAAAGTGTCCTCTATTAATACACTTTGGAACTCTTTTGATGCCATACCATTTCCCCTTTTCCAGTATCTTCAGTTCAAATGTGAACTCATTATGATGAGGGTTTATTTTATGACAGTACTTTGAAAGTGGATATAGTCTGAAGTCTATATGATATAGTCTATAATCACCCTGGATATAGTCTGAATTCCCGCTTATATTTTGTAACGGTTTAATAAAAAATGGCCGACAAAGATATGTTTATAACAGAGTGTAACTTTAATTAAAACACGTTTAATATTTTGATGCTACTTCCAACATTGTCTTCATGCCCTTATTTATTTGTAATTTTAATTTATGATGCGACAGTTTATGAAATTTCAAATGCAGAGAGGTCAACTTAGGTAACATATGGCTTTATTGGAAACCAACCCATTACAAACTTATTAAGGAATGCATTAACCACTTTTTTTTTTTTTATAAAAGTCATTTTCCATACAATACAAAATTTCTGAGATAATGTTTGAAGCGTTACTATTTTTGAAAAATATTTACAAAAACAGTGCTTACTTAAGTAGTTAATGCATTCTAATGTGCAAATGCCTTGAATTTCCGTCGTTCGTCGTCAACAGTTGAAAGAGGGAATTCTCGTCTCACGTCTTTCTAGTGTTAATTGAATACTGTAGTGTTGCCGCTGTTTGTGCATCTTGATTGTAACGGGGTGTAGTTGGGTTGAGACACAGGTTTGAGAACACACAGCTCCATGTAGTTAAATCTCACAATTGTAGCCATTGCTTTCGTAGAAGAGGAGAGACTGGATGGTGATTGGGAAAATGTCTTCTCATCGAGCCTGAGGGGCATTTATGATAACTCACATAAAACACTCAACTGTGAGGAAGTTATTTAAAAAGCAAGTATTCCAAGGATGTTTTGCCCCTCCGCCCAACAAATTTTTGTAGGCTTTTTGTGGCATATATTAATATGAACACGGGACGTACCGTTTGCTGCCCAAAAATGACTCTTACATATCGTACTAATTACCAAGTGACCAAACTATCATTTCCTGAATGAAAATTAGATTTTACCAATTTCTTGTATGTACGTTGCTGAAATAACTTCAACAACTCAATGGCTGCCTGGTGGCCATTTGGCTAGCTCTCTGACGTGTAGTACCACAGGCTATAGCTCCGAATCCTAACGGTGGCATTGATGCTTGTGAGTGGTTCGGAATCCACGTTAAACGGTTGATCCTGGTCTAATTATTCTGAAGTGTGCACAAAAGGAATGTAGAGCGACAAACCAAATCTATAGTAATCTAGGCGATAAGTAAAAACAAATGTTCGACTTTCCCGTGGTCAGCAAAATTTTCAAGAATAAATTATTTGGCATCAGACTCGCTACATATGTCACGGGATTTTGTCATTTGAATTGAAATTTACGATTCGCACTTTTTATTTGTATCTAACGATTTAAACTTGTTGACTCATCGATAAAACATTCTATAAAAGGAAAAGAAGAAAAAGGATATCTTGAAGCAGTCGGATTCGCTACGTCAATATCATGGGTGATAATTCTTCTTTTTCAAATTTAAGATATTCTTTTTAAATGGTAATTCTTCATTTTCGTGGAGAAATGGTTCGTCGGTTGAGAGTTCAACTCTCTCAACCGACGAAAGCAAGCAAACTTCTCTTCTCACTTTGTAACGACCATCTCCCGGCAGAACTCCAAAAATCTTAATTAGGCCGACAACTTCCCCCTTCCTAAAGCGTGCTCCGACTCCTTAAGATGAGTTAAGGTGCTCTGCTAATTAAATCAGGCAGCGTTCTTAACCAGATGCGTGGGTGTCAAATGACCTAAACGAATCAGCCCCGGGCAGTTCATGGATGGCTCCGGGGGTTGTTTTTCCTTTCTCCCTTCATTTCATTAAAAGTGCGCACCAAAGAATGGAGAAAAGCGAAAGGTCGCGTCATTTCTTTTTCTCCTGCTTCTGTTTGCTTTGGCGGGTGTGGGTCTCTGGTGTGCTAGGTTTGCTTCTCGTAAGAGTCGGTTTAGGTGAACCTGTTCAGTATCTGAGTTTAAATTTCGTTGCAGGTTTTTTTGAGTGTGCTGACTTGAATGTAAGGAGCAGGAGTTAAGAGTAGACCCCCTCAAGAGCTAATAGAGTTTCAATAGGAGCCAGTGTATCGGATGGATGCCTTTGAATAGAAGCGTTTCCTGAGATCCTGCGAATTGATTATTTTAACCAAGCACTTACAGACTTATTTAGAATTCAAATCAGGTGGGCAGAGGTGCAGACGAAATAAATAAGACAGCATAGAGGATGGTGCTTTATTGAAAGATTCTCAGACGTTAATTGAAATCTGGGAACTAATCATCCAGTATAAGATATTTATTTTGTTATTGCTACTTATCCCACTGGATAGACAACTAGACCCAACCCACGAACCCGTATGGACCTCATGGAAGAAGGGAAAGGTGGGATGTAGCTTCTGTTGGAATGGAGCAGCCGTAGACAGAAATTTGGCTGGGTTCCATGATGCTCTTTACAGTCATAGAGAAAAAAGCGACCTACTGCTTAAAGTGGATTTCGAATCACAAACCTCCAAGGTACCGAACGTCAGAGCACTAGACACTCGGCCATTCAGGCCCTGAGGCATATTTTATTCAGTGATTTATATTTTATTGCAAACATGAAGATCAAAACCTCTCTCAGCGAAGCGTTAATCATAATGAGGAGTTCCCAGAATTATAATAAATTAATAAATCTCGTTGCATGTTTTAAAATTGTACTCAACGAAGAAGACGTTTTTTACTAACGCAACCATTTATTTTTTAACCTCTATGTAAACGGAACTTATGACCATTTTAGATATGGGGCCTGATAGCTAAGTGATTAGCACTCTGCTGCACAGGTTTCAAGTTCGAGGTCCGGTGGTACATGGGTGTTTGTAGTGGTTCGGAATCCACTCTAAACCGTAGGTCCCAATCTAATAGAATCGTAGATCGTGTCCGGGGGTAGTGTGACTCGCGTCCGTAGCCCTTCTTCCAGCTACACGTGCCCCCTGGGTAGTGCTAAAGGAGTCAGAGCGGTGCAGATCTTGCTTATGGCATAAAGATGAACTGTCTGTGTATTGCCAGCTGCATTAGGAAAACAAACTATTTTAGATAATAGTACTTGTATTAAAAAAGGCATGCTTCTTCATAGTTTTTATTCTTTTATGAAATGGACAGGAATTAAAAGTACATAATTGGATTGTCCTTACATCATACTGACCGCAATTGTGCTACGGTATCTTTGGTGTTGATTACAAATGAGAATATTTTATATAAAAATGTAAGTTCATTTATTTTCTAATGCAGCTGCCAATACAGAGACAATTAATCTTAATGCCATATGCAAGGGGTGCCCCGCTGCTACTCATAGAGCACTACCCAGGTGGCACGTGTAGCTTGAGGATAGGCTACGGGCGCGAGTCATACTATTCCCGCAACGTTCTAAGAATCCATAAGATAGGGCCCTACGGCTTAACGTGTATTGAGAACCACTACAAACATCCATGTCACCGCCGAATCCTGGAGCATCAAGTGCCAGACACTCGGCTATTCAGGTCCTATTGAGTTAGGGTTTTATGCTTTAAAAAATGGACTGAACCTTCTTTTCAGACAGATATTGAACAATTTTATGTATTTTCAATTGCATGTTTAAATAAATCTAAAAATGAATCTTTATTTCTGTACGGAGATGAATATGAATGGGAAATAAACATTTTTTATGAAGCAAGTATACTGTCAGTCATGTTTCATAAAGAATGTTTATTTCCCATTCATATTCATTTTATGACTATTTCTTCCAGCAAGTTCAGTGCTGCTAAGAAATTGGGATCCCGTTACATGCCGCTTAACAGGAGCAGGGTGACTTTTTTGGCAGCGGTATTTTATTAGAGAGCAATTGCCGACTCCTCCCCCACCCCCGGAAGGATCGATTAACGATTGTCGAATAGTTCTTCTGTTCTCAAAAATAGGTTCGGGCCCATTGTGAATTCTATCGAAAATCAATATCCTGTCTTCGGAGTCATTGAAAAGAACTCGCTCCTTCTTTGTTGTGTGTTTGTTATTCGGTAATGGATGCACGGAAAACGGTACTTGGCTTAATAGTATGTTTAGTATTCTCGACAAAAAATCAATTTCCTTTTTGATACTACCATTGTTTTGTGGACATTGGTAGGTATCGTGTTCTACTCATGCAGGGGTGGCCAAACCAAATGATCTTGCGGGCCACTTTGGAAATTCATCCTAACTCCACGGGTCGCATATAAAGTTATATATTATTAGATTTAGACAAACTACGGAAAGTTTTTTGGACTGAAACATGGAAACATAATGATATATTATTTTTGTGTTTGCTATTATTCTTGCATATAAACATAGATAATAGAATAATAATGATACTAAGGCCACATTGTGAAGAAATATAGGACACTGAAAGTGAAATATAAAAAAATATATATAAACAGAAACGAAATCATTAAAAAAACATTTATTTTACGAGTGCGATGTGTGTTTCTTCACTCTTTTCCTTAGCTTTTGCAAATCGATCTCCATTTGCTTATTGGCACATCGAAATGGATGTTGCGTCCGTTATGTTTCAGCGTGTTTTGTTGAGTCCGTTTCATATTCGAAAAAAAAACATTTCCCAGGTGCAAGTTGAACCAAAAACTCTAACAACGTTTTGTGCCAGATTTCTCAAATTGGAAAATTTCTCTTTTGTATTGTAAATGTTACAAAAATCTAACAGTACACTCATCAATAAAAAAGGCGGTATCTGTCCTATAATCGCAAGAATATTATTTTAAAATGAAAGTTAATGTTTTCTCATCATATCGACAGTTCATTTTTGAATAGATGGATGCACACATAATGTACATTTTTTTAGTACATTGGTTTTCACTGCTTTGGCCATTATGAAATAAATATATTGTGTAAAAGTGTGATCATTATCACAGGACGAAAAAATATTCAAGGCGGGCCGCAGGTTGGCCACCCCTGCTCTAGGTCACTTTTTCAGCCCTTTTCAAGAAGTGAATCCGAAAGAGGTTTAACCAGAATAGAATCCTCTCCTTAAATGCATCAAGTTCCAATTTCTTCCTCGTAAGAGGCCGGGCCATCTAGGGATTGAACGACGTCTTAAGATAAGACGTCCCAACCAGAAGTCCGGTCTTTGGTCCTTTGTAATTGAACGGGTTATCTGCTCCCGAAACGGTGGCTGAATATGCATGAAACTTCTGGTTGCTGTTTGATGTGGTTATTGGGAGTTCTCCTTGCTTCTCTTTTTGTCTTGTGATAGAGTCAGAGGATTCCCAATGAAACTCAGAAGAGTTTTTGGCTAAACTTTATTGTTTTCACTTTGGCTCAAATGAAGGACCTGGCGAGTATGCAATTGAACAGGGATGATACGCAACTGGAGGAAATGGATGGCTCCTACAGAATGCTGCAAATTGAATGAACCTTTGAAGGGGCAAAAAAGCAAAATATTCCTCCATTAATTAATTTTCATGGTATGTAATTTAGAGTCAACAATGAGATTTTTATCAAAACTCAAAATTAGGTTGGTAAAATTTCCAAACTTAAAGATCGAAAAATGTTACCGTAAAACTATTAAAATAAATGTGCAATAAATGACCACTTACAAGGCCAAAATATTTAAGTTATGTTTGTAAATTTTTTTAGATGCTGGTTTTTAATTAGGTTGTACAAATAGGAGCATTAAAATATGTGCATGTATATTTTTTGCTAAGGGATCTTATGGCCGAGTGGCTAGCGCTCTGGCGCTGGGTACAGGTTTTGGGTTCGAGTCCCGGAAATGCCATGGATGTTTGTAGTAGTTCGGATTCCACTTTAAGTCGTAGGACCCGGTCTCATATGACCGTATAACGTCACGGAGCGTTAGACTTCTTCTCACCCACATCATCCCCATACTGTAAAGGGGCAACTCAGCTCTAGGCGCAGTTATGTGTTGTGATGTGATGTGGTGTGGTATGGTATGGTATGGTGTAGTAGTAATAGTAGTGGTTTGGAATCCACTTTAAACCCTGGGTCCGGGTCTCATAGGATCGTAGAGCGTTGCGGGGTAATGTTACTCCGCTTCCGTAGCTTCAAGTTACACGCGCTTCCTGGGTAGTGCTATGTGAGTAACGTTGGTGCAGCCCTTTCTTATGGAATAAAGAAAACTGTCTATGTATTTGCCAACTGCATTAGAAAAAAAAATTTGAGGAAAGTGGACAAAAGTTCTCTTATTTTGTTTATTGATGCAAATACTCTTAATTAAAAGAAAGTGACAAAAACATTCCATTGACTTGCGTAGCGTCTATTCACTATCTTGGGTCGGTCCCATGTCATACTAAAACAATCCTAAATCCTATTATACTTAAGCAGCTATATTGCATGAACAAGAAAATACATTTATGATACAATCGAATATCTCAAGCTAGAAGAAACACTTCAGAGGAAGTTAGTTCCGTTTCTTTTCGAATTCTGTTTTGAAATCCGAATAAAAAAAAATAAGGACTATTTTTAGACCAGGATTTTCAGAAATTTTATTCTGCATTTGGCCAAAGTCTTCAGTGGAAGAAAGAAGAAATTTTGAGTGACACTTCAGATCAATCTTGAAGGATGCAGAGAAAAAAAAAAGAATTTTTTATTCGATTTTCCTTTAAAGTTTTTCCTTTGATATTCAAAATAAATACTGGCAACTCACAAAGCTGAAATAGTTTTTAACATTCATATGTTTTCTGGGTGGATAAATTAGAACAGGGGCGGCCAACCAAAATGATCTCGCGGGCCACTTTGGAAAGGAACGCCATAGGACGCCTATAGAATAGGACGCCTATAGAATAGGACGCCTTGGAGTGAAGCATTGAAACATTCTGAGTTAATATTATTGCGTTTGCTAATTTCGTTACATGTAAACGTAGATAATGTAATAATCTAATGATACTAAACACACATTGCAAAGAAATATAGAATACTCAAAATGAAATATGAAAAATATATAAATATAAACGAAATAAACAAAATGAAATCATTCAAAAATATATATTTTACTAGTGCGATATGAGTTTCTCCACTCTTTCACTCGGCTTTTCAAATCGATTTTGCAGAATATAATTTAATTATTCTGCAAATTCAAATATAAAATAGGCACTATCTGCCATACATTTGCAAGAATATTATTTTAAAATCCAAAGTTCATTTTTTGTCATCCTTTCGACAGTTCATTTTTGAAAATAAAGATGCACACATAATGTATGTTTTAAACACAGTGGTTTTCACTACTTTGGCCATTACGAAATAAATATATTTTGTAAAAGTTTGATGAATCTCACTAGACACCTCATATGTAGTCTCATCTGAAGTAGTGAGGGAAATCCAATCACTCATCATAGTGAATCTCCCTAAAACTTTTCAATTAAATGAAGGCATGACGTCATTGAAAGCGGAGTCAAAATGTCATTATATTCCGAAAACTGTTATGACAGTTATGACTGGCAGTCGAAAAATGCAGAAGTTCAATTGAAAGCTCTGAATGCGGCCTTTTTTTCGTATTCTAATAACTGGACTCCTCTAGAAACCTCAAAGTTTTGTTCATTGCTAAAGGTCTCATTGTCTTCGCTTTCACGGGAAAATCTTTTATTTTCGGCGATTTTCAGAGTTCTCGAATCTATTTCACCTGGTCTGCAGCAGACTCTAATTATCACACGGCGTGTTACACGGTGTGAAATCACAAGGGATTACTTTGGGAACGGGAGGAAACTCTAGCTTGTTCAGTCACTTTCGAGAAAAAGAGAAAAGCAACACTCTCCTCGCAGAATTCTCTCTTTTCTTCTACAAAAACCTCCCTTTCAGAAAATCCCCGGTGTAATGGCCAATTGGCTAGCACTCTGACCATTGGTACCATAGTCTTCAGGTTCGAATCCTGGCAGTGGCAGGGATGTTTGAAGTGGCTTTGAATCCATGTTAAACTGTAGGTGCCGGTCTGATTAGTCTAGCGTGTGCACAAAATGACGATAGAGCGACAAACCAAACCTTAGGAAAATCCGTCAATTGGGGGGATTAGTTTCCTCGCTTCTCAATTGAGTGGACACTTTCTCAGCTCGTGTTCCATCACCCATCATGATGGAACAACTCATGGCGTAGTCCATATTCCATCTGTAGTTGTTTCGACCTGTGAAGTTCGCACAGACAATCGCTCATTTCATGAGGTCTCATTATACATGATACCGAACATCTGTTATCAGATTTAAGTGGATGATTGTTCTCATGAGTACAAGGTACTGATTGCTTTTATTACAAGTATTCACAACACTGCTTATCTGCCGTCACATTTGAGTGATGGGTTGTTATTATGTTTATTTGTCAAAGAATATATGTTCCTTTCTATCGGGACGGAATGCCGTAACTCTTCCCGTGAGGAAAATGCTACAGAATGGATTAATAACTCCCAGATTATTTTTTGTGGGGAAATTCCGAGCATCCATAAGTCTAATTATAATAAGTCTTAAGTATAAGTCTAATAAGTCTAAGCACTATATAATATTTTTTCGTTTATCTTCAGTGAGTAAATGGTTAAGAAATTGAGAAACTCACGAGTTCAATGTTTAAAAGACTTATTGTAATTGATTAAAAACAAATATTTGCTGACCATATTGAAATTACGTAGAATACATTTATTTCAATTTTTCTATTTCTTGTTATTCTCTCTCACTCGTATATTTGAATGCCGTGGAAAAAAAGAACCCAATCTATCGGATTAAAAGTTCCATCTGGATTGGATAAAAAGCTGGCATTAAGTGGGTTTTGATATCATTCGAAAAAATAAAAAGTCTAATCGAGGTCTTGAAAAATGGATCTGAATGGAAGTATATTTCGCTGTGTTATGAAACACACGCCTCAAAAAATGTAGTTTATTTCAGAAAAGCAGCCATACGGATAAAATTGCAAATGAAACAGAAATATGTTGTCAATGCTTTCTTATACCCAAGTTATGGCCGATTATATAATTGAATAAGACTTTTATGCATGAAGGCATATATGTATTTATCATTAAGTTGGGCCTGATGGCAGAGTGGCTAGCTCTGGTGCTCGGTACCACACGTTTCAGGGACGAGTCCCGGCGGCGCCATGGATGTTTGGAGGGAATCGGAATCGATTTTAAACCGTAAGTCCCGGTCTAACAGGATTGTAGAGCGTTATGGGGGTAGTATAACTAGCGCCCGTACCTTATCTTCAAGCTACATCTGCTCCCCTGAGTCGTGGTAAGTGAGCAACATCGGTGCGGCGCTTGCTTATGGCATAAGACACAAGTGTTTGCCAGCTGCACTAAAACAAAAAAAATATGAAGTGCATTAGGGGCGCAATTGGCTAGAGCGTTCGGCTGTTAACCGAAAGGTTGTGACGGTTCGAGCCCACCTGGGGGTGCTAAATGTTTTAACAGCCCTATTAGCTAAGTTGTTTAAAACGTCGTGATAATAAAGCAAAGGTCGTGGGTTCACTCCTCTCAAAGGCCAAGTTGGTTTCATGTAAAACTCTCTGTCTCTCTTTGGAAATCTTTTGATGCCGTACCGTTTCCCCCTTCTTCGAGTATCTTCAGTTCCCATTTGAACTCAGTGTGGTGAGTGGTTCTTTTTTGACAGCAGTTTGAAAGTGGGACTATAATTATAATCACCCAATATTTTAATAACAATTCTTGCTTTTTGCATCAGTTACCTTACGATGTTACAAACACCTTCTGTCTGAAGGGAAAAAGAATGAGTGTCATTCGGGAAGATAATAGAAACTCCCCAAAAATCCCACCTTGTAATCTGTCTGCCAGTGTATAACGCTTATGCTGCAACCATCTCCATCAGTCTCCAAAGCGGCCTGATAGGCAATTGGCTAGACATCTGGCCTTTGGTACCACACGGTTCAGGTTCTAATCCTGGCAGTAGCATGCATGTGTGTGAGGGGTTCGGAATCCACTTTAAAATGTAGGTCCCGTCCTAATGAGCTCAAAGTGTGCAAAAAATGACCTAGGAGCGAAAAACAAAACCATCACTCTTTTGATTTCTAAAATACGTTCTAACTTTTATCTTTTCGGTGTTATTTGTTATTTAAAATTCAAAACTTTAAATATCAACGCGATTTTTTTTTCATTCCGAAGACACCAGGGAAATATACAAATCTCTTAGTAAAATAAATAAATAAGCATGCATGTTACACTATTGGATTTTATATATCTTAATCCGGGGCCTGATGACCGAGTGGCTAGGGTTCTGGAATTTCTTACAAGTTTCGGGTTCAAGTCCCGATGGTGTTATGGATATTCGTAGTAGGTCATAAATCCCATTAAACCATAGGGTCTCTGTCTAGTATGACCGCAGAGCTTTGTCGGGGTAGTGTAACTGATGCGGGCCTGATGGCCGAGTGGCTAGAATGTAATGGAAGTTTGTAGTGGTTCGGAATCCACTTTAACCCGTAGGTCCAGATCTCCTATGGCCTTAGAGATTCCTAAGAATTCTTCTCACCCACAACATTCCCAAACTGTAAAGGAGCAACTCGACTTTAGGCAGAATGATGTGGAGTAGTAGTAAAGGTTCGACATCCACCTTAATTAAAATAGGTCTAATAGGATCGTACAGGGTTGCGGCGGTAGTGTGACTCGCGTCCGTAGCCTATCTTCAGGCTACACGTAGACGTTGGGTAGTGCTCAATGAGTCACAGCGGTGCAGTCCTTGCTTATGGCATAAAGATTAACTGCCCCTGTATTGCCAGCTGCATTAGAAAGAAAATATATATCTTTATATTTTTTGTCTTGTTGCCCGGTGGTCCATTAGCAAGCCCTCTAGCCTTTGCTACCACAGGATTCAGGTACGAATCCTAGTGGTGGCATTTTTGAGTGGCTTGGAATCCACTCTAAACTGTAGATTCCGGTCTGTTTACCCCTCGTGTGCACAAGATGATCGTAGAGCGACAAATCAAACCTGTTTATTTTAATACAGGATTAAAAATCTATACATCCCAAATATTAAAAAAGACCGAGATTTGAGAAAAATTACATCCAAAACACATATAAATGAAACTATACAAAACTACAATTTCTACATAAAACTTTCCATAACTACATCCATCCAAAAAACTACTTCCTTTACGCACTATAATCTATTGAGCTATTAACATATGTAAATCTTGCTGGAAGGGGCCTGATGGCCGAGTGGCTGGCGCTTTGGCGCTTGGTGCCCCAGGTTTCGGGTTAGAGTCCCGGTGGTGCCAGGGATGTTTCGAATGTTTCAGTATCCACTTAAAACCGCAGGTTCCAGTCTAACAGGATCGTTAAGCTTTGCGGGGGTAGTGTTACTCCCGTCCGTAGCTTAATTCCAAGCTATATGCACCTCGTGGGTAGTGCAAAGTGAGTAACATATGTGCAGCGCCGGCCTTAAGGCACCCAAGACAACTATCTAAGTGTTTGTCAGCTGCATTAGAACAAAAAAAATTTATCCGGTTTGTCTTAATACATGATTAAATATCTAAACATCCCTAGTATTAAAAAGGGCAAAGTTTTGGTAAAAAACATATCCTTTTCACACTATAATCAATTCAAATATATCCTGCTGGAAATACAATTTATAAATTTGTTCCACAAGAAATAATCTTTGTATCATTATTGCATATTTAAAAAATTCTTTACTATATTTCTTTTTATTTGAAAATAATTTGGATTTAAATAATAAATTTAAGAAAAATGAAAGAACAATTAAAATATGCTGATAAATAATTTTGGAAAACGCAAATAAATTAATACATTATTTAAAAATAATAAAATATATTTTATACGTTATTTAAATGTACAAATATAACCATTTCGATAACTATTCTGATATTGAATCATAATTGTATGATTCTTTTTTAAAACGTTTATTGAAAACTAAAACTCTATATTTATTTCAAAGACATCGTTTTATATCTTTTGATTTATTCCATTATTCTAGATAATGATACTTTTCAAAAATTCTGAAATGGAATACTTTTACCCTTTTAGAATAATTATTTTAATGGTGGTTTTAAACAAATAAATATTGATGCGGATTTGGTGTCTTTAACATCTGCATTAAAGTGTTTTAGAAAATGAGCCGAATAAAGATGGGAAATGATTTTCATGTTTATTTTTTTAATGGAATATTCTTTGTTGAGTTACAAAAATGGCGAAATGGTTTTGGATGAAAAGAATTATTTTAAATGGTTTTAGAATTAGGGTGGAAGATAAGTGGTAATGGTGTCAACGAACTTTTAATAAAAAAAAAGTTTTTATGGGTTTCATGTATAATATTTCAAAAACATTTTTGTGATAGGTTTTTAAATGTTTATTAATATATTTACTCATGAATATTCATCTTTTGATATTTGGTCTCATTTTGTTTTATATTTGGTCTCATTTTTTATATTTAATCACATTTTTTTTATATTTAGTCTCGTTTTTTTACAATTAGTCTTGTAAATTTAATATTTTAAGTCATAAATATTTATTTTTCTTATATTTAGTCTTGCGAATTTGATATTTTTACTGAATTCTTATTTTTATGAATACTTATTTTTACTAATTTTTTTTACTTATTTTTCTAAAAAACTTTCAATTATTTGAATGATTTTCAGATTTTGATGAAAGACCAATGTCAGAAACAGATAATTTATGTAAAAATGTAAACACAGCTGTAATTTATTTAAAAAACTAAATATATAAGTTTTCGAAAATATTTTATTCAATAGCTTTTAATTTAATTCATGACTAAATTGTACATGTTGATTTCAAAATTGTGCTAACCAAGACAGATGCTGGCTCTGCAAAGCAGTGCATAAAAATTTACAAGACTTATTTGGATTAGGGAGCAACACTTTATAGGCTTAAATGCACTTATAAATATTGTTATTCCAATTCAGCTGACAAAACAGAGACAGTTCATCTAAATACAATGGACCCTTGTGAAATATTTCTGTAAGAGCATTTTACAATTTATCAACAGTCGTTTGCATAGCTATTGGTTGCTTTTGTTGATTCAGGTTAGAGTTCTAATAGAACTTTTAAAAAAATATATATTTTTTACTTTATTTTGGTAAAATACAATTAATAATTCAACTTTAAGGAAAGGCATTAATATTTAGTGCAAGTAGCAAAATAGATGAATTGCCTTTTTTTGCTTTATATTTTATTAATTCTGTTTTTTTTTATTTCTACTCATTAGTTTCAAGAAACGAAATGAAAAATACTGAACTGAAAGCGTTTCTGTAAAGGTCATTTATTTTGGGTAAGTACTGTTTTGTAACATAATTTAAAAAAATTTTATTCTTCAAAGTTTTATACATTTAATATATGTTACATCCGAATCATGATGGATAAATATTCATAAGGGACAATGTAACCCTCTTGGCTAAAAAGCCCTTCCCCCCGCCAAACAGTCCGCATAAGGGAGAATGTATAGAATGTAATCATTTTGGGTGAGAACAGGCGTTAAAAGTCCAAACAAATGATGTTGTGGTTGTAGCTATAGAATGATGAATAGTTGATTTATGAATAGTTGTAGTCCAGGATGGAGATACAAACAGCATTCAACTGTTAATTCTCTCAAATGGCTTAACGACAGTCACGGAAAAACAAATTCAAAATGACATTCTGCTACTTCCGACACTTTAGACCATTCTAACTTCTAACCATTGTGTTAACCATTGATATTTTAAAGCTTGGAATAAATCGCATCCATCTGTCTTCAATACCTATAGCAATTTGGGTGACAGATCGTCCATATTAGATACACCTTCATCTTGAAGCAGCAGTGAAAGATATATTTATCACGCATTCTTATGATATTCGTAAAATAATAGTATTCATATGTTCTTATATATTACTAGACTAGAAGTGTCCAACCCGCGAAAAATAAATATCAATGCATAGATAAAATAAAGGAATGGGGAGAAATGGTCTTGAGCAAATGTGACACCAGAAACTGCCAGGTGTTTCCTGTGAACCAAATATATAAAACGCCCGAATGCGGCAGAGTGAGAATCCTCTCATAAATAGACGAAAAATATATACTCAGAGAGATTTATTTTCATCGGAAGGGTTCGAAGCGAAGTTAGTCCTGCAGAGATGGACTTCATTTTTTGTTTACCTTACGTAAAGATAGCTTTTGCTTTTTTCTCTCTTCATTCCGACAACATATTTCTTCTTGTCAAACAAAGGATGCACACTCGAAAGGGCGCTCCTATGCCTGTTTTGTTGAGGTTTATTTACTTATTTTTTTATTTTTGGTATTTATTTGATAAGAACTTGTCAGGATGGGTCAACCGAAGAATTGGAAAATTTACCCAATTGTGCAAATGATTTTGGTTGGGCTTCGACTCATGGGTTTGCAGACAAGGAGTCATTAAGTACCGCGATTTCATGCTTAATCTCACGAATTTGATGTTTTTACTCATGAATATTAATTTTTTTATAGTTAGTCTCCGTATTATATATTTTCACTCATTAATATTCCTTTTTTTATAGTTAAGCTTACTTGTATTTTCTTTTCTTTTTTTTTCTTTATTTATTTGTGTTGTTGTAATATTTTTTAAGTTACCATGGAGGGCAAAATCTTATCTTTCAGAATAATCAATAAAATTTCTTTCCTCCAACACCGTAACCGTAGATTAGTTTGTCAATTTAATTTTCTATTCTAAAAAGCTTCTGGCGCTCGGTACCACATGTTTCGGTTTGAGTCCCAGTGGTGCCATGGATGTTCGTACGGGTCCGGAACCTACGTTAAACGGCTCCGTTTGGTATCGGTCTAATAGGCTCTTAGAGCGTTGTGTTGAAGTTGAGTCAGTCTTCAGCGCTCGGGGTTTCTCGCTAAAATAAAACTGCATATGACCCTTAGCCACGGTCCAGTCGCCTGCGATGGGGTCTTCTCGGCCTGGTGTAGACTGTCCTGCCCCAGGAGGATTAGTAACAACAATAAAATAAACATTTTACTCCACAAATTAGACATCTACACTGCTTTACCAAGGATTCCTGATATACGAGCCATTTTTAGATAATTTAAACATCCGTGGCACAGCCGGGTTCGAGTTCCGGCGGTGTAGTGGTTCGGAATCCAGTTTAGGCCACAAATCCCGGTCTCATAGGTATGTAGAGCGTCACGGAGCCCAGTCTGACTACTTTTCACCCATATCCTTCCCAAACTGTATAAGTGCAACTCAGTTCTTGGCATAATGATGAGGTGTAGTAGTTGTAGTAATATCGTAAAAAGTTGAAGACCACTAGAAAACCAGTAAATCAAGATGTAAGAGGTCAGAAAATGTGTCTCTTGAAAGGAATTCATGTGAAAATAAACACATAAGCAACATTAAAAGCTACAAAGGGATGTAATAGATTATGTGCAGGCTCAAAAAAAAAACTTCAAACAATAATTCTACCAGGCAACTGTCTAAGTGTTTGCCAGCTGCATTAGAACAAAAAGAAAATTCGACCAGCCAGTGGTCAAGTAGTAAGAAATTTTTTTTATCTGGACTTGGAATTTCATTTGGCAGAAACATGAAAAAGGAGTGTTTGTACAGTTGCTCTTCGAAGTGAATTTAATATATTCGGCGATAGAAGTTTGACAAATATCGAAAAAACATTTTCCGAAAGAGAGTTTGCTTCCGTTCGGTAAACACGGCTCGGATAAGTTACAGCTGGATTAAGTAGGCTCACGGTTTTTTTTAATGAAATCTTGGAGCAGTATGATCTTACTGCACACTTATTTTACTTAGTCTCCATCCACAGATTGCCTCTGCCGAGATAATGATTCTGAGTATTCTCTTCGAATGTATAATTGGGGTTGTATTATAATTGAGACAGAAGTTATTAAAATGCCTTAGAATGCTAAAGGATAGAAAGTTATTGAACTTAATGGATAGTTGTTGTTTCTCTAATACAGCTGTCATTACAGAGACAGGTAATTTTTATGCCATAAGCAAGGGCTACACCGCTGTCGCTCATTTAGCACTACCTAAGGGACACGTGCAGCTTGAAGATAGGCTACCAACGCGAGTCACAAGACTGGGATCTATGGTTTAAAGTAGATTCCGAACCTCTAAGAACATCCAGCGCACCGCCGGGACTCAAACCCGAAACCTGCTTCACAGAGCTCCAGACCGCTAGCCACCCGGCCATCTATATTCAAAGTTCCTCCTTCTATATTTATGAAATGAAATGCTTGAGAAATAAATTGGAAACCTGCTAAGCTCATTTCCTACGCCATTTTTGATGGTACAGCAACGATTAATCGAACATCATTTGGATGTCGACACTGGCAGACACATTTTATTGGGCAAGGGCTTTTTTGCATTCGTACATTTCTACATTTTTTTTCATCAATTATCTCCTTTATTTTCACACTACAGTCTTTTTTTACATAAATTTTGCATCCATCAACCAATATTCCATCCTTCTATGCTGTAGTTTTATCAAGAAATCAATTGCCATTTGTTGCAAGTGGTAAAAATGATCGACTGTCTTTGCAATGTCTGGTGGTTGAATGTGTTTTAGAATCTCTCTATCCAAACTGGTAAGAAAATTTGCCATCATAAAGTTAAATTTAAAACCAATAAATTCTATTTTCTACACCATTTTGAAATTAAACGAACATTATTTGGATGTCGACGCTGACTGACACATTTTATTAGGCAGTGCTTTTTGTAATCGTAAATTTGTCCAATTTGTTTTATTAACTATCTCACGAAAGCTCTCGACCATCATCCAATACGTCATCCTCCCATGTTGTAGTTTTATGAAGAAATCAGTTACCATTTGCAAGTGGTAAAAATGGTCGACTGTCATTGCAATGCCTGGTGACTGAATGTGTTTCAGTATCTCTCTATTCAAACTCGAATATGACATAAGAAACTTTTGCGTCATGAAGTTAAATTCAAAACCTGTCAAGCCCATCTCTCCTGACTCACTCTAGAGGATATTTTTAGCAGGCATTTTCCGAATTCCAGACAGTCCCATTAGGCCGTCTGAACGGCGTGGAACGAATCGAAACACCCATTTCCCGTTCAGTAGAGTCGTCATCACAGAGACCGATCGTAGACGCTATTTTTTTTTCGTATAAAATGGGAGGCAGTTCTGGGAATAATGTCTAAGTTGTTTAATAGTGTAGTTTTATGGCTCTTTATCGACAATAAATGGTTGCAAAATCGGGACAATTGCTCATAGTTTTTATCAATTCATTTGACCGGGATTGATTTTTCTGAACTAAAGTGTTTCGAAATTTTAGATTCTGTAGGAAATAGTACTTAATTTGGTTTTAAATTGTTAATACTGTTCGATTAATTAATTCGTGTATTATAAAAAGCATTACATTCTATGAATAAATGAATTTCAAGTATTATGAAACAAAAATCTTAAAAATATTTTCAATCGAATAATACATCCAGTTTCTTTCAAAATATTTTGTGAAATCCCCTAAATGATACCGGAGAAATTAGCATTCAAAAATAAAGAAAAATCAAACTAATCGAAACACGATTTCCAGTAAAGTTATTTGGAACGAATTGAAACACCGTTTTCCAGTTCAGTTCACTGAACGAATTATAACACCGACTTTCAGTGTACTGATTACGATTCTACACTTTTAATATGGTTCCATTAATTATTCCGTGCATTTTAAAAAACTATTACATTTGATGAAAAGTCTTCTACACTGTGTGTGTAAATTTAAAAAAAAATTGTGTAAAAAATACATTTCAGTAATTGCATTTTTTAAGTAATAAAGATTTACTCACACGCAAACTGCAAAAAAAAATGCAAAGAATGAAATGCGGTTTTTTTACAGATAGAAAAGGAAGAAATAAAAATGAGCGTTTCAGCTCGCTCGAACGAACGCTCTATTAAAATTATATTTAAAAAACAATAAATTGCCTCTACGATTTACATGTGACTACTACATACATGTGAACCATTTGACGAACGAGTTCCTACTGCAATTCAGCGAAACAGAAAAACATTGCATCACCTGTCAGTGTCATTCATCTTTTGCAAAGGAACTTGTCCGCAGTTTTCAAAAAAAAATAGAGAAAAAAAGTAAATGAAACAAAGTGAGTATTGTGGGGTTTGAGAGCAGATAAATCTAGAGTTCCCATGCTGTCAGCGCAATAAGGATCCTCTTATGAATGCGTTTTGTTTTCCTTAACTTGAGTAAGTTGGTTTGTTTCGATCTGTTGGGTTCATTTCGTTTTTCAAATGCAACGTGGCGCTGGTTCAGTTGTCTTTTGAATTTAGGCAAATTGGATGCTATTTCTGTGGGCAGCCATACCTGAAGATGACATGGCCGCGGATAAAAAGTGTCATTGTTTGTTTCAGTGATGGTACTGGATGTTTGCTGAAGCGGTATATTCGGTGAATGGGTGAGCTGGTTCTGATATTTTTCAAATTTTTCTGCAGGGATGTCAATTTGGTTGACAAGAAAAGCTTCATATGACATCTGTGCAGAAAATATTTTAATAAGGATCCTATATAAAAAAAACATCTGCAGTATGGTAGTTTTGTATTTTATTTATGTCTGAAAATAATTCTATTCATCCTAAATCAGAAATATTAAATGCGACACGTATCACATTTTTCAACTTTTAGTAAGCAAAAATTATTTTTTTCTGTTTTCCATACACTATCCATATTTTATGGGAAACTTCATGTTTGTCTCATGTTATTTTAACTAAAAAACAATTTAATATTGTTTTAAGAAACTTTATCTTATGGTGCTGCTCTCTATCCACTTCCGTACCGTTCAACATTGATATGAAAATACATTGTTCAAATAATACAAAATACAAAAATATAAATACAAAATACATACATACGTTCCATACATTGATATTAAAATGGGTCATAATATGCCTTCGAGTATGGAAAATAAGTTCACGTTATCCCCTTTACCACCAGAGGGTGCTGCAGCACTTCATCTTATAGGCTGTTAAAACGGTATCCATGAAAATGAGTATGCACCTGTATTGGAACATGGAGAATAGTTTCGGGGCATGTAATTTTCTACAATGCATTTTTTTAGGCAGGACAACGTATGCTGCATTCTGCTAGTATATGTATATAATGTGTGTGTATGTGTATAATGTAAGTTGCTTTAGAGTGTAGTTGAAAGCCAAGAATAGTCATCCGGTAAACAAAAAGCCATGAACTTTTCTATTCCTTTTATTAACATACGATTTAAAGAGAGTTAAGATTCAGCTCTTGAAGAGGGAGAAGCACTGCATGGAAAACGAAATGGGAAAACCAATAAATAAAAGTATTTGGGTTTGAAGAGTGCAAAGCTTGGAAAGTGAAGAAACGGAGTTTGGCTGGGTTTATCGTTATACGGTCATCTTGTACACACTTTGTGCTCCTTACAGCGATACCTACAGTTTAACGTAGTTTCCAAACCACTCACAAACAGCCATACCCTCGTCAGGATTAGAACTTGAAGTCCAGGACACCAAAGGCTAGCCACTTGGCCACCAGGCCGCATGAAGAAACGGAGCGAGTTCATTGATATAAGTTCGCAACTAAATGCGTGAATGATTAGAAGCTGCTATTATCCAAAAAAGGGGAAACACAAGGTTAACAGGAGTCAGTGTCTTAAATATCTGTCACTCGGGGATGCAGGTAGCTTAGAATTCGTATCCATTTAATTACGTGTTTACAAAAGAACTTTTAAACAACAACAACGTTCAACACCATCGATAATTTCTTTTCATATAAAAAAATAAGAACTCAATGCAAATATGTGATTCGAATAAACAACAATTCCGAAAGTGAGGTGACAGCTAACAAATCCAAAAACTCTTTTCCCCTTAAAACGTCACACATTCAATAAACCTTTTATAACGGAACGCCCCTCGGCCATGATGCGCCATACATTTAAGGCATAAAATTTGCAATTCTTTGGCAATAGAAAGTCTGGTGGGAGTGCGGGGGTGGCGATGGGGATAAATTATAATAAAACGGATCGTGTTTTTATTTCTTTTTTTGTCGAGGCCTTGCATTATTTTCCCGCTCCCCGATAGTGGAAACCCTCTTTTGCAATTGTAATGCCGGAGATTTGTCGCCTCTTTAGGAATCCGATGCATATTTATGGATTTCTGGTCGCAAATATGGCCTTGTGGCCAGAGTCGACGAGGTTGCGACACTTTTAGCATAATAAAATGTATTTCGCATCACAGTTCGGCAACGAATTTTCGCCGTAAGATGAGATTAAGTCAAAACTCTACTCGACGCGTCTGCACTGCAATCAAGGCATTCCCTATTCACAAGTTTATTCGCCCTTGGCACGCACTGTTTGATTTCAATCAAGCTCCGAAAAATTTTTAGATTGCCGAGCTCTTTCCCCCTCATTTATTTATTTCCAGATAAGAAATTTATCGATTTTAAAATATGTAAATAAAGAATTCCATTTTAGTGTATTTCAAGCAAAATAGTTCTTTATTGTAGAATTGCTTCATCAGTATATTCCGCCTTTCGTCCTATTTTAACTTTTGTTTTTGTAAAACATTTGCCTCGGCGGCTCATCTAAAACGTACTCAATGATCGGACAAGAGGTTTCAGATTCAAATCTGCTGTTGGTCTTCCTACCACTCACTGCTTTCAAAAGAGAGGAGATAGGATGGTGCATGGGACATCGTTTGTATACTTCTCACACTGATAGTCATACTGCTTTGTGAGGATTTCTCTCATACGACATGATAATGCGGAGCACTTACTCCTAAAATGTTTGTCACCGTTCTTAGGTGGGCTGTTCGTATCTTATGCGTGTGATAATGTGAAACAGTAACCCCCAAAAATTTTCTGTCACATTTCGTAGGCGGGCTGTTTTGTCCGTCCTTGGAGTGAACTGCACTTGTGAATCAAATTGTCTTTAATTTTCATTTCGTTGTAAATAGAGTTCTGCATATATGTATATAATAAATGTAAATAAATTTTAAAGTGTTCCCATGAACTTGAAAGTGGTCTGAATAAGCTACCTATAACAATTACCTACAGTAACTATTAAATAAAAACGATTCCGATACTGCATTAATCTTTCATTGTATTTGTTAAGAATTCCCCTTTGTCAAGACACCTAATCCTTCTGAAAACTCCAAATTAGGATGTGACATTTTTAAAACCGACAAACACGTCAGTTGACACGTCGTTTTAAACGAAAAGGGGGGAAAAGAGAGTATCATTTCTATATTTTCTCTTCTAAGAAAAGTATCTAAAAAGTATCTGTGACCGAAGAATATTATCGCAGAGCCCCAAGGCAAATGGAATAAAATTTCCTGCAGAACCTTATCTGGTGTCGAAGGCCACGAGATTGGCGTCGAAAGAAGTTCTAATCTTTTTAGCGCCAAACTGTTAACCCGAAAAGAAGGAACTCGCGTTGCCAAAGAATCCAACAAAAAGTTAATAGATCAATTTTTTAACCGTGACAAGTAGGCATCGGGGGAGATTTTCAAAGAGAGGTCATTGTTTTTTAACGCCTTCCAGCTTTATTTGCTGTTATTAGAATGCTGTTTTTCTCAGAAAAAAGAATGTTTGTTGATGTTCTACTTTAAAAACGATTTTTAAAAAATCGCTTGCAACTTTTTGTTTTGGGACTTGTGCAAAGGAAAAGAAATTCCGTTTGGCGAAATTGAATTGTAGAACATCTCAATTTTTTTAAGTGTCTTTTGTATTTTCGTGACACGTGAAATCGAACAATTTTATACCGTTTATGATTTTTTAAAGAATATCTTCACTCAGGTAGTGGCGAAAATATGTCTAGAATGCATATTTTTTCGGAAAAACAAGATGAAAAAGTATAAGTAAACATGAAAATATTAAATTTAAAGAGAAATACTTCTTCTGAAGAAAATGAATTAAAATGGTGGAATAAAGTATAGTAACTCCTTTTTTTTTAGTTTATATAAACAAAAAAAGTATAACTATAAAGTATAAAATTCTTGTTTCAAGTTTTTTTGTGTTGAGTTATATTTTAACCTTTCATTCATAAAAGGATTTCAAGTGAATATTCTAATATACATTTTTAATATCATAATAAATAATATTCTTATATAATATCATAATAAGTGAATATTTTTATATAACAAATATTTACACTTTCTGTAAAATATTTATTTCTTCAACGATATTGGATTACGTTTTTTGGAATATCATGCCAGTTTTGTTTTTTTTTACCTATGTGGTTTTCTACCAGCAGTATTTATTTAATATTTAAGATAGAATACTAATATTTAAATATATAACAGCTTCTATGAAAGATAGTTTAATTTCTATTATTAATTCTTAAAATACGCTCTGATTAATTTTTGTCGAGCTTTTTATTATCCATACAATTATGGATATTGTTTTAAAGAGAGGGGGGTTTGCGTTTCCTTTATTATTTTTTTCATGTTATAACATTTTTTCCCGCTGGAAGAGATATAACATTTCTGTTCCCAGGGGAAATGAATGTACATTCTTTATCAAGTGCATAACAACAACTTATCACTTAAATTTAACAGCAGACAGGCAGTCTTGCGAGTAGTTTCACTACATGCAATTAGTGTTTCGCAATAATGAGATGTGTCATGGATGAATGAGGCCTCATAGATTGAGAGATTATCTGTGCGACCTTAGCAAGTCGAAACAACTCGCGATGAGTTGATGCGTCGTGATGGGCGATAGATCAAGGGCTGAGAAAGTGTCCCCTTCAATGAGAAGCGAGGAAAGCTGACTCCCCCTTCAAAGGATTTTCTTAAAGTGAGGTTTTTAGGAGAAGAAATGAGAGTTCAGCGACGAGTCGACGAAGAGTGTTGATTTTCTCTTTTTCTATGATGTGACAGAACAGACTAGAGTTTCCGCCTGTTTTCATAATGAGCCCCTTGCGGTTTCGTGTATCACGCCGTATAAGAGTTAAGATCTGCCGCAGGCCATGTGTTTAGATTCGTCGTAGACTAGAAAATTCTGAAAATCTCTGTCCTTGGAGTGAACTTCACTTCCGAATCAAATTATCTTTAATTTCTATTTCATTGTAAATAGAGTTCTGTATATATAACTAATGATTGTGAATAAAATTTAAAGTATTTCCATGAACTTGAAAGTGGCCCTCTTCTTAAAGCCGTTACAGGTCTAGTATAGGCCGAGATCTTACAGTGCCCATGATCAGTTTTCCTTTTCCTTAACAACTTTCAATGTATAGCCATAGTTCTCCATTTCTTTTCTAAGCCGAGAACATTCTCAAAGTGGTTAAATTAAAATTCCTGCTCGGTTAAAATTTCTTTCCAAAATTAAATAAAGCATCTATAAATAAATTAATGAAAATAATTTTAAATAATTCAAAATATGCTTTTTAAAATTATTGATGAAAGATACACTATTCTGTACTTAAATAACAAAACGTAATGTTTATCTAAAGTTTTAATTACTATACAGTCACAACCCAAACAATTCCATTTAAAAATGGCGTTCCTTTTAAAACAATTATTGTGAACATAAAGACGCTAAGTGCATTTCAAACGCTGCCATTACATCCTGCCGTAACAAACAACAAGATTCGTTAACTGCAAATTTAAACAGTGCGAAGCAACAAAGCGTACATAAAAATTCCCGTTCACTCATGGCAACACTCGGAGCCATTTTTCTTTCTAAGCGCCTGTAGCTGAGACGTCACTTCCTGTCAATAGCGTATGCGTCGATAAAACAATCGCATTCGTGCATAAATGCGCTTTGTTACCAGTGAATGTGACGCAATATCAGCTTCTGACACGAAGTCATTGCCCACTTCCGTTGTTTCCTCACCCGGGGAGAAATAATTACTTCGTCATTGATTAGTCTCTTCTGGTGCCCCCGGTGGATTGTAATTGGACGGACGCGGTCCTTCCACTAGGGATTCAAATTGAATCAGAAAGTGGAGAACCTGGAATGTGCGTTCTCGGAAACGTATCGCGCGGGATCTCTGCGGAGGGCCGGAAAGATGGCCGAGAGGTTAATGCTGAGTTATGACGATAGATTAAGGTGAATTAAAGGACCTTAGGTGAAGGATTTTGTTTTTATGGGTCAAATGCCAACTCTTTTTTTTATTTTACTTTATTATGCTTAAATCTTAGAAATAATTAGAAGGATGTTTGAAAATTTTATAATGCATTTTAAATCATGATTAATTTTTATCTCGTATGGAAGCTAATGGCCGAGCTCTGGTGCTCGGTACCACAGATGTCGGCACCCGTAGCTTATCTTCAAGCTTCACGCACTTCATGGGCAGTGCTCAGTGAGTAACGTCGGTGCAGCGCTTGCCTTAAGGCATAAAAGACTATTGTGTAAGTGTTTGCCAGCAGTATTAGAAAAATAATTTAAAAAAAATATCATCATGGAGCCTGGTGGAAAAGTGGTTAGCTCATTGGCCTTTGGTATAACAGGCTTCAGATTTGAATCCTGGCGGTGGTATGGATGTTTGTGACAGGGTTGGAATCCACTTTAAAAGGTAGGTCCCGGTCTGTTTATCCCGGGTGTGCACAAGATGACCGTAGAGCGACAAACTACACCAAACCTACTAAACGGCTGGACCGAATTGGATGAAATGTTTGTGCGTTTTTGAGTTTGTCCCTGGATGGTTTAGATTCACAATCGGACCCGGTACGGGACGCTGCAATCGATATAATTCTTCAGTACGTGTGTTTTCCACTGAACGTCTCCTAAACGGCGAGTTAATTTTTTATATGTGTTTGACAAAACATGAAGAATGTTTCTATGCTATCCCGGATGCAGTAACTTAATTTATAATTTTTATTTCATACATTAAAATGGAATCAACAAACTAATTAACAGGAATATTTAAAATTTGTGTTCTTCTCACATGCTGGAAATAATTCTTTTCATTATTTTTGAAGAAGGGAAAAAACTACTAACAATTTTTAATAATTATGAGAAGAAGAAGGAAAATTGTGAAAACATGTAGCTTCACTTCCGATTTTACAGTTCAATTGTTACAAAACTTGTGAATTGCTACAATAGAAATCAATAAAGACCAACAAAATGCGTCCATTTTTTTTTTTTTTTTTTTTTTTTTTTTTTTTTTTTTTTTTTGAGATAACGAAGTGAGTTTGTCACAATTGATTTATAAATCCCTTTGTTAAAGGACTATCAATTACATTGTAAAAATGGGAACTAAAAACAAAATAATAAAGTGAATTATTTTGCAATGATAAATAAGTGAGAATGAATGAACTCAAAAGCGAACTCTTTTGCGGTCACGTATTGAGAGGGATTGAATCCAAGTTTGACATCTATACGAACATCTGAGGGAAAAAAAATAATGCTGGAACTTTAATAAAATATACATTGATTGTAGAAAGGAAAAAGTAATGGAAAAGAAAGAAAGAAATCGCTTTATTTATTTCTGTCATATAGGGCTTAACTGTTATAAAGTACTTATCAGAAATTTGTATGCAATGTGTCTACAATTATGCGTAGGATTTTAATTGAATCCATATTTTAAAAAATTTTTAGAAACCCCTGCAACGATGAATACCCCAACAAAAATAAAAGCCACAATAGATGACTAAAAACATCGTGAAATGTTTGAACACACTTTTCCGCGTGCATTCTGTGATGGATTGTATCCAACTCTGACCAAGATGCGAAATCTGGAGAAGAAAACGAAAAATGACATCGGAATAATCCAAAGTGAAACATCACAAAACAAAGTAGGGAAGAGAAAGTAAAAAAGTGCCCTTCCGAATCAGTAGTGTGTTGATTTTTCTTCTAAAACGAATAAAAAGGAAAAAAATCTATTTTTTTTATGAAAAATCGAATCTGACATAAAAACGAGTCGACAAAAGTTTTACAGATCCCGAGATTTGATAATGCAGTTTGGTGGGACGAAATATCCAACGTTCGCTTTGCCTAGTTAAAACCAAAATATCTTTGTTATATAAAATGGTATGTTTCTAATGCAGCTGGCAAACACTGAGTTGGTGAACTTAGATGAATTAAGGCAAGCGCTGCACCGACGTTACTCACTTAGCTCTACCCAGGGGGCGCGTGTAACTGGAAGATAAGCCACGGACGCGGAGTAACAGTGCCCCCGCAAAGCTCTAAGATTCTATTAGACCGGAACCTATGCTTTAAAGGGAATTCCGAACCACCACTAACCTTCATGCCATCGCCGGGAATCCAAACCGAAACCTGTGGTACCGAGCGCCAGAGCGGCCATTCAGGCCCTTTCTAAAGTAATAATCAGCTGTGACACGTTACTTCAGTATTTGCAGATTTTTTTTCTCTAATGCGGCTGGCAATCCTTAGACCGTGGTCTTTTTAATGCCATAAGAGTTGCACCGACGTTACTCACTTAGCACTATCGAGGAGGTACGTGCAACTTGACGATAAGTTACGGACTCGGAGTCACACTACCCCCGCAACACAAGATTCTATTAGACAGGGAGCTACGGTTTAAAGTGGATTCCAAACCACTACACGCATCCATGTTACCGCCGGGACCTCGAATCCGAATCCTGTGGCACTGAGCGTCAGAGCACTAGCCACTCGGCCAACAGGCCCCAACATAAAATCCATTTCCGGGGAAATTTTATGGCGTTCACTGAAGGAGATTCGACGATGAATATCTTAGCTTCTTGATTCTGTAACTTTCGCCATTTTCCCACAAAGATAAAAGTAAAAATATAAAAAAAAAAAATATTGAATCAAATGATTGCCTTTTTTTTTTTTTCTCCCATGCCTCGAAGGTTCCAGAACTAAAATTAGAACATTTCAGGTAGCAGGGGGTACTCAGGAACTTTTACGCTCCCAGATCTCGTAGAAAAAGGCGTGTAAAAATCTAATCAGGGTTCTTTTTTGACATTGTGTTTGGAGTTAACGAACCAAAGTTTGGACGGCTAAAAAAAAATGATGGATCTTTCGAAGGTCGTTGCAATGAAAGTCTTATATGTAGAACAAATGGGCAAATCTCTTGGGAAGTTGGGGTAATTTTGAATAATGTGTTGGCCGCAAACGCCTCATGTGTCTTTCTTGGATGGTAAAAAAAATAGATCCATCATTTTTAGATACCTTTTACTTTAAATACTATTTAGAAAAAAAAAAAAAGGTTTGGTGTATCGCTATACGGTCGTCTTGCGCACACGAGGGCTAAACAGGCCGGGAACTACGACTTAAAATGGATTTTGAACCACTACAAACCTTTATTGGAGCGCCAGGTCCTCAATGATTAAGGTTTAAAGAAAAGAATTTATCTAAATTGTAAAAAGAGAGGAGATCTTCAGTGTTTTGACAAGGTAATGAAAGTTTGCTTTTCAAATAGATGCCCGAACATTGAAGAAACAGGCTTAGGTTTGTCATAAATATAACAATAAATAAACTTAGGGTGCTTCTTCATTTTATTTTGTATCGCATTATTTTTTCTGCAATATATGGGTTAATTATTAAAAGATATTTATCAGAAGTGTGTACATAGTGCGCCTACAATTATTTGTTAGATTTTAATTGAGTCAATATTTTAAACCAAAAATTTGAATTGTCAAAATTTGAGAACCACTGTGATGATAAATAAAACAATGAATGAACTAAAACATCCAACATGACAATGTGAAATGAAATGTTTGGACACATTTTTCTGCGGCATTCTGTGATGTATTGTATCGAATTCTGGCAAAGATGCGAAATCTGTAGATGAAGAAGAAAGATGGCATTGGAAAAATTGGCAAAAACACCCTTCCGAATCAATATTTCGTCGATTTCCCTTTTGTCAGGGTTAAAATGAAAAAAAATATACGGAAAATCGAATCTGACATAGAAACAAATCCACAAGAGATTTAGATAAACAGATCCCGGGATTTGATAATGCAGTTTTCGAGGGACAAAACTTCCGACATTCGCGTTAACTATCTAAAACCTAAATATGTTTGTCACATAAAATGTAATTCCGGGAAATTTTTATGACTTCCGCAGAACGGAGATTCGACGGTGAATATCTCAGCTTCTTGATTCTGTAACTTTTGTCATTTTCAGACAAGGAAAAAAGTTAAGAAAAAAAGATAATGAATTGATTGATTGCCTTTTTTTTTCGTACATTTTCTGGTAAAAAATAAATAAATGTTTCCTAAAGTTCCATTCTTTTTCACTGTGTATCCTTACAAATTTGGGGAATATTTTTTTTTCTTTCTAATGCAACTGGCAAACACAGACAGCTTGGTCTTTGGATGCCTTAAGGCAAGCGCTGCACAGACGTACTCACTTTGCATTACCCAGGGGGTGCGTGTAACTTGAAGATAATCCACGGATGCGGAGTCATAATGCCCCCTCAACGCTCTACGATCCTGTTAGGACCGGGACCTACGGCTTGAAGTGGATTCCGAACCACTACACACATCCATGGCACCGCCGGGACTCGAACCCGAAACATGTGGTACCGAGCGCCAGAGCGCTAGCCACTCGGCCATTCAGGCCCAATATGGGGAATCTAGATTGGAAATAAAGGTGAAACCTCTCAACATTTTATTCTACACGTATCACACTAAAAATGGTTTTATTTTCTGAAGAGTTTCACATTCTAGAATCTTTTCTTCTTTAGAAGTGCATTTTTTTTTTTTTTTTTTTTTTTTTTTATCGTATTCTCTCTTTTTTCATCAGAATAAGTTTGAGAAGTGGAAAATGAAAACTTTTACTTCATTTATCAATTTAAGATACAAAAATTTTAGTCTCATGTAATTTGTTCTAAAAGGACATTTTTTTATCTAATAAATTTTATCAACTTCTCTAAAAAAAATGGAGTGCATTTTCCGCTTAAAAAAAAGAAGTTCCCTTTCAAAAAATAAAAATTTATTTCGGAGATTGAATGGATACATTTTTTTTTTCCCAATGAGAAATATTTTTATGTGTTCCAATTTTGGTGAAGGAAAATAGGTTTTCAATCGAAATGTTTCTTAGAAAGGTTTATTTTAGAAAATTAAAAGTATGATGGAAAAAAAAAAATTTCTCGTTAATATTTGATGTTTTATTAAATGGATTACAAATACAATTTTGTTACTTTTATTCGGATATTTAAAGAAACGACTCCGTTCAGGTATTCATAAAAAGAAGTGCTTTGATCTCATTAGAAAAAAAATTCTGCTAGCAAATGATTTTTTGTTATAATTTCGGGTTTTTTGCAGCAAAAACGTAAAAGATCCCAAAAACAAATTCTTTGAACGTTCCTATTATATCAGCAGTCTTAATTATATACTTACTTAACCTTAAACAATGAATGTTCCTTTGAAATCTTACTCAATAACCTTATGATTTTAACCTTATGATTATGAACCCAGACCCTTATGATTTTTGGATAGTAGCCTCCTTGAAACGATACGAGTCAAAATTCCAGATAATTCTGATAATTAGGTTACAGTGATTTGAGTGCCCCCAATTTTGTTATTTTCAAAGCAATGGATAAAAAAGAACTTCATGTGTTGATTAAACATTTTTTTTTTGATGAGGAAAATTACTGTTGAAGCCAGAACAGTGGCTTGATAAGCACTATGGAGACTCTGCATTAGATAAATCAACTATTATTGACTATATTTAAACGCAATCATACAAACACTGATGATGCTGAACACTCTGGTGACCCAAAATCTGCAGTTGTTCCTGAAAACATAAAAAAGTACACAAAATAGTTTTGAAAGACCCTAAAGTGAAGTTGCGTGAGATAGCTGACACCTTAAAGGTATCCGAAGGTATTTTATTTACAATTGCACATGAAATTTTGAGCATGCTGAAGTTGCTTTCGAAGTGGGTGCCGCGTTTGCTCACACCTGCTCATTGTTCATTGCTCATTTGCTCACAATCCCTATACTGCCTGGTATGAGAAGCTTATAGATCTTTGAGGTGCGCAATTAGATACTTACCTTTACCTTAAGTAGCTTATAGTAACTTTTGATGCACACTAGATTTTATGCGATGCTCTGGTAAAATAGCTGAGAAATAATAGCAGCCATATTTTAAATCCTGCAAATTAGAATGTCATAAATCTTCAAATGAGTGCCACTATACGATATGAAAAAGTGTATCCTTTTTATTTAAAAATAATTTAGCCATGGGTCCTGAAGTTTTGTGCTAACTTTCTAAATAATATTTTAAGTGAAAGATAGCTAAAAAAAGAAAATGATTCATGTATTTTTTCCAACTAACAAAAGGACACATCAGGTATTTGCAGCCAACACATTATTCAAAAAACTCCTGTTCCCGAGAGATTTCCCATTTGTTCCATATATGAAACTTTCATACCGACGTCCTTCAAAAAGCTCCATCATTTCCTTTTTAGCCATCCGAACTTTGGTTCGTTCACTTCAAATGCAGTTTAAAAAAAAGAAATTTGAACCCTGGTTAGAAAAAAATCCTTTACCACGAGATCTGTGATCATAAAAGTACCTATGTATCCCCTATTATCAGGAATGTCTAAATTTATTTCTGGTACCTCCGAGGCATGTGGGAAGAAAAATGTTCGGATAAAAAAGCAAGCAATCGATTTATTATCCTTTTTTTTTCTTTGTTCGAAAATGGAGAAAGTTACAGAAACAAGAAGCCGAGATGTTCAATATAGAAACTCCTTCTGTGAACATCATAAAAATTTCAAGGAATTACATTTTATATGACAAACATATTTTCGTGTTTAGACAGTTAACGCGAATGTCGGAGTTTTTGTCCCGCGAAAACTGCATTATCAAATCTCAGTAATAAATCTGTAAAACTCTCGTCGACCTTTTTTTTATGTCAGATACGATTTTTCATAAAAAATAGGGGTTTTTTTAACCCTTGCATAAGAAATATTGACACACTATTGATTCGGAAATTTTTCCGGATATTTTTTAAAAACTTTTTTCTTTGCTTTGTTTCGTAATGTTTCACTTTTGATTATGCCAATGTCATTTTTCTTCTTCTACAGATTTCGCATCTTTCTCGGAGTTTGATATAATACATCACGAAATGCACCACGCAGAAAAGTGTGTCCAAAAATTTCAGGATGTTTTTATTTATCCATTGTGGTTTTTTTTTGTTGCTGTATTCATCACGCAGTGGTTGTCCAACTTTTTAAAACAGCGGCTCAATTAAAATTCTACAATTAATTGTAGGAGCATTACACATTAATTTCTGATATGTATTTCATATCAAAAAGGAAAAAAACTACCTAAAGCATTAGAGAGAAACTAAAATAATCTATCAATAATTTTGGTTTTCAATTCTAAAAAATATTCAGACAGCAAAGGAATGAGAATTAATTCCAGAAATACATCCGATATCAAACAAAAAGTTTAGAACTTTACGTGTACTTTAAGAAGGAATGAAATGTTCCAAAACAGAAGACCGAATGCGACTCCCCCAAATCTGTTTCAAATGAAAAGAAAATTGATCTTTCAAAAATATTTGCCATTCCGCTATAGATATCAAAAGAAATCGAGCTGTTTTTCAATCCAGTACCGTTTTCACCGTAGAGCGACAAACCAAACCAAATCTTCATCTGTCTACTTTAATTTTTATCATAGATAAGAAAATATTTCAAACAAAATTATTTTGATAAAAGTATAAAATATCGAAGCTTTAGCTGAATTGGAAAGTGAGCATCTTATTAGATACAAGCATTATGTTCAACTTTTTTTTATTTATTGTACGTTGCCCGAAAGCTGTGGCAGCGAGCGCTAGTCATTCGGTCATTAGTCCCCTTAACTGAAAAGTACCTTTAACTTAACAAAAAAAGTTTTCAAAATGTATCGATATATAAGGAATTTATATTTGATTAAAATTAAAGAAATAAATATACGTTTATAAAATTTTAACTTTTGAGTGCTTACAATCTAGTTAGAGTAAATGTGGCCTTCACAACCCTTTGCTTCACTGCAACTGCATCTGTCAGCGAAATGCTGTTCTGTACTGCGAAACGTATTAGGCAGGCAACCATCTGCGACGCAAACTTGGATGTATCTTAATAACCCGATGATAAATGCTAGTATGATTAAAACAGGAAATTCTTCAGGAATGTTTTCCATTTTTGAAGACACCCCTTTCCAGGAGCACCCTGAAATAATTTCGAAATCGATAATCGGTTTTAGGATCCTCTCTCGAGTTATCGATGTCTAATGAGGTGCGTGGGCTTACCCCCCCCCCACCCCAACTCGAAGCCGCCTTCGGGGACATCCCCCGGTTCATCAATCTCTCAGATGAGACGGCGGGTCACGGTCGCGATTCAAATGAAACAGTGAAAAATAATGGATTTCGAGAGGAATTTAATAAAGGTTTTTCATTTTTGTGTTTTAACTGGCGAGAGAGGGATCGCTCTCATTGGAGTGCGCATTCATTTGCAGACACTAATGGAATGATTAATTGAGTTAGTGTCTGCAAATGAATGCTGATATGATGTCTTCGGGTGTTGTTGCAATTGTAAATCAATGCGACAGTTTTAATAAGGATGTGATCCCGGAATTGGAATGTTTGCATTCGAGGATGTGTCATCAAATGATATAATTCATGAGAGATCCTTTTAGTGAAACTATGCATGAAATGAATCGAGTATTAATAGATAATTAAATGTCGGTACTTTAATGGGTAATCAATTTATTATTATTGTTCATACTCTACAAGTAATCGAATATAAATATTATTAATACTCTAATTCAGGGGTAGCCAACCCGCTTTGAATATTTTTTCGGCCCGTGAGATTGATCATACTTTTACAAAATATATTTATTTCATAACGATCGAATGGCCAATGTATTAGAAAACTACATTATTTGTGAAGCATATATATTCAAGAATTAACTGTTGACATTATAAGAAAATATTAACTTTGATTTTAAAATAATAATCTTGCAAATATATGAAAGAATGCCTGTTCATGAGTTCGCAGAATTATTAAATTATATTCTGCGAACTAATTCACGGTCAAAGAGGCGCGCGAATCTTAGATATTAGATATTCCATGTTTCACTTTGAGTGATCTCAGTGACCCTCCCTAGATACGCACATTTGATTGTTGATACCAGAGCAAACCAAACTCTTAGTACAAGTTGTAACACTTTGTGTTGAACTTACACCTGCGAATCGTTTTTTTTTTTCGAAAATGAAATGGACCCAACACAAAACACGCTCAAACATAAAGCACGCTAACCTGAAACACCCATTACAATGTGCAAATACCCAAATTGAATCCGATTTGCAAACGCTAAGGGAAAGAATGGAGAAACAACTATCGCACTAGTGAAATAAATATTTTTGAATGATTTCATATTTTTTATTTCATTTATATTTATATATTTCTTTATATTTTCTTTTTAGTGCTATATATTACTTTATAGTGTGTATTTAGTATTATTAGTATGGTATTAACAATGTTTACATGTAAGAATAAAGGTAAACACAATAACTCAATATGATTCAATTATTCGCTCCAAAAAATGTCTGTAGTGGATCTCAATCTAATAGGAGGGGGGATCTATAATTTTAAATAAGGACCGGGAAGTCAGGATACATTTCGAAAGTGGCGCACAAGATCATTTGAGTTGGAGATTTACAAAATAAATAATAATAAAATTCTTATTTTCTATGAATATATAATGGAATACATGATTAAATCAATAGTTATTTTTATGCACAAAGTGTGTTGCACAAATGCTCAAAAATACCAAAGAGTGACAAAATTGACCAAAGCTTCATCTGATTCAATTGATTTGTATTGAGTCTGAATGTCTAGCACTCTGGCGATCGATGCCACAGGTTTTTGTTCGAATCCCATGGATATTTGCAGGGGTTCGGAATCCCCATTAAACTGTAGGTCCCGGTCTCATAGGACTGTAAGAGGGACACGGAGCCAAGTCTACCTACGGATGTTCCATCAGAACAGAAACTGACCCATTTCCCTCCCTCCACTCATGGGATGTCCATCCATCACTGCAAGATACTGAGTATGAGTCACAACACACATTCATGAGATTCTTATTGTTTAGTCCGAACTATTATTTAGCCAAATTGAGTTCAGTTACAAAACTGAAAGAATAAAAACGCAAAGAAAATAATTAAACCCTACGTTAATGTAAGTATTAAGCTTTAAATACCTATCCGTATAAAACTACAAAAAACTTTTTAACGCAACCTGTGATTTTATTATTAAAAAAAATGTAAGATTTATATTCAAGGAGAAATGAATCGCTATCTGCATTTTACACAGACGAGTGAGAGAGAGTTCGGAATCAGTTCGGGGGCTCTTCATCATCCTAAATGTTCCATGAGTTCGAAACTCTCATTTTTTGCGACTTTTCAAGCCGCGATAAAGAGGCTTCAAAAGCGTGATTTATTTTCAGGGAAAATCTCGGTGATTTATGACTTCCTTCCACCAAATGCCGAACACTTTTGGGAATCTTCCAACGAGCTCTTCTTCTAGTTTTTGTAACTAATTTCGGTATGGAACTGATTGAAAAAGCCAGCAGCAATTTGATTAAATAGTTAAGTGGGTAATCATATTTTTAATGAAATATTTTATCGTAAAACCCATTATAAGATAGCTGTAACTTATTTTGAAAGTTTCCTGAGGGAGTTTGAAAAAATAACATAATTCATGAAGAATGTTTTATGTGTTATGTTTGCCTTCTTACAACAGGGTAGAACAATGGTCTGTATGGACTCGCGTAATTTAACAGCATGGTGCATAGAAATATTAAGAGATTATCTATCTCTATACATATATATATGCTGATTGCCGAAGGGCTAGAGCACTAACGCTAGTTCTACAGATTTCGTGGCCGAGTCCCAGCGGTGCCATGTATGTTTGTAGTGGTGCGGAAACGCAGCAGAATGTTGAGGGGGGGGTGTAATGTGACTCGCTTCCGTAGTCTATCTTCAAGCAATACGTATCCACCAGGTAGTGTTAATGAGTAACGTCTGTACAGCCTTTGTTGATGGCAGCAAGATGAACTGTCTCTGTATTGCCAGCTGCATCAGAACAATAACAACAGATATAAATATATCATTTCTTTATATATATAAAAAAAATTGTATAATATAAAGGTTTGGTTTGTCACTCTACGATTGTTTTTCGCACACTCTGGGCAAATTAGACAGGGGCTTACAGTTGAGCGTGGATACCGAACCACTCACAAAAATTCGTGCCACCGCCAGGATTCGAATCCGAAGCCTGTGGTACGAAAGGCCAGAACACTAGCCAATGGGCCATCAGGCCGCTGTCATATAAAGGATCAAGCAATGAATTTGATGTGTGAATTTCATTGTTTACTAAATGTTTTAGTAATGGATTTCGTTTTGTCATATCAATGATGAAAATGAATAATCAAATCCGTCTTTTTGCAAATCTATGTGTTGATGTATATATGCCTAGTAAGGTTTGCATTCATTCAAACAGGCTTCAGAATACAGATTTCAATCAATACGTATTAAAGATAAAATTAAAAGTAACTGTTCCTTAATGCTTTTTGAATTGCTGGATTGGATGACAAATATTATAATTTATTGGTTATTATGAACATACATTTAAAGATAAATACATCTGAAATCGGATAGTCATTTTTGTAAGTGGAAAATCGAAGCACAAAATGCATCGCTATCGACATAGAAACATAATTTTATATTAGACTGACTAAAATTGTTGCTATTGCTGTGGAAGTTATTCAGAAATTATTATATATTATTGTTACAACAGTTCCCAGTATTTAATTAAAATGCCACATAAGAAGTGAATATAGTTTCATATGATTATTAGACTATTTATCACGAATTAATTCATTTAATGAATTTATAAGGGAAGATCGTCGCCCCAAAATCTCCCGAATCCCAGAGTGTGAAGGAAGAATAAGCATCGAGATGCACTCTCATGAGGGTTTCTTCATTCAAGCTTCAAACCCATGCTCCCACAAATTTATTCCACTTTTTGCCCTCGGAAATGCCAAGGGGTTCCGAGCTGCATTCAAGCAGTGTTTTTCCGCGTCGCTACCATTGTAAGTGGTTTCACTTGCGCCCAGTAAAAGGTTGAGTGCATGCATTTATTAATGCGCTCCGACGTCTGCGAAACCGCTGTTGTGGGGGTTTGGCATTGAAATCGCAAAGATTTCAAATGGAAGTGCTCGTCTTTTGTGCGGACTCGACGCTCAGCAGAAGAGAGAAACGCTGTTTGAAAAATGGGCAGGGGAACTCCCGTTTCATTTGCTGTCATCTGTGGTTGGTAGAAAGAGAGTGAAGAAATTCGCGTATGATACGAGGTCATGGAATCGTTGCATACCATTTAATATTTCGCAGTGCGTGGGCTTACCTCCAGTAAAATGGATGCATTACATCTTGATTGTAAAGCGCTTTTCCGATTTGGTTTGGTGTGTCGCTCGACGGTCATTTTGTGCACACTTTGGGCTCATTACATAGGGACCTGCAGGTGATCGTGGATTCCGAACCACTCGCAAACATCCATGCCCCCACCAGGATTCGAACGTGAAGCACCAAAGGCCAGAGCACTAGCCAATGGCCCATCAGGCCACTGATCTTCTGAGAGTTCTGAGTTTTCTTCCATATAGCATCTAGTTGCAGGCCATTCACCCTGAAAGATCTCCAGGTTGACAATGACCTCTCTTCTACTAACAGTAGGCTGGTAATAGGTAGGTAACTGTATGCATGAGTGAATCGAAATGCACGTACATACTCATCTACATCTAAATTCAGGCACTGCTTTCAGTAACAAGGGACCTTTACTGTACTGGATGCCTGCATGGCCGCAATTCTTGAAATTAATTCTTCAGAAAGGCATAACTATATCATTCTATTCGCAGTATATAACAAAAACATGTGATCCTCCATGTTAATATTTTTTAAATAAAGCTAAATCATTCCTACTTTCATAACAATCTATTTTATAATATTTTAAACATTTCATACCAATTTCTGAATGGGTAACAAAAACCCTAATTAAAATAAAAGTATTAATAATATCTATTTAAATAAAAATTCCATATATTTCGCTTAACATTTTGAATTAATGGAACCTGAGGGCCGAGTGGCTCGGTACTACAGGTTTCGAATTCAGTCCCGGCGGTGCCAGGCATTTTTGTGAGTGGTTCGGAATCCACTTTAAACCGTAGGTCCCGGTCTCACAGGTAGTGCGACTCGCGTCCTTAGGCTATCTTCACGCTACACGTGGCCCCTGACTAGTGCTTAGTGAGTAACAGAGTTTGTCGGTGCAGCCCTTGCTTATGGCATAAAGATGAACCGTCTCTGTATTAACAGCAGACGCATCGATCCCCCACCTCGCAGACTGACTATAAATGTGAGGCATTTTACACATGTTTCTACACTCGTCATCGAGTCTTCCTGTCATGAAAAACAATGCCTGCAATAGACAACATCAGCGGATATGAACCTGAGCCTTCTCATACACATCATACGCACACTACCACAGACCCCCGGGTCGAGTTATAGTACTTCAGCATAAGCCCCAACTTCTCAGTTCGGCATTAGTTGTGGAGTTTCAAACCGGCAATATTTTCAATTTATCAATATTTAAGAAATACACAATGATTATAATTAATGTCCTCCCCCCTTTCAAAATGTTGTCAAGAACCACTCGTCACAGTGAGTTCACATTTGAACTGAAGATACTTGAAAAGCAGCGAAATGATACGTTATCCAAAAAAAAAAAAAAGAAAGTTCCACCGACCAGTTGAGTATGTCGGACATTGCACTCCCAGTGTCACAACCGTCGAATGACTCGAAGTCATTTTTTTCCATCAAAAACCGAAACAATCCAGCACATTGAACACTACAGTCGGTTTAATGTGCAGCGCATACCTAATACGTTGTCATTTCGATTCAAATTGTCACTGGCAGTCGAATTCACTTTCTTCTGGCCGCTTACAGCGCCATCTATTCATACACTTTGAAACTTTTTTTAATGCCTTAGCGTTTCCACTTCTTCAAGTATCTTCAGTTAAAATCTGAACTCCCTGTGACGAGTAGATTTTTTTTGGCAGCGTTTTAATGTGGGACTTTAATTATAATCACCCTGTATATATGATGTAATTCGATTTAAAAAAAAAAAAACCTTTCATCTTTTTTAACTCAAAAAAATTAAAAACTTTATATGTTTACACACACAAAAAAAAATGTGCAACAAATTTGCGGAGTCAAATATATTCCAAACAGATCTGACATGTTTTGAATTATTTGACGAATTTATATCAAAATGCTGAGTGCATTGCAAGAGGAATAAAAACAAAATTTTCTTCAGGCCATCTTAAAAGATGGATCTCAAAGTTTGAATACTTCTTTGTATAGTTATTGTAACTTTTGTTTTGTTTAATACACACCAGTTGGGAAAGAATTTTACATTTTTGGAACATAACATACAGCATCAAGGTGATTTAAGCTAAGAAAATAAATAACACCAGCCTTTTGATGGATCTGGATCACACATTCTTCAGACAGGTTTGTATAAAGTATATGTTTCTGAAATACTGAGATTCGAAAAGATTCCCCATTTGTGATCCGTTATTGCTGAAAGATTTATTCAGGCAGTATTGACTACGTTTTAAAGATATAAATAACCAAATTTAAAGCTGAATTTATTTAGCTTATTTTCTATTCATAACAATTATTTACTGTTTATTAAAAATATTATTTAAGTGTTTTTTAAAATCTACGATAATTTTATTATTCTCTGACAATTAAGTTTTTAAATTTCATGCAATGCTGTCAAATCCAATAATTGTTTATGAAAAAAAAATAATTTTAGATTTTTGAATTACCATTAGCCTAATGATATTTTGGAAGAAAAAGTTTTTTCCCATAATTTTCTACTCGTTCCAAAGCCGAATACTTTAGATTCATCAACTAGAAGAAAAAAGGAGAAAAAAAACGAAACAAAAGGTTCCGGCATTTGCTTCTTAAAGGTTACTTAATTCCCCATAATTTACAATTCCGCGTTCAAGTTACACAGCGAAACGAAGCGGAAATGCCGGAACCCTCATCAGAGAGCGTGAGCGCGGGGCAGGAAGGAAAATTTAAGAACAGCTTCCCCTTACTCGGTTGTTTGAACGCACCCCATATGAAAAAAGGAGGCGTATCATACTTGAAGAAGAGATAAAAAAAATAAAGCATGCTATAAACGGAACGAGTGGAGAGGAGACTTTTATATCGCCCAAGTGAAGGAGTGTTATGCAAATTAAATAAGGCTTCTTAGGAAGGGTGATGCCGCCAATTAAACACATTATGTATTGGTTTAAAATAAATCCAGCGAAAGTGTCTTTGATAAGAGGAGAGAATGTGAAAGGAAAAAAAAGATAATGATAATGAAGAAAATATTTGGAAATAAATGGCTCGGAAGGTATATTTGGATCGCGAATGTCTCGAGAATATTTAGCTACCATTTTTATTTCTCCTAGGATAATACTTTTAATCTGTTTAAAATAGTTCATGACTTAGGACACTTTTTTTCCTAACATTTTTGACCTTCAAATTTAAAAAAAAAAATTTCTGCTTTATTTGCTGTAACAAATAACTTGTTTTCGTTTTTATGTAGTACAATACGGCATTGAATGTTATTTATCTTTGAAAATTTAGAATAGTTCTGTAATATTGAAATTTGACTGCAAAGCTATTTAATAAAATGTATTACAAAATTAAATCTAAAAATACAATGCTTAAATCTTCCAGAAATAGGATGTTAAAAATAGGATGTTTAAGAATAATAAAATGTTTTATTAGAATTAATTTATGCAAATTAAGTTTTTATAAGGCTGATTCCACCAATTAAACATGTTATTTATAGGCTTAAGACAAATGCAGTGAAAATGCTTTTGATAAGAAGAGAGAGCGTGAAAGATTAAAAAAAAAAAAGATAATGATAATGAAAAAAAGTTTTTTCAAATAAATGGCTTGGAAGGTAATAGTAGGAACACGAATGTCTTGAGAATAATTAGGCCCTTTTTTTTGCTCCTAGGATAAGACTGAATCTGTTTAAAATATTTCATGACTTAAAACATTTTTTTCCGGTTTTTAATTCTGATTTTTTTTTTTTTTTTTTTTTTTTGTATTTCAAATTTGAAAGAAACAATGTAGCTTCTATTTGCTGTAATAAATGAATTATTTCTATGTAGCACAATACGACATTGGATGTTACTTACAATTTAGAATAGTTCAATTTTATTTAAGTCTGACTACAATTTAATTTAATAAGTCTTATTACGGGATTATTTCTAGAAGTACAATGCTTAATAAACCTTCCAGAAATAAGATTTTAAAAAAAAAGTAGGATGTTTAAGATCAATACGGTGTTTTAAATAATTAATAGGATGTTTAAAAAATGAAAATTTAATTTTAAATTCATCTGATATATAAATTAACTTAATATTGAGAGTAACTATTAAAGCGCTCTGGTGCTCGGTGTCAGTTCGAGTCCCGGCGGTACTATGGAATTTCTCTAGTGGTTTGGAATCCACTTTAAACAGTAGGTCTAATAGCATTGTAGAGCGTTGCGGGGGTCATGTTGCACTCGCGTCCGTAGCCTATCTTCAGGCTGCACGTGCTCCCTGGGTAGTTCTCAATGCGTAACAGCGGTGCAGCACTTGCTTATAGCATGCAGTGCGTAAGTTTGGTTTGTCGGTCTACTGTCGTTTCATGCACACTTTGGGCTAATGAACCAGTTAGCCAAACCATTGAACCAAACCAAACCCCGATTTCAGAATCACCGGTGTAGACTTTTATTTGTGACTAAAAGGTAAAAAGTGACCAAATCGAGGACTTACTTAAACTACGGCTTACATTATGCCATCACAGTTTCGTCTTCATCAAAGAATCTGCACCAGGACTGCATCATGTGTACGCATACAACGTCATGTATGAAAGCACAACTTATTTTGTTCTCGAAGCACTCCCCATAAAGATTTTAGAAATGGCTAAAAAATTTCCGAAGTTAAAAATGGGGAATTTCATGAAAAATTACAGTGATAAAGAAAATATCATAAAAATTTATGAACGCTTTAGAAATTTTAGAAGTGCCTAAATGTATGAAACTTCAAATTAAATCACGAGACATTGCAAGTTTCAGCCGCCCACTTTCATAATTAAATAAAAAGAAACAGGAATAAGAAATTGATATTTAACTCAAGGCAAACAAGCAGCAGTTTTAAAACAATTAAGATTTTTTTTTTTTTTTTGAGTATATTATAATTTAATTTTCGTTCGATGCATTTTATTCTTTTTTCGAACAAACTAAATGAATCGGGTATCGCCTGGTAATTTTAGACGAATAACGAAAATTAATTACTTGCAGAAAGTATTCTTTTTGAGTCGCCGGAAGCCCGGACAGCTATTAAAACGCGAGCTAACTGTTATCTTAAAGTAAAAAGTCCGGGAAATAAGCCTTCAGTGGATATTTTGACAAGTGAGCAGATATCGCGGAGTGTCTTCTAAAACTAATCAATTTACTCTAATAAGGTTTCACACTGTTTACGGAAAAATAATGAAAAGTTAAAAATTTTAGGATAATTTTTTGTCATCGATTCAGAATTCTGTCCTCTAATTTTAGAACGGGTTTGCTAGAAGGCTTAACGTCCGAGGTTTCTTTGTTCCATTCGTATGAGGTAATGAAAACGAGTTAATTTAAGACTAAAGTTGTTTTTATTTATTTATTCACTGTTAAAAAGATTCTACTGATGTCTTCTCAATTATTTAATAGAGTGATAATTATAATAATGTTTTTTTCCGCATATGGCTTTACAAAATCACTTTGTTGTTGTTAGTAATCCTCCTGGTGCAGGGAAACCAACACCAGGTCTAGAAGACCCCGTCGCAGGCGACTGGTGCATACCTAAGGTAATAAGCAGCTTCACTTGAGCGAGGAACCACGAGGGCTGAAGACTGACTCAAGCTCAAGATAAGGCTCTACGATCCTGTGAGACAAATAATCTTTTGAAAATTGATTACAATGAGACTCAATTCTCTATCGGAATAACAATCCTAATCATATTACCTTGAAGGATAGACTGTGGTCTTCATATTTGTAAAAAAAAAAAAAAAGTCGTTAAAATATTCCCTCAACCACCAAATTTCAAATTTATGGAACCTCTTTAACCAGAATTTGAAATTTTAATCTGAAGACATAACATTTACTTAAACAACATCTAAAAACTGTAATGTAATAAAACAGTAGTAAGATGAAAATGTAATACTTTTAACAGTGTTTGGGTCATTCTTTCTAACTTCCTTTCTAAATACATGATCAGGCCAGTTTAATCTATGGATCTCAATAAATTTTAGACTATCTGGGTTTTGATAGCATTTATATATTTCTGCGTTGTACCGTCTTCCCCAACCATTACTTTCCCTAACACCTTCAACAATAGTCCTTCAAATCTTCCGCTCAAATAGACCGAAATGGGCCTCATCCGATCTTACCAAAGTCCAAGTTTTCTGAGCCATAGACCAGAATAGGTCTAATGAGGGTTTTATATAACAATATAATTTTTTCTGCTTATGAACTGTGATTTAAACAGATGTCTTAACGCAAAAAATGCCCTATTGACAGACACAATTCTGCTATTTATTTCAGATAATATATTATTTTGATCATTAATTAGTGATCCTAAGTATTATTTTTTAAATACGTCACAAATTCAAAAGCGTAAGTGCTTAAAGTAATATTGGGTGTATCCTGACAAATGTTTCTTGGAGAAAGCATCTATCTCGTTTCCTCCTGTTTTATATATTTTACTATCTAATTCTACATTTTATTACAATAAGGATTGTATATTATTCATTAAGAATGCACATGATAATGTCCACTTTAAATTCTGTACTTGGCTTAGATAAAAGGAGAATACCCCGTTAAAAATAAAAGAAAGCATCTCCATTAAGAAAACCCTCTCACGAAAACCATTCCAGCGGCGCATTTCTTCCCAACTCCGTTTCGCTCACCTTATTCATTGAATTCCGCGGCATGTGGCGCCCTTTCTTACCCGCCACATCAACGCCAATAGGCAAACCTTCGCGGCAACGGCAACGGACATTTCTTCAAGGAGTACCTCTGCAACAAAACTGTCACTAAAACTCCATATCATAAGTTAAAATTAAGGAATTAAGAATAAAAATCAGCATTAAAGTTAAAATTAATTTAACATGATAATAATTACTAGAGTAATAACTCTGGAACATAAAGGTAATAATAATAATAAAATAAAAGATAGAATTTATGTCAAAATTAAAAATTAAAATGATTAAGAGTGAAGAAATAATTAGGGGTCCATTGCACATGCCGTTTTAAAGTACAAGAGAAACTCAGTTAAATTTACTAGAGATAATTATGACCAGTGATTAATTTTAAAGTTAAACAAGAGTCATCTTAAACAGATTAAAAATAAAGAGCTTAAAGATAAAAATTAAATAAACAATTAAAAAGACACTTACTGGATACAGCAGACGATGAGAACGACACAAGAGTGACACAGGTTTTGTGAAGTGCGGTGAACCACCAATTATCACGTTGTAAAGGGAAAGCTACCGTGCAACGTTCCCCGGGGGGATAGTTTTGCGGTCGCTTTCTGGTTCTATTGATAGCTTCTCGGGTTCGAAACGAAGTGCTTCACACAAGCAGTCTAATGGACCCTCCGTCTTTTGACTGAGGGGAATGAATCGAATTCATGGCAAAGGATGGCTCTAGGCCTTTTTTGAGAACTGCGTTCTGCTGGATCGTATGCAGGAATTGCATGAAGTAGTTCGTTTCGAATCTGAGGGCATTTTGTGAAAAAGTTTTTGCAATAATTTTTGATGTAGTCGAGAATTGGTTCTACTTGGAGATCATTGTGAATTCCTTTCCGTCGAACAAATCAGGGTGCATTTACGAAGTCGCTTAGTCTTTTGTTTTGATAGACTTGCAGCTTTCTCAGATTGCTTATGGAAGTAGTTGCCCAGATGGGACAGCCGTATGTGAGAATTGGTCTCAGAATAGAGGTATAAATAAGTACTTTTAGTCTAATTGGGAGTCGGCTTTGCCTAGAGATTAGTTGATTCATTTGCTTGCTGATAGCTGTTGTTTTTGCTACGGTAGCTTTGAGTTGAAGGTTAAAACTTAGTTGCGAGTCTAGTATGGTGCCGAGATATTTATAATTATCAACCCAATTTATTGGTTGTCCGTAAATTAGTAGATTTCGTGGATTTTCGAAACGTTTTCTGGTGAAAAGAATGCTCGCACATTTATTCGTGTTAATTTTTACTCTCCAATTGGTAAGCCAGTTTTCGAGTTTGTAGCATTGTTTTTGAAGTCTGCTCACTATGATGTTTGTTTGTTTATGTGTGGTAGCAATGGCGGTGTCGTCAGCGTAGGTAGGGTTTGTGGGGTTTTATGGCACAAGAGCCAGGCTTGGCTATGCTGGTGGTGAGACAAGGTGATAGAAAGGAAAAGACAATTAGTATTAAACCAGTTAAATTCATGACTGCGTGAAAACATTAAAATACATGATAAATATACTTAAAAATCAGGAAAGACATGTATTCTACTTAAAAGACAGGCGTAGGGTTTAAAAATGTAAAGTAAGACGAAATACGCGATTAAAAACTTTATACATAAAATACCTTAAGCAATTTGTGCAAAGTGAATGTAAAAGCCACGTAATGTGCATGGCGCATGATTAAAACATAATATTTACAAGGAAATATTAAATAGAAACCATTCGGAAGTCATTTCCGCCTCATTGTATTCCACTACATCACTACCATCAGAGCTGTCCTCTGACGTTGATACTGTTAACTCTGATGGAGAAGGCGGTTTGGTGAATCTTTTGTTATTAATTAAATTCTGTTTTGAATTAGATTTCACTGAAGCAATTTTCTTGTTTTTGCCGACTATATTAGCCTTTCGGTTTGTTTTATTTTGAACTACCTTTTTGTTTGTGGTGAAATTTTCTTGCTGCTTGGACTGAAACTTGAACGAGGATAAAAGGGTCTGTGGAAGAACAGTGGCAGATTGAACTTTGGATTTTGAAGATAAATGCACTTGTTTAATGGGATTAGCTGTAGAGGTAGCTGGTGTCTGTTGATGAACAGTAGCAGAGTCAGAAATAGACGGCGCAGATATCAGATTAACAGATGAAGCTGAGTCTTTCGTTGCCTGTTTTGTAGTGGAAAGCGGCTTTAGACGCTTACGTGGTGTGCAAATAATACCTGTAATGGTTGAGTCGGTCATGATCGCAACAGAACAAGTTTGTTTACCTATTGAATGATTTGGTAGAGTTTGTTGCTTGGTTATACCTGCATAAGAGATTGCAGTTTGTGAGGCTATTTTACGTGCTTCAGAATAAGATAGGTTGCGGGTAACTTTAATTTCTTGAACCCGTTTCTCAGTTTGCCACTGAGGGCAAGATTTTGAGTTAGTGGGATGTGGTTGATGGCAATTGACACATTTAGGTTCAGATTGACAGTCTGTATATGTATGATCTTTAGATGAGCAGTTTGAACAAGCCGAAACACCTCTACAAGAAGTTTGGGAATAACCGAATTTTTGGCATTTAAAGCAACGTAACGGAATAGGGATATAAGAACGGACACGACAGTTTAAGTAACCAGTCTTCACGCTGGTTGGCAAGGTTGTGGAAGTAAAAGTCAAAATAATATGTTTGGTATGAATAATTTCTGCACCTCGTTTAATTGTAATACGGCGAGCGTGCGATAAACCTTCAGATAAACCTTCTACAATTTCTGTATCGGTACAAGAAATGAGATCTGTTTCTGAAATGACGCCTTTAGTGGTATTTAGGGATTTGTGAGGTGAAACTTGAATCGGCTGGTTCAGAAAGGTTTTGGCAAGCAGTAAAGATTTGGATTGTGTTGCATTGGTGGTTTCAATAAGGAGATCTCCAGATTTTAGCTTTTTGATAGACTTCGGACTGCCCAATATACCTCGAAGACACTTTTCAATGGCAAAAGGGGATTTTGAAATTACATTCTGTGGTATTGATAGAATAAAGAAGCGTGCAGTTTTAGCAATATTGTCGATAGTAGTACCTGGAGTTAAGGTTAAACTAACATCGGGACGCAAAGTTGAAGAAATATTTTCAGATTCCATAAAAAAGAGGAAGAAACATTCGGGTCCCAGATTGCACCACCCACCATGGAGTCCAACAAGGGAAAGCAGATTCCTGCCTTAGCGCTGACTAGGACCTATACGGTCAGAGCCACTCCCTGGAACGACCTCCACCCTTAGCGAGATGCCCAAGAAGTGACCCATCGCTTGAATCCGGAGCAATTCCAGGCGTAAAGTACTGGTAATTGCGAGCCGATTGACACACCCGGAAACTGGGATGTGCCGCCCGTCTATCAGAAGCGGAGGCCAAAGGGATGTGTTGCCCCCACGAGAGTCGCAACTCCAGCTGGACTCAATCCCCAGGATCCTCTTTTCCTGAGACACGGGTCGCCACGCACGGCAAACACGTGGGAGAAAACCGACATTGTTAGTGAAACCATATATGACACAAAACAAAGAAGGGAAATAAATATTATTAGTCAAACCACACATACAAATACAAAAAAAAAAAAGACGAAAGAGAAACGACGCAAATCAAACTAAGAAAGGACAAAAAGCAAATAAAGAGCTCTGAAGCAAAGACAAAAAATGCACACCGTAATGAAACAATGATACGACATAATAATGGGGTCTGTGATCTGGACGATGAAAAAAAAAAAAAAGTTAGACAAAAGGATGAAGGAAAAGATCACTGGGTCACCCCAGGGTCGTGACACCCGTACACATCTAAAGAAGATGCGCCCCTGAGGGGTGGATTTTTAAGAGCCAAAATGTGGCCTTGGCGATCCATATGCGAATAAAGTAATCAGGATCGCACCTTTATTTCCACATGAAACGAGGCACGTAACAGAATTAAAGTCGAGTTACTGTTCCGAAGGTGAGAAAGTCCCGAAAGAGAGCAGTGCGATTTGCATTGATGCTGACGACAGAAGCATTCTTATCGAAGGGCGCATTCAATCTTCTCTTTTAACGCTCGGTTTACGAAATCCATCCATTGGATACATGCGAAATATTTATGCTGAAATTAAAAGCTGTGTTTCGATTCGTTTACTAGTGAACTTATTCTCGAAACGCTTGATTTGCGAAATCCGTCATTCAGTGAACACGAAAATTTATTCGGAGATATTGAAATGCCAAGGAATTGTTTGGTTTCTATTTCTTGCTTTTAATGAATTTGTGTTATGTGCCTGTCGTCTGACCTACTAACTTAGTGTTTATGAAATAAGAATAATTCATATAATATCATGAGAAAACAACCGACGAATTTGATACATGATGCTACTACTACTACTCCACACCCCATCACCGTGCCTAGAGCTGAGTTGCCCAATTACAGTTCGGGAATGATGTAGGTGAGAAAAAGTATGATTGGCTTGTGTGACGCTCTACGGTCTTTACGTCTCTACGGCCCACTTTAAGCCGTAGGTCCCTGTCTCATAAGATCATAAGCTACCCCGGTGGTGTTCAGGAGAAATGGTCAGTGGCCCTCGGGACTCTTACCGGGAGAGGGGGGAGTGCAGCGCAGCCGGCGCTTCCGCTGAGAGACGTTTGGTTTGCAGTCTCTCATCAAGAGGGGGAGGGGTGTATTCGGCGCAACGCTGTGTAACGGTTGGCTTATATGTCTTTGGATGTGTTAATTATTGAATTTTCTAATTGTACGTGCATGCTGCTTGTGCGTGTGTCCATAAGGCAGTGAGTTCTCAGGTCTGTGATTCAGCCAGGCCATACGCAGTTGTAGTCCAACCGACAACACTATAATTTGGCTCCCAACGTAGCGCCGCCTTCGGGCGCCTGATGGCCAAGTACCTAGCGTCTGGCGCTCGGTACCACGGGTTTCGGGTTTGAATCGAAGCGGCGCCATGGATGTTTATAGTGGTTCGAATCCATTTTAAACCATACGTCCCGGTCTAATACCATGAGCCCATAATTAAAAAATCTTGAGAACCACTTTCTTGAATTGGCGACTTTTCTTTGTCACTAAAAGGTAAAAAGTCGCCAAATATTGTAGCACGCACTTTAATACATTCCGGGTTACATTATGGCATCCCGACTTTTGTCTGCATGAAAGAATCACACACATACAACGTCACACAACATGTGTACACATACAACGTCATGTAAAATAGAACAATCTCTTTTGTTTTCGTCGAAACATTCACACGTAAAGATGCTATTACATGGTAAGGATATTTTCGAAGTTAAAAGTGTTTTATTTCATAAAAATCGAAGCAATAAAGTAAGGATAATAAAAATTATTATTGCTTTAGAAATTTTTGAAGCGTCTCAATGAATGATACTTTTTTTAAATTAAAAGATGACACATGAGAAGTTTCAAGTCACGCACTTTTATAATTAAAAAAATAAAAAGACAAAAATAAGAAAAGGATATTTTAGCTCAAGGAAGATGAGCAGCCGTATTAAAAGGAATTAAATTATAATTGCAAGAAAAAAGAAGGGTGATCTTAATTTCCTGCCACACATTTTAATCTCTTTTCGAACAAGCTAAATGAAACGGGTATCTCTCCTGGTAATTTTGGATGAACTACGAAAATTAATTACTCGATGAAAATGTTCTTTTTTGAGTAGCCGGACGCCCCGACAGTTATTAAAAGGCGGGAAAATTCCGGGAAATGAGCTTTAAAATTGATATTTTGACAAGTGAGCAGATTTTGCGGAGTGTCTTCTAAAAATAATCAATTCGCTGTAATAAGATTTCCCACTGTTTGCGGAGAGATAACGAAAAGTTAAAAATGTCAACATAGTTTCTTGTGATCCATTCAGAATTCGGTTCTCTAATTTTAGAACAAGTCTGTTAGAATATTTAATTTTTCGAAATTCCTAATTCGATAAAAGCGGATTCATTCAAGGCTAAAAATGTTCGATATAATTTATTTACTTCAAATTGTTTTTTATTTATTCACTCTTAAAAAACATTCTACTGATATCACTCTATTAAAATATTGAGGAGACAATTATTTTTACCTCACCAAAATAATCCGCTAAACTAGACAGTTTCATATAAAATTTCTCGTACCTCTTTAGTTCAGTGAACTGTACTCTCAATGAGATATCCAAAAGGACGGGAGGCAAAGTGTTAATTCAAATATATTAACAGTACTTTTATTTACACATTACGACATACAAAAATAATAAGAGAAATACAGACTCAAAAAACTCGCGTGAACTACGGATGACTACCAACAAAAATTCTAAATCCAGGGAGAAAATTTCTTACACAGAAGTACGGTTACAGTTAAGTGGACTGGTAAAGAGTTCACGTGATAAATTATTCTAGTTATATATAGCATTTTCGACCATTATAATAATACAGATTTTTTTCTGCAAACGGTTTTATATATTCCTTTTAACGAATTGTTTTATAATTTTTTTTTCTCTAATGCAGCTGAAGCATAATCAAATGCTGTGATTCATTGAGCACTACCCAGGAGGCCCGTGTAGCTTGAAGATGGGCTACGGACGCAAATCACACTGCCCCCACAACGCTCTCCGATCCTATTAGATCCTGATCTACTGTTTAAAATGGATTCCGAATTACTCCAAACATCCATGACACACCCGGAATTCGAACTCGATACCTGTGGTACCGAGTGCGAGAACGCTAGCCACTCGGCCATCAGGCCCTTATATAATATTATGTTATAACATATGATATATACATATCATATTTCTTCTTAGTGACAAATAATTCTTGAAGGAAACATCTATCAAATTTCCTCCTGGTTTATGTATTTTATTATCTAATTCTACATTTTACTATTACAACAACAATGGCATATTATTCATTAAGAATGCACATGATAATGCCCATTTAAAATTCTGTACTTGGCTTAGATAAAAGGAGAATACACCGCTAAAAATAAAAGAAAGCATCTCCATTAAGAAAACTTTTCCCGAAAATCATTAAAGAGCCGCATTTTTCCTGAACTCCGTTTCGCTCACCTTATTAATTCAATTCCACAGCATAGGGCGCCGTTTCTTACCCAACAAACCAACGCCAATCTGCAAACCTTCGCGCCATCCTCCACGCTCGAGCGAGCACACACGGAAGGTTACCCGCCAGGGAGAAAAACAAAAGTAAACTTTCCTCGCCAAACATTTATTAATTCTGGAGGCCTAATTACATGAGTACAAGATGCCCTCGGCAAACTCATTTTTGTTTTCCGCCAAGGTGCATTATTATGAGTTGCAGGGCGCTAGAGTGGGTGCGCGTTATTGGGGACGTTGCACTGGAATTTTGAGAGCCAAAATGAAGCCTTGGCGATCCATATGCGTGTCAAGTAATCTTTATTTCCACATGAAACGAGGAGCGTAACACAATTAAAGTCAAGCTGATATTCCGAAGGTGAGAAAGTCCCGAAAGAGGTCAGAGCGATTTGCATTTGCGCATTATTATTAAATTAATTTGCAAATTAAATTATTAAATTAATTTAATTTGCGCATTAAACGCATTCTTATAGAAGGGCGCGTCCATTCTTCACTTTTTAACATTCGGTTTAAGAAATTCCGTCCATTGGATACATATGGAAATGTTTATGCTTAAATTAAAACCTGTGTTTCTGTTCGTTTTCTGATAAACTTTTTCTTCAAACGCTTGATTTGCGAAATCTATCCATTAGTGAACGCGAAAATTTACTCGCAGCTATTGAAATACTTAGAGAATAATTGTTTAGTTTCGATTTCGGTTTGTTGCCTGTAATGAATCTGCATTATTTGCCTGTCATATGGCCTTCTAATATTAAAAAAAACAATTCATATAATGCTACAAGCAAATAAAGAATTTGATAGTAATTTAATAAACATATCAGTACTTTGCTCTGTAGAAGTCAAGCGCCACAGTGAAGAATCATATGACTTTTATTAATTTTAATATCTAGAACTGTTTGTACTCAAATAGGTGTAGACCGAAAACGGGTGTGCCCATTTTCTACCAATACTACTATTACACCACATCACACCGCAACACACCACATCACTGTGCCTACGATTTTTTAAATTGCATTGTAGTCAGATTTCTCTATTATAGAACTATTCCAAATTGCAAAGACAAATAAACATCCAATGTCGTATTGCACTAGATAAAAACAAATAATTATTTCATTATCAGAGATTTTTTTTCAAATTTGAAACACACAGAAAAAAAAATTAGAATTAAAATACGGAAAAATAAATGTTTTAAGCCATGAACTATTTTAAACAGATTAAGTATTATTCTAGAAGAAATAAAGTGCCTAGATATTCTCAAGACATTTGTTATTTCAAATATTACCTTCCGAGTCATTCATTCCCAAATCCTTTCTTCATTATTATTATCATTTTTCTTTCACGTTCTCTCTTCTTATCGAAAGCACTTTCGCCGGATTTATTTTAAACCGATACATAATGTGCTTAATGGGTGAAATCCCCCTTCCCAAATGCCATATTTAATTTGCATGACACTCCTTCACTTGGGCGATTAAAAAGCTTTTTCTCTCCACCTCACGTTATGTCTCCACTCATTCCACTACTTCTTGCATGCTTTCTTTTTTTATCTCTTCTTTATTTTCTTTTTTTTATCCCAATAAGCCTATTTCTTAAAAAAAAAAAAAAAAAAAGGGTGCGTTCAAACAACCGATTAAGGTGAAGATGTTCTCAAATGACCCATCCCACCCCGCGATCATGCTCTCTGATGAGGGTTCCAGCATTTCCCAATTTACGACGCTTCGTTTCGCTGTGTAACTTGGAAGAGAATCGTGAATTAATGGGGGTTTAAGTAAGCTTTAAGATGCAAATGTTCCGGAACCTTTCAGGTTTTTTTTTATCAACTCGTTTTTTTCTCTTCTAGCTATTCTTCAGCTTTGGAACGAGTAGAAAATTATGAGAAAAAAATATTTCTTCTAAATATTATGAGGCTTTGGAAGATATTCATCAAATGTTATTCGACATGAAAAAGAACATTCAACGGTAAATAGAAAATGTATGCCGTTGAGAAAACAATGTTTTTGTTGTTTTTCTAATGCAGCTGGCAATACAGAGATAGTTCATCATTATGATAATTCATCGTCCGTAGCCCATCTTCAAGCGACACTTGCCCTCTGGCTAATGCTCAATGATTAACAGTGGTGCAGCCCTTGCTGATGACATGAAGATGCACTATCTCTTTATTGCCAGCTGCATTAGAACAACAGCATAATTTTCAAAATCACACAGTTTACAAATATAATCGTTTCAATCATTTATGCCTTGGAAAATAGACATAATACACACACAAAATATATTTATACGCTAAACTCTATAACAAATAAACGCATAACAACACATTTATTGAGCCTTATGAACGCTGAGGTAGTTTAAAGATTATTTGCGAACGCGATTCAAGAAAACAGCAACTCGGAGACGACTGTCCAATGATTGATAATGAGTGATTTCTCGCATCTGCTTCAAAAATTGAATTGTTAATTCATTTCTGTTGACAACATTGAATGAAGGCGTAATTATGAAAGTGAATGTCTCTCAATGACTCGTTCGCCAACTTTTAACTGGGTTGAGGGAGAAGTTTGATCACTCATTGATAGGTAAATCTCATCGCTGTCCGAAACCACATTCAAATTCTTTAAAGTTTGTCGGTAAATTGCGACTTTCCCAATTATCGCGTCGTTGCTAACAATTAGCCGGACAGTTGCCGACTTAATCAGGTATTTAAATAAGGACTTAATGTCCTGGAAAGGGGAGTTCGGGTCCGTTGTTCTGACTTTCGCTTATTTAAATGTCTGTCAATAACGCCTACGCATTGACATGATGAATGCGATCTTGCTGTGTTGTATGGGTATCAGTTACGATAAAATAAATTTAAAAAATATATATATACAGGGTAATTATAATTATAAAGTTCCACTTTCAAAATGCTGTTAAAAAGGAACCCCTCGTCAAAATGAGTTCACATTTGAACTGAAGATACTCGAAGAAGGGGAAAACGGTATGTCATCCCAAACAAGTTTCACTGATTTTTCCCATCCCATTGTGTATGACCTTGTCGTGGTGGATGGGGCTTCCACTCACGGTGACACAACTGCTGAATGATTTGGATGTAATTTCTTCTGTCAAAAAAACCGACACAATCCAACTCATGGGAACACTGCAGTCGGTTTCATGTGCAACGCATGCCGAATAAGTTGTCCTTTGAGCGCCATCTATTACTATATACTATGAATACATACGCCGTCTACTAAATATACATATCCTCTATTTGAAGCCGTACCGTCTCCTCCCCTTCTTCGAGTATCTTCAGCTCAAATTGAAACTTATTGTGACGAGTGGTTCTTTTTTTGACACCATTTTGAAAATGGGATTATAATTGTAATCATTCTGTATATAAAACTGTTCTAACCAACAATATATTTTTTATATTCAATTGAAACTATATTGAAAATTCAAATTAACCACCACCTTGAACACTTTTCCGGACCCTGAGATGTATCATATTTTTAAAAACTATATATATTTTACAATTGCCAAAATAGTGAAACCCAATGTGCTAACAAAATACATTCTGTGTGCATCCATCTATTCAAAAATGAACTGTCGAAATGATGAGAAAAAATGAACTTCGGATTTTAAAATATTATTCTTGCGCAAACAAATATCGCACTAGTCAAATAAATATTTTTGAATGATTTCATTTTTTTTTTTATTTCGTTTATATTTATGTATTTTTTTATATTTCATTTTGAGTGTTATACATTTCTTTACAATGTGCGTTTAGTATCATTATTATATTATTTCTGCTTACATGTAAGAATAATAGTAAATACAATAATAATAATTCATTCTGTTTCAATTTTTCACTACAATTAAATGTCTAGATTGGACCCAAATCTAATAAGGGGAGATGTAATTTTATAGGCTGCCCTCGGATTTAAGATGCATTTCCAAAGCGGCCCGCAAGATCATTTGGGTTGCCCACCCCTGTAAAATTGGGTTGAATGGCAATTAATACAGTATTTTGATTTACCTAAATTCAAATTAATAGAAATGCCCTAATTCAATATTGATACCCTATTTTTATATATAATTTTAAACTTAATTGAATGCCGTTTGCTGTGCACTCCATAACTATATTTATTTCCTAGAGAATTGTTTTGTATTGGTTTGTCTCTCTACGGTCATTTTATGCACACGCTGGGATAATTAGACCGAGATCTACAGTTTAACTTGGGTTCCCTGCCACTCACAAACATCCATACCACCGCCGGGATTCCAACCTGAAGCCTGTGGTACCAGAGGCCAGAGCGCCAGACAAGTGGCCATTAGGCCGCCGCAATATTCAGGAGATTGAAAATTTCCTAAACGGGCATTTTGCTGCAAAACTAAAAAGTTCATCAAAAATGGTATTAAAAAGAAAAAGAGAAAAAGAAATTCCCGAAAGAATGTCAAATGTCACAGATAAATAAATTTTACCCTTCAAAAATTTCAAGCTAATTCCTGCATTACTTTCCGATCAACCTGATACATTACGGTATTTCCAAACTTTGATAAATGAATAAGTTATTATACAGGCTGATTATAATTAAAATCACACTTTCAAAATGCTGTAAAACGAGAATCGCTGATAAGAAAGAGTTCAAATTTGAACTGAAGATACTTGAAGAAAGGGGAAACGGTACAGCATCAAAAAGAAGTTCTAAAGTGTATTAATAAATGATGTTGTAAGCGGCCTAAAGAAATTAATTCGACTGCCAGTGATATGTTGAATCGAAATACAATTTATTGGGCACGAGTAGCACATTCAACCCACTGTAGTGTTCAGTGCGCTGGATAGTTTCGGAAAAAAACAAAAAAATAACACATTTTTTTTACATTTTTTAATGAAATTTTTTTTTCTGGACAAAAAAAATGACTTCCAAGTCATTCAACAGGTGTGATACTGTGAGCGGAAAGACCATCCACCACGGAAAGGCCATATCCAATTGGATGGGAAAAATCGGTGGAACTTTTTTTTGGATGCCGTAGCGTTTTCCCCTTCTTCAAATATCTTCAATTCAATTCTTCCATGTCTACAGTGCGTCTCAATCTAATAGGGGAATACATAATTTTATAGACGGCATTCGGAGTTAGGATTCATTTCCAATGTGGAGCCTCAAGATCATTTACCTTGGTCACCCCTACTATATACGATACAAGTTATTTATATCTAATGTGCGAAGACTCTATAATAATTAATTTATAAAATTAAAAATATACTAAATAAATGGCCCGCAAGACCATTTGGGTAGCCCACCCCCCTGGTGTAAACTACAGGCGGTACAATTATTGTGTGTGGAAAATATCTGTCTATCACTATGCACATGACTTTATTTATTTGTTTGTGCTATAGAGTCATCATGTATTTTATGGTCCACGTATATGTCATAGTAAAAATAAAATCTTATTTTTGACAAACCTACTTATTTATTAGACTTATTATGAAGTTCTTTTTCTTAACTCAGCACTCTTTAAAAATACGATTCTTCGGACGAGTCCATTTCTAAAAACAAGACAGTCTCCATCTGCTTCCGATGAAGACTATAAAAGCTGAAGGTGGTGAAGGTAGCCACAGAAAAGAAAAAAAAAGGAAAAAAGAGAAATAAGAGGAACAGGACAAAAGTATTGATTTTGGAAACCGAATCCAGAGCGATCGAAACTACTTTCCCGAAACTACACTGACTTTCAGAATGTTGTCGGGGGAGAATCGAACCGCGACGGGCGGAATGTATCGGCATTTAATCAAAACAAAAAGCGAGGAGTGTTTCCGGTGATGGAGTTTTCACCGCTCGGCTGTCGATACATTAAACTGGAAAAATAAATAAGCAAATCGATTTGTGAGAAGCGTTTTAAGATGTTATTTTTCATTTATTTGTCAATTTAGAATTATTCTCGGTGAAGTAGATTCGTGCGTGTCTTTTATTTATTCATGAGGTTGTTGAAAATGACGTGGATTGAGTGCTTTCAGGAGTAGCATTGTGATGGGTTTAATGAAATAGGTTATTTTTGGACTGTATATCTTGAAGAGTTGAAACTATTAAGGGTATGGAGGAATAAAAACCTTTCTACGACTACAATAGGATAGCTGGCAGTATTGTACAGTAGTTGGAAATATTCATTACAAAAATAAAAGATGCAATAGAAATAAATTTGGGGAAAATAGGTCATTTTCATTTAATTTATTTTTACCAATAAATTTACACCAATATTTTTATATTATTGTAATTTTATTATTTTATATCGGGTTGGGAAAAAAGATGTTAACCGGTATATTAGCAACCAAAGCATCAGCTAGGAGCTAAAGATCGAACCTAAACAAATTGCAAACTCTTTACAAAGACGTGTATTGAAAAATAATCTTGATATTTGGATATCACACCAATTAACACAAAAAAACATGATGGATCGAATTTACATCTGCGAAGCCTTGCCAAACAGTATGAAGTCGACTCATTTCTTAAACGGATGGTAACTGAAAATGGGTTACTTACGCCAACATTGTGCGAAAACAATTGAGAACAAAGCGCTGTGAAGCAACTCAAACAGTGGTCAGAACTAATGATCAAGAATGTTCTGCTGTGCATTTGTTGGAACTGGAAAGGAATCATTTATTAAGAGTTGCTTCCATATGGCCAAACACTCAATTCTGATCTCTACTGTCAACAAATGTTTGCAGAAGTGGTAATGTGATGGCTTTAATGAAATATGGTATTTTTGGACTGTATATTTTGAAGAGTCGGAGCTATTAAAGATATGAAGATTGGTTGCTTGAGGGTTTATGGCACAAGGACCGGATTTGGCCAAATTAAATGGTTGAAAACTAAAAAGTCACCTGACAGAACATGCAAAATTCAGTATGAAGTTTTTTTTTCTAATGTAGCTGGCAAACACTTAGACAGTTGTATTTGATACTTTAAGGAAAGCGCTGCACCGACGTTACTCACTAAGAACTACCAGGGGAGGAGAGTTTGGAGGCATAACAATACCCCCGCTCTACGATCCCGTTAACGGATTCCGAACCACTACAAACATGCATGGCATCGCCGGAACTCGACCCTAAAAGCCCGTGGTGCAGAACACCACAACATTAGCCGCTCAACCATCAAATATTGAAACACTCGGCCATAATATTGAAATGTTGAATAAAGAAATCTATGAAATGGAATAATTTCTGGGATGTTAAATTTTTAGAAGTAATATTATAACATTATTAATAATATTAATCCAAGCAAACAACAAGCAGAATGTTACTTAAGATATATTATATACGGTATATATACATTTATATAAATTTGTAACGAAAATTTTAACGAAGAAAATGCATTTCAAATTCTTCAATAGCTTTGACACACACAGTGAATGGAAAATTACGAATCTAAAAACATTACAGGTTTCCTAACAGGACATAACAGGTTTCTTGCCATTGCACCTTTTCCCTTTGAATTTTTTCCAAGTTCTTAAAGTATATAACATTCTGGGGGTAACAAATTTGTTAACTTTAAATGCAGTATCACCCAGGTCAGATTTCAATCTCTCTAGGGACATTATGCTCAAAGTATCATCCAAACTTTTCCAACCATTCCCAATTAACTACAGGAGAAAAAAAAGTCCACCGGCACCACTAAACGTATTGGATCTCATCCATTCTTCGCACGTTTCAACAAGCCCATTGTCTAAATAGAGGCGACCCATTAGCTCCATCTAAATTTGGCCCACCGATCTGAATTCACTGACAGACCCTGATCCAATAATGCAGAACATTACAGGTTCTTTCTGTCGTCCAAATAGGCAACCCTTGATGGATGAGGGCCGTCTCACACAAACCCAACCCGGTCAAGGTAATGTCGGCTCATCAAGTATTAAGCACATTTGTAAGGAACCTGTCACGTCATTTGAACCGCTTACAGAGTACGTGATTTTTTTTTCCTCTGAGAGTGATTGGCGTGGAAATCTGCGGTTTGAACTCAATGTGGGACATCCACTATAGGAGTGGGGATTTTAATCAGCAATTTGGCAGGAAAAAAGATTGGATTCAAAGGTGCATTTGGCACGTAATTGGAAATGCATTTGGAAAGGTACGCAATTTAATATGTATATAGGATCGAGATGGATGGGATGTGTTTCAATTTTCATTCTTTCAAATGTTCTTATAACAGTTTTTAATTAATAATATGCTTTATATTTGAATCAGTTTTCGAAGGTTTAATCCAAATGAGACAAAATTCAGTCACGCGAATTTCTTGAAGATAATCTATGCTATAAAAATTCACGCTAATGCTAAAAAATTCTCTCTGGGAATGAGCATGACTGACAATGTTTATAACTCGTATGCATGAAATTTAATTAAAAAGTTATTCGATCTAGATTAATATTATTTTTTTTTTAATGCAGCTGGCAATACAGAGGCAGTTAGTTACCTTTATGCTATAAGCAAGTCCTGCACCGCTGTGATTCATTCAGCGTTGCACAGGAAGCACGTGTAGCTTGAAGATAGGCTACGGACGCGAGTCACAATAACCCTGCAACCTTCTACAATCCTATTAAACCGGTACATACGGTTTTATGCTTATTCCTAACCAATAAAAATATGCAAGGCTCCGCTGGGACTCGAACCCGAAACCTACGGCACCGAGCGCCGGAGCCCTAGATACTTGGACATTAGGCCGCACCGAAATAACATTGAAATGTTGAATAAAGAAGTCTTAGAAACTGAATAATGTTTGGGATCTAAAATTTTTCAAGTAATCTTATAACATTACCAATAAAAGTGAATCCAACCAACAACCAGTAGTAAGTTAAATTAGAAAGAAAGATATATATATATATATTCAAATTTCTTGTTTTCCAGTCCCTGGCGGCACCATAGACGTTTGTAGTGGTTCGGAATCCACTTTAAATCGTAGGTGTCCCAGTCTAATATGACTACTACCACTACTACTACTACCACCACACCACACCACACCATTTTACCTACAGCTGAATTGCCTTTTTTACAGTTTTGAAAGAATGTGGGTGAGAAGAAGTCTTATAGGGTTCTGTGACGCTCTACTGTCACATGAGACAGTGACCTAAGGTTTAAATTGGATTCCGAACGACTGCACAAATTCATGGAACCGCAGGGTTTCGAAACCGAAGCCTGTGGTACAGAGAAACAAAGCGCTAGCCAGTCGGCCATTCAGACTCCTGTTTAATATATGCAGGGCGTTGGAGTAGGACCGAAAACCCTATCCCGTAAAAAGATAACATCTCCTATGTCAAATTAAGCCAGTAGGCCTTGGTCTACCATGGGCTGTTGCATCACTGATGATGATGGGGATGTAGTATACAATTTGTTACGAGAAAATGCTTTTCAAATTCTTCAGTAGCTTTGACAGAAACCAGGTAATGGAAAATTATGAACCTACAGACGTTACAGTTCCTCAAGTATCACACAGCAAACAGCAAAGCAAAAACAAAAATGTGTTATTAATTTAACAATTTTAAGTAAGCATGATCCATTTTTTTTTTTTTTTGTTTTTAAAGAAGAATAAATTTATCAGTACAAACTGAAATTTCATTCTTAGAATCAGCAGGTATCTAAACAAAACTTTTATCAATTAAAGAAATGTGTTAATATCAAGATTAATGTTAATATTTTTAAAAAAATTGTTGTTCATTTCATTATTTTAAGCAATGTCATAAGTTTCGGGTACGAGTCCGGGCAGTGCTATTGAATGTTTGTAGTGGTTCGGAATCCACTTTCAACCGTAAGTCCCGTTCTCATAGGATCGTAGAGCGTTGGGCCTATACCATATAAAAAAAAACATCTGATTCGAAATTTGTCTGTTGGACAGACGGCCTTGGTCCACGATGGGCTGTTGCCTCATTTATGTTGATGATAATGATGAATATATATATATTATATATGCATTTATAACGAAGAAAATATTTCAAATTCTTCACTAGCTTTGATACATATCAGGGAATGGAATATTACGAAACTAAGGACATTACAGGTTCCTCAAGTATATCCTCCTTTTATTTTGAATTTTTTCCAAATTCTTAATTTATACATTAAATTACGGGCACAGCAAATTTGTTAACTTTGAATGCAGTATCTCTTGGATAGATTGTAAACTCTCTGGAGATGTTATGCTCCAACTATCACATAATCTTTTCAAACCCTTCCCGATTAACTACAGGAGAGAAAAAAAGTCCATCGATACCACTAAACGTATTGGATCTCATCCGTTCTTCGCCCGTTTCAACAAGCCCATTGTCTAAATAGAGACGACCCCCGAATATCTTCAGTTCAAATTTAAAATCATTATGAATAGTCCTTCTTTGACAGCATTCGCACTAGCCATTGCATCTTGCATATAATCATCTGTTACTCTACCGAAATAGTATTAGTTATTTTTTTTATTAAGAAATTTAGAAGAATGAGAAACAACATTAAGTCTTGGTTTAAAATTTCCGTTTGAATAATACTTTTGTTGCAATAAATGCGGAAAATTAGACATTTCACCAGATTACACTATTAAAATTTTTTTTTATATTTAGTCAACGTGACGTTAAATGTAGGAAAATCAAGGATAATTATGATAACAACGGTTTCAATAAAATAAGATGAGATAGAGGGGGAAATATCTTAAATGATTTGGGTAAACTCTTATATCAGACTAGATTAAATCGTAAGCGCATTCCGCAGAATCGGGTATTGCCGGGATCTCTTTCGAATAAAGATCCCAAAGCCCCCCTCATTGGATGTAAATGGATAGATTGGTGGTACACAGAGCACATACGTTGCAATTACGGCACAGTAGGTTTTATGGAATGAGTGTCCTTTCATACGACGTCCAATAAGACGACGATAAAATGAGGACAGATACACTTGTGATGCAAACACGCCACTGTAACTGGAGCGAAGGCATTTATTCTCTCAATCTGGATTTAGATATATATACATATATGCAGGGTGATTATAGTTGTGTTTTGGATAATTTGGACATTTTTGTTGTTGTATTAAAGTACAGGGTGTTTATAATAAAAGTTCCACTTTCAAAATGCTGCAAAAAAGTAATCCTCGTCACAATGAGTTCAAATTCGAACTGAAGACACTTGAAGAATGGGCAAGCGGTATGGCATCCAAAAAAATCAATCAACCGATTTTTCCCATCCAATTGTGTATGACCTTGCCGTGGTAGATGGGCGTTTTTCACAGTGTCAAAATATTGAATGACTTTGAAATCCATCGAAAAAAAACGAAACAATCAACCACATTGAAAACTACGGTTGGTTAAATGTGCAACTCGTGCCAAATCCGTTGTCATTTCGATTCAAATTAGCACTGGCAGCCGAATTCACTTTCTTTAGGGCGTTTACAGCGCTATCTATCAATATACTTTGGAACTTTTTTTCCTAATGCCTTTCCCCTTTCTTCGTCATCTAGTTAAAACGTTTTACAATTTTACTAAATAGTGTGTAATAAACCGTTATCCAAATGCGAAAAGGGTTAGATAAAGTACCGCCAGGTATGAGTAAACAAATTCACGAAAAACAAAATAAGAGTAGTTGAGTATCTACTGCCGACAAAAAATATAACCAACTTGCACCACGGTGTTCTCGCCGAAATAGGACGTCCTTCCCAACGGAACGTCTCCGTCATCTTAATTGTACCACTGGGAAAAAGTCCGCGATAGTGCCTCAAGAACCCAACCCCAGTGGGAAAAGAAACAGAGCGCGGTCCACTTCTCTGAAGAGTGACAATTTGGATGTCATTTTGAATTGACTTGTTTATCAAACCTTGTTGGGGCCTCAACTGCACCACAGTCACGTTCACCCTCCAAAATGGAAAAACAAATATTTAGAGTGCTTATTCCTTTTCATTATTATTATTATTTGTTTCGAAGTAGTTTTCTTAGCTGTAACCGTGGCCTGAATGTGCAACTATCGCAAAGCCCCCAGAAGAATGTGTGAGTGGCAGAAAGAAAAAAAAATTGTTGGCTTTTTCCAAATAGTACAGAATTTATGAGAGGAATAGAAATCGTCCATTTCCAGTTTACGTAAAATTCTTTCAATTCTATTTGAAGTGGCAGAAAATTCAACTATATTGGTGAAAGCTCAAATAATACATTTAGTAATAAATAGTCAATTTAAGTTATAGTCAATAGTCAATCAAGTTAAGTCAATAAGTAATAGTCAATTTAAGTTATAAATATTTATGTAGTATATTCTTATTGTTAAACAATCACATATTTTTTAGATAAAATGATCCATAATCTTTTATTTCTAATAGCAGATGTATGGTGATAAACATATCAGAAAATCTGCTTTTCTGATGTACACTTTACAATTTATGTACAGGGTGGTTATAATTAAAGTGACCCTATTCAATACTTCTATAGAACCTGTTGTTCTACCTGTGGAAATTTGAGAAACTTGTTATATACATTATATGGACTATGGTAAAAGACTTCTTGCAATAACAATAGTTCAAATTTTGACCACCATCTGGAACATTTAAAAAATTTCTTTTGCAGATTAGTCAAACCTATCAAGAGACTTTCAGTCAGAGATTGTAAATCATTCTGCTTGCCTCTGCCATCGTTAGCCATGCCCTTAGAGAAGAAAGATCGAGCTTTACTGGTAGAACCGTTTTATCAGAATGGCAGCAATAGCTTAGCTGCTCTGAGGGAATATCATCATTTAAAGGGATTTCGAAAAGTGTCCATGTTGAAGAATGGTTTGAAGAAGATGATTTTGAAATTTGAAGAGACTGGAGAACCTAATTATATATTACTGTTATATGTTTTTGGCATAATTAAGGTTTATGGCATTTGAATTTTCGTGGAAAAATATAACCTAAATTTAGAACGCTATCAGTTCATGGAAGAAAAAGCCGCTGAATTTGTTTTAATTTCTTGTGTGGTTTTGTGATGTTGTTATTGTTTTCTTCATTCATTTAATATGTCTGTGCACGGACAGATTTTATTGAGGTAATAAAAATATAATTTTCGCCCCCAACAAAGGATATATCAGAATAAAATGGGGTTAAAATCTAGAATATTCTATCCCCGAGGATGTAGTCAATCTGGCAACCTGGAATATTTCGCCAATTTCATTAGGGTAACAACACATTAGAGGATCTCGTAACTTCTTTTTCTGATCAATATAAATGAATATTTAATTGTTCTTTGCATAATTTTTATTTATAATAAACAAGAACAGAAAAGTATATTCTTTTAAATAATTGTTCCGATAAATTGTTGATTATTCCGAGATAGTTTTTATAACGTATGTAGGACCCTGATACAAAATAAAACAATTTTTATAATGTTGACACTCATAAAATTACAAAACAAACAACAAAAACGATTTCTTTATTAATAATTTATATTTCATTATCAAACAAGTATTTTCGTTTTAACGCTGTTGACATAGTTAAGGTTTCGTGGCGATACTTTATTTGAATTCGCTCAAAAAAATGGGGATTTTTAATTTTGAATATTAAATCAAGGAAGAAAAAGGCCGCGGGAACGTAATAAATGTTTCTGTTGTTTTGTGATGTTGTTCTTATTTCCTTCATTCGTTTGATACGGCTATGCAAGGACAGATTTTAGTGAGGTAATAAAACGATCATTTTCGCCTTCAACAAAGGATATATCAGAATAAAATGTAAGTTAGTCTCTGGTTTCTTCTTTTTTATAAATATTGCTTCATCATTCAAATTCGGCATCGTAAAGAAATTAAAAATATTTTTTGACATCATGAAAATACGAAACAAACAAAAAAAAATTTTTTACTTTATTAATAACTTATATTTGATTATCAATTAATCAATTTTTCAATACTGTTGATATACAGTTAAAGTGTATTGGTAAGGTGGTTCATGAAGAAATGGTTAAATGGAAATATGAGCTTGGTTCAGTGAAAATTCGTAGTCCTTGTAGTGCATTTATCGGTGCAATAATTAGTAGTTAAATGTTAAAAAGTACCAGAGACATACGAAGTTATTTAAAAAGCAGAGTACTTATGAGTCTTATCAGACTGCTCCGTCGAATTTCGAGATCCTACAAAGACTTGAAAATAAAATCCTACGTATGATTACATATTCGCTCTGCTTTTTCCGAAACGACGATATCTGACATGCGCATTCGTTCCTAAATTTTAGGCAATTTGTTTAGGAAATTGCACATCTGTATTACTCCATTCCCACTATTAATAGCTCTGTTTTGAATTATCTCGGCCACTAGGACGACCAAAAATCGCAAAAGACCTTGCTCTGTCCTGAATAGTATTCGTGGACGTTTCGATATCCTCCTCTCCGAATGACCGTGCAGTTTCTCCGAGTCACAGTTGCCCCTCCAATCTTTATTTTTTTCTATTGTGTATTTTTTAAGACCATCTTAAAAATTATAATAACAATATAAAAAAATTATATATGCATAAATTTCCGTATTAATTAAAAAAATAAAAATAATTACGTTAATTTTTTTAATTAACATAATATATATGTTATCTTACTCCTTTTCTATCTAATCAATGGTTTTAAAGCTTAAGACACTTCTCTCATTCACAAAGCAGGAGACAGAGGTTGCTAGGCAACCAAGGCTCTCCGTCAATCTGGCAAATCGTCGTCGTCGAGTCTTATCTGTCGGTTTTGAATTAAAAGCTAACTTCCTATATTTAATAACTCACACTCTGAATAAAAAAAGTATGTAATGTTGAAAGCCCTAATGAGTAGTTTTTAACATGTGAAAGATAGATGTCAAATAAATTTTAAGAGTAAACTATGTTAAACTAACAGAATCCAGCACAGCACCCGTCATTTGAGAGCAGAAGGGATGAATACATGAATACAAATTGTCAGAGGCTCCTTTCATCTTGAGTGGCATCTGGATGTGATTAATTAATTGCCAAAATGAATATTTAATCCCTTCAAATCGACTCGAAGATGGAGGTGTGCAAGGGTTTTTAATCCACTTTATTAAAATACCGTGGCCGGTGCATCGTAACTTTTCTCTGATGCGTGACATCCTTATGTTTTGTTTTTTATTTATCATTAAACTCACCCAATGAATATGTGAGTACCAAATTTAATTAATGTAATGAATTGTAACATCCATTTGTTTTGCATTAATATAATTTAATAACACATTCATAAGTTGCTATTATTTATTATTGCTATTATAAGTTTTTATTATTAGAGTATTTTTAGTTTTAAGATAGGAAAAGTCTTATTCTGGGTTCTAACGGAAATTATGAAAATTAACCAGCAATAATTTAAAGGAAAGGAACTTAATTTTAATTAAATCCGATAAGAATATCACGAAGAGAATTCTTAATTTTGATCCTCGCCATTATGTTGAAAAGAAAGAAAGCTTTTCTTGTTCGTCAAACTAATTATTTAACTATAAAAGAAATTTGAAATTGTGAGATTTTATTTTATTTTAAGTATAAGAAAATATTTTAAAAGATTTTGAATGAAGTATTTAAAAAAAAACCAAAATGGCTTATCTTGGAAGATCGTTAAAGTTCCGGACATTTCAAAAGATGTTCTGTTTAGTCTAACTAAAACATGTTAATTAAAAACAAACTTTAATTGAAACACATTTTATGCGAAAATTATTTTCAAGCTTAACGAAAAATTAGACATCAAATCCCATATTAGAACGTTAAAAAAATTAATATTTCATTTGGCTTTTTGTCTTTTATACAATGCGAAAATGTCTGCCAAATTTGGTGTGCAACTACTCTACAATTACTACAACAGTTTTATTTTTCATTTGCTGTAAATATCATCATCATTCTTCATCATGGATTTTCTCATTACTTCAATGATATCTGCAAACGGTATTTTTTGTGTGTTCTCCTTTGTCTAATGAACGAAAACTCTCTCCAAGCATTAGATCTACATCTTAAATTATTTCATGAATATTTCTGCAATTGTCTTCTACTGCTTCCCTGTTACTTCTTCATGGGAATAACATCTCCCAACAAATAACATCTTGCTCTGCCTTATCGTACCATCAAATGAGTATTTTGAAATAGTTAGATGACTACGAACATGTAAAAAATGAGTGCTAAAAAAGATCTTCATTCCAAACCAAAAATTGGAGAAAACCTACCGATTTAAACAAAATAACAACACTTATCCTATCAGATGGAAATAAGGGCACCCATTGAAGAACCGACACTAATAACTACAAACAATATCATTCTGCATCAAACGACAGATGGAACAAGCCTTCGGACCTCGATCATTTACCTGATTTTCAAACTAACGCATATAATAAACGAAGTAAGCCTAGTTCCAAGCATACCGTTCCACTCAACAAATTAAGTTTCGAAGAGGATTTTGAAGAATCCGAATCCAATTGTTTAGTTCCTATCAAAATAAAGTTTGACGAAATTGTCCTTTCTGCACTGATTGATACTGGAAGTACTGTACATTTGATTCGTGATTGATTTGGTTTGTCGCTCTACGGTCATTTTTTTTGCACACTACGCCTGTCTACTGGACACGAGTGCCTTGCAGCCCATTAAGGCATTTCTACCGACCCTATACATTTCGCGACGCTGGAGAAGTAATCGACAGAGACTATCTTCTTCGTTATGGGGGTCTTCGTGGAGGAATCAAGATATCGGGAAGCAAGATCGCTTATTAGGCAATGGCTCGCTTATTAGGCAATGGCTCGCTTATTAGGCGCAATAGCCCTATTTTGGGCCAAGGCCGTCTACCTACCGACAGATTTCTAAACAGGAGATGTATTTCTTTTTACGGGGTAGGGTTGTCAGTCCTATACTCAACGCTCTACAATTCTATTAGATCGGAGCCTGAATGGCCGAGTGTGTCTGGAGTTCTGGTGTTCTGTACCACAGGTTTCGGGTTCGAGTCCCGGAGGTTCCATGGATGTTTGTAGTTATTCGGAATCCACTTTGTATCGTAGGTATTGGTCAGGTAAGACTGTAGAGGGTCACAGAACCCAATCAGACTTCTTCTCACCCACATCATTCCCAAACTGTAAAGGGGCCAATCAGCTCTAGGCACAGTGGTGTAGTGTAGGTTCGAAGCTGGTGTGTAAGTTAAAAAAAAAATTATTGCTTAGATGAGAGTGGCATCAAAAATAATTTTATATTTATTTTAATAGTTAGGATTTTATAGACAAGACCGTTTACAAACAAAAGAAATTAAAAATTATTTTTTCACTCTTTAATATCAAATTACTTAGCTAATAATTCAAATTAAAAATTAATATTTTTTAATTATGTTTAAAATCACCGATTCGTAAAAAAAGTAAATACCCATTAGGTTAATTTCATCATATGAGGACAATCGTTACAATGCTTAGATATTTACAAATAGTTATGATGTGGGAAAATGATGATATATACTCCATTTATCCTTTTCCTGCAATCGGATGTCGTGAATTGAAAATCTGTATAATTTAGCACTTAATATATAACACAACAGAGAAAGTAAATTGACAGTTCTTTGGGTAGAAAACATCACCACGATTTATTTTACCAACAATCCCATTGAAAAATTCTTAACAAAAACAACGCATAGGAGGCTATTACAAGCGAAAGACTATTATAAAAATAAACAAGATTATAAAGAAAGTCAAATCAATAATGATTTTAGTAAAAATACAAATTCCAGTATCGATATTCTGCTATCAGAAACTAGTAAATTACTAACTATTACGAAATTTAATTTTGTTAGTCTCGTTATAATGACTAGAAACAACACATTGTGTCGGACCATCCGATATTCCAACGAAATATTTTTGTTTCTAACGAAGTATGTTTATTTGTTATGCACGCATGCTTGCAATTTTCTTCCGGAACTTATGCTTCGAAATGGTGCTTTCTATATTTTGTAAGAAGAACTATTGATTTTAATTGTCATTGATTAAGAAATACAGTTACAAAAAGATTTTACAAAGCAGGGGTATTTTTAAAGAAATGTTTGAATGCTCACTTTTCAAATAATGACGAAAAATAAATGGAAACTTAAAAATGGAAAACTAACAACAACTTTGAAATATTTTGGAAATAAACATGAAACCTTATCATTTATTAAAATCTGCCCCATATTATATGTATTTCCAATTACAGTTTTTGTTCAAAAGGCATTATTAAATATATTTTGGAACATGTCCGTTACGAAAAAAAACCTGCGATTGGATCTGGTTACCCAGCTGTCGGTACACTTGGATGACATTTGTTTAAAAAATCCTATGGCTGTTATCCCTTTCCTTATACTTTCATTTCACGTATAAACTTCACGAGACAAAAACATTTTGCTAACTCATATATTATATACTTTGGTCCCACTGTGAGATTTATGAACAATTCCCATAAATAATGGCCAAACTATCTAAATATATATCAATAAATTAAGGATTATCACCACAACATCACTTCTGTTTTTCAGAATATATGAATAAATATAAATTCCCTGTCATTAAATCCAAGAAAGAGTGACTTCTAAAAAGTACTAACGACTTACTCTAGGTACTGACCACGAAGAATTCAAAACTTATCTGATCAATGGTGGATTTAAAAGTAATAAGTAAGTCTTACTTCATAGAAATCTTTCCAATGAACCATTATCAATATTTTTAATTGAGCTTAGAAAGACCAGTTAATATTGAGGAGATTTTCAAAATTCAAGTTCAGTTTAATCCTTAAGCTTTTGAAGATACAAAGCATAAATGCACAGTGTTTTAATTGCAACTATTTCCATCATGCCAGCACTAACTGCCAAGACACACAGCATTACTTACAGATGGAAATTTAAAAAATAATGATTATGGTTATGAAAATGGATTATTAACGGAAACCCTGTTTATTCATTAAAAGGAGGGAAATTAAGAGTTATCTATATAAAGATAGAAAAAAATTCTTGAATTTTCAACGAAACAGGTTGAAACGACAGGTTTGGTTCCCCAGCTCATGTCTTAGGATAACTACGTCAGGGAAAGAAGAAGAAAGAAAAGCGCTTAACGTTTCAAAGAGCGAAATGGAAAAACAAGTTACCGGTTACTCCTTCCAGGGAGGTAACTCGGAAAACTCTCAGAGCCAAATGGACTGCATCCCAACTTTTGAATTGCTTCAACATCTCCAGGATATTATTCAAAGACGCTCTGCATTCACAGAGCACGAAATATGTAAATACATTCTAGGTGCTGAAGAAAAAAATCCTTTCTACTAATCAGATGGTTGGCAACTCAGTTAAGATCAATTTTGATTACAACATCCTTGATCTCCCCAAAGATTTGAATAAATATGAAAAATGGATGGCTGAGCAACTACATGCATATCAAACCTACCTACTTTTCATAAGTCGTTTGGGTACTTGTTGTTCCCAATGTAAAAGGCCTTATGGACATTGTCCAAGGTTATTAGATCTTCCTGCTAAATATGCAGCTACTGCAGAAGATAGAGCTTCCCTGTAGATGAGAACGAAACAGATGAGACTGTTTTCCTTACTGGAAATGTTAAAGATAATGAGAAATTCCTTTCTCCATTGAAAAGGCACACCACTAAAAAAACCGAGAACTTTAAACCAGGTTCCTGAAATTCCTTTTATCAACTCCATCACTCCACTTGATCAAGCCACAGACATACAGACTGATGACTCACCGAAAACAGAATGCCTCCAGTCATGGTCAACATTGAAGACCAAAATGCCAAGGACATCACAAATCTTATCTGATTTGAAATTGGCAATTGACTCATCCTAAAATTGGCTCCAAAGCACCTCAAGTGTACTGCACTTGACAATCAATCCTACAAAGATCTCATAACTTATCTCCAAAATAATGAATTGAATTTCTACAAAACTACCCCCAAGTCGATGAGGTCACTCAAGGTGGTGCTCAAAGGGTTACATCTTCTCAGGAGATTGATGTTCGGAAATATATCCTTTAATTCATCTTCAAAGTTATTCAGTTTAAATCAAGAGTGAAAGCCGCCATTCCTGTTTGGCAACTTAACCTGCCCAGACTCAAAGAAAACTACAAAATCTATGCCCTCAACTGCCTCCTTTATCTTAAGATAAAGGTGGAACCATTGATTAAAAAACCTGAGGCAACCCAGTGCTATAATTGCAATAAATTTCACCATGGGAGCTCAAACTGTGGATCAAAGCCAAGATGCCTCAAATGTGGAGGCTCCCATTTTATAAAGAATTGCCATATCATTGGACTCATTGAATCCCCCACATGTATAAACTGTGGAAAGCGGGGTCACCTAGCCTCCTGGAAAGGATGCGCCATGTTTCCAAAGACCACACGCAAGCCTCCGTCAAGCACCGAAACTCCACCAAAAGATTCTTTCCCAACCCCATAGATGAGCGGGATATCTTTCGCTGATACGCTCAAGAATCAACACCGGAAGATCTCCCCAGCTCAACCTGAAAACCCACTAAGAATCATCCCTACTAATGTGGAGAATCATAATCCTAACCAAGATTATCTACATTGTAAAAAGAATTTTCAACCCCATTTCAACCGCTGGGAGGGTGATTCCCTCTACGACAAACTCCAAAAACAAACAACAGGCAAGATCAAAAAATGAAGATGTTTTTAACCCTTCTAAACCAAGCAGCAGTATAAACAACAGTCTCTGAAGTCCAAGGCACTAAGCTCCTCTTTCCCCTTCCTCACTAATAGCACTAACCGCGCCCCTTATAGACGGGACTATTGCCTATAAATAGCTATGTTCTATATTTTTCAAAGCTCTATCATGCCAGACAGGAGCTATGAGCCCTACGGGGCCAAGCATTACGTAATCCATTAAATCATCATCATCAAGTAACTGCCGAAGGAAAACCAACTATCTCAAATTTGGAGTTTGTCGCCAGAAATCACGTGACTATAAGATCAAAATTAAAATGAATTTTAAATGCGTCCTTCGGACTCGAACCCGTTTACTCACTATTCCACGCACTATCATTGCATCAAGGAAAGTACAATTGTTCTTTTATTCTTAATCAAACTCTTTATTGATTATTTTACTTGGCGTTTATTTGTTTGCCTCCATCACTAAAAGAATGATATTCTTAATGAAATTATTTTTTTTTATAGTTATGGTATTTACTGTTTAATAAACCTATTCCATAATCTTTACACTGGCGATAAGCTTTTCTTTTATTACTGATGATTCACGTAAGAGTTAATCGAAATTAAATAACAATGTTTTATCATTAATACAGACAATACATACAACAAACAGTATTCAACCTATTCTGAGTCAGACTATTCAGGAAAAAAAGAACAGTTCAATGCCCGTCTTTACCCACAAAAAAACAAGCTGAAGTCTATTTATCCTCTTCTGACGTATTTATTCGAATGTCCGTTATCCTGACAGCATTGGGACACACACTCATTCCTTCTTCATTTTAAGAAATATGAAAATTTATTTTTAAATAATTGTTATTCTTATACGACTAAGTATTTTCATCCATCAGATATGTGGGGCGCAAATAAAATTACGGTAGTGGTTAATCATTAAAGGAAGGAAGGAAGAATCATTGGAGGAAGTAATTTCATCATTTAAAAATACATAAATATTTCATATAAAATTTTTAATACATTGAAAATATTTCATATGAAATAAATTTGGCACTCATTCTATTTATTAATGTGTAAATATATCAAAATAGTTTATAATAAAAAAATAGAAAAGATTACTTTTAACCAGTTAAATTCTCTATCTGTTGTTGAATCATTAAATAAGTAAATATTTCATGTTAACATTGTGGGTATTTACATAAAAATGTCAAAATATGCATTTTGCCTCAAAAATCATTAACGCAAAAAAGAAAAAAAATGACGGCAAAATATCAAACTAAGTATGTTGTGTCGATAAATATGTTCAAACGATGTCGAAACAATAGTGATAATTGCATTTGTCATACACACTTTTTACTTTTTAGTGTTTTAGATTATTCCGAGTTGCAAAGTCATCTATATGTCTTCTTCGGAGACGGCACCATCTGAAGAATCCTTCAAGTGCATTAAATCTGGGCAACAATTCGAACTTCCAAGACATTTAAAACATCATTTCTCTTAAAAAGCTTCACCAGTGTGGATATTGCGAAAAAGGCCTTCTCTTCTAAGGGTCATTTGAAGGATCACGAGAGAACTCACACGGGATAGAAACCTTTTGTTTGTGACACCTGTGGTCAAACATTCAAACGATAGTATTTATTGGAAAGACATGAAAGAATTCATACTGGAGAGAAATCCTTTAATTGTGACTCCTGTATCAAAACAGTTCAATCAAATGAGCCAATTGAGCTGTCATAAGAAAATTCACACAAATTAAGTGAGTCACATTTGTGAAGAATGTGGAAAAACATTCACATTCACTCGAGAGGAATGTGTGGAAGATCATAAAAAATTTTATACTGGAGAAAGGCCTCATATTTGTGTAGAATGTGGCAGAACATTCACTTACAAATCAGATGTATGTGATCATAAGAAAAATAAATCTGAAGAGAGATCTCACGTGTGTGACAAGTGTAGAAAAGTATTCAAATACAAGCGCTCTTTGAAAAGACACATGTTATCTTGTATCACAGAATTATCTGCTCGTCAGAGGGCTCAACTACAACACCTGAGGACATGTCTAACACATCTGAAAACTAGTTAAGAATATCTCGCAGGGTGAAATGTCAGTCTTAACAGAATTAACATAGTAATATTATAAAAAAAATGCATTGTTCATTGCGATTTCAAAAATAGAAAAATGCCTTTCCTTCCTACATACCTTATATTTTATGCAGATTAATGAAATTAAAAAAAAATTAATTCTCTCTGAACTGAACCAAAATCGTACTGAATGTTTCGGTTAAAAATGCATTGAAGCAGATTCACCTGTGTAAAATGCAGCGTAAATTGGATAGAAAAATAATGTTTTTCAAATGACAAGCATTATATTTAATGCAACAAGTATTGTTTTGTATTAAAATTAATTTTTAAAGAATTTTTAAGATTCGACTGGAGTTGTTCAACTGCCTCAAAATTGTTGTAGAGTAACATAATTAATTTTTAATATAGTAATGTTTATCTTTAATCTTTATTGTTTATAATTTATTTCATTTTAATTCTGCAAGAAAATTTTAGATATGTAAAAAGTATTTTTATAATGATTAGTAGTACCCGATGTACTAAGTATTATTTTGTGTTTTGCTGTTGTGAATTTTTTTAATTGTGCAAGAAATGCCACTCTGTTAAATCCTTTTTCAAATTATGTTTACTAATTACGTGTCTGTCACTCATTATAAATACATGCGCACTTATTATAAAAGGAAAATTATTTTTTTCTAAACTTATTTATTTTTATTTCAAATATGCATGTTCCTTTACAATTGTTGAAGCAGAAATAACGTATCATTGTTTCACATTTTTTTTCATATTAAATACAAAATAAGATATTGTTTGTAAATGTAATTGAATAAAATTACTATCAGTACAAGCGTAAATATAAAATTATTTCACTAGGAACACTAATTCGTAACCACAATATCCTTATAAACGGAAAATTTTTAACTGCTAAGTTAACTAAATTTTAACTATATTAAAGGTGATATTCTATATTCAAGTAATAGGAAATATACTTAATAATTTAAAAATATATTTTATTACTATATGTATTACAAAATAATATATTTTTTTGCTTGAAATACAGTACTTTTAAAATACTGATATAAATATTTTTAAGAATTAAAATGAAGAGGAATTTATTCCATCGGAATATTTTATATTGTTGCATATTAGCATATATCTTAACTGATATATGCTAATATGCAACCCTTTAATATGCTTTTAAAGGGTGAAAACAGAATGTCTATAACCGAAAATCGAAGGATGAATTTTCTGGCCAGCCCAACAGTTACGACGTCACGCCATGAATTACATGATGCGGATGAGTGGAGCAATCCTGCTATTCAAAAAAAAAAGTTTGTTATAAGGCGTGACGAACGAATTTTGCCAAACACTAACTAACGAGTCTTAACATGGATGCGTCAATTTTGAACTGGCTTTGCAGATGTAAGGTTCAATTGCATCGCCGAGCATGTAGGCATGTATACAGTTATTAAAATTAAGCAATTTTTCAGAAAACGTTTATGGTTTTCTATACATTGAGAAGTGCATTGTATTATGTACAACGTATACAATATGTACGTTACATTAAATATGTTCTATACGTTGTACTTTGTACACATTGTACGTTGTATACATTGAAATCAAATTTTTGTAAAATAAACATGCGTGACACACTTATGTTTCATTTCGCATATTAGTCTGCAGGATAAATAAGACAATGAAGGAAAATAGTTATTTTTAATTGTGATTAGCTATTTAACATAATAAGAACAACCGTATCACATTGACAAACTCTCAGATATTAACCGTAGTAATGGGTTAGTTGCCAAGAAAAATACTTGAAGCTCATAAACGTATTGCTCTATATAGTTTTGATCGTTCTTTAAATGCATTTCTAATATGACTGCAAAAATGTGAGCCTTAAAATGATTTTAAAAAATGCTACATTGTTACTCCCTTATTTCAAAGAAAATATGGTAAAAATTTAGAATCCTGTACTCTTTACGTCAAATGTATCACAGGATGCCAAGTTATAAAATAAAGTGAATATAATAATTAGTGCTGCAGTTTCTTTTCACGGTAAAACGGTATTACACCAAAATCCATCACTAGGATGTCAAATCTCCAATTAAACAAACAAATTGTAAACGCTATTTCGTCAAAATTCATCGCCAAAAGTCGCTATTGCGCCAACATTTGTAGCCAAATAACTATTTCATCAAATTTTATACCTCAAATTGCTTTTATGCCAATTGTTATCGCCTTAATGCCAAATAATATCACTCTCTTGCCAAAATGTTTTTCCTGAAATGCTTTTACGCCAAAAATAATGTTTCATTGCCAAATTGTATCTTAAAGAGAAATTTTATTTCTAAAATGCTTTCTCGCCAATTATTTTAGCTTTAACGCCAAATTTTAGCACTATTGTGCCCAAAGATTTATGCCTAAACTGCTTTTGTTCCAAATTATATCGCTTTGTAGCCGACATTTTGCCACTATTATGGCAGAATTTTAATCATTTGCTGTTACTCCAATGTAATTGTTAATATTTTTAAATTATAAATTTATGTCCACATTAATTTATAATTAGAAAAATATTAAGAATATCATCAGAATAAAATAAAAATAAAAAATACCAGTAGCATAAAATAAAATAAGAATATTTTTTTATTAGAATAAGAATAGTAGTTGGATAAACTTTATAAATGTTTATGTTTGGAATTAAGTGTATGAATGACGTAATGGTCAACAATTTTCAATTTTCTTAAAACTTTGCCTCCATTTAATCATAGTTCTATTGGATTTCATAACATTAAATACAAAAATAATATTTCAAATTTTTAAAAATTACAAAAAAAAACAATTCGAACTTTTAAAAATTAAAAAAAACTATAATTCAAATTTTCAAAAATAACAATTTTTCAAATGTTTATATATGTAAGCAATTTTATTTATAAAATTTTTTTTTAAAAATTCATTTTCTCAATAATTTTAATGCTCGATCGAATTAAGAAATTATAGAGCAGGTAACAATAAACGATGCTGCCATTTTCTGCTGAATTCTTTAAAAGCATCGTACCACATTTTTTTTAATCATTGAAAAGAAATCAGGATTCAAAAAGGGATTCAACATAAATAATTCCAAAAATAAAATAATTCCCCAAACATAAATTTTAGGATGAGTTACAAATTCTTTCATGTTGTCAGAAGTCATTTATTGCAAATATGTTTCAAAATAAATCACATTAATATCCTGAAAAAGTAGTGGGTTTTATATAAGAATTCATTCTCGGGAATAGCATATTCGGAAAAATTAAAATATTCAACAAACAATTCGTACTTTATCAGAATTTCAAAATAGAAGAATAAAAATATCTAATGTTGTTAATTTTCGTTCCTTTGCTCCAGTTATTAGTTAAATTACAATTTTTTAGAAAACACAATACATACTTCGAATTACTTTAGATAACCAAATTCTTCAATTTGTTTTTATTTTTTTTTCTTGCCAAATTCTAAGGAATTTTTAAATTCTCATTCTTTAAAAAAATAATAAAGAATTGGATAAAGTAAAAATAAGAATGTCGTTAGAATAATTAAACTTGTATAATGATTGAATGGTAAACATAATTTTCACATTTCTTTTAGACTTTGTCATCATTCTATCACTATTGGATTTCATAACATCAAATACAAAAACCATTTATTTTTTATTTTTAAAAATTAAAAATAATTTTTCAAATTTTCATATGTAAAAGAAATTTCATTTAAAAAGATTAAAAAATAATTTATTAATTCATTATAATAATTATTTATTAATTTATTTGCAATGTTTATTTCAGTAGATTGTTTTGGGAAGAGATAGATAGAACGTCCTATTTATACTTGAATATCAAGCATCTTAATTTGGTTTCCAAAACTTTCATTTTTTATCGCTTAACAACTTGCTTAAAATTTCTCGAAAAGAAAATTATTTTTCAAAAGGAAATTAAATTTCACACATGTCTAAATAACTAATGATACATGAAAATCATCCTTTGAAAATCAAGTATTTTTATAATTCTTAATAGAAGAAAAATGTTGCAACTTACCCAACATGGAAATAAAAATGATGCAGTTGTTTGAAGGCAGATATTTCAAAGTTCAATTGCGAATAGTAAATAAGTTTTTAATAAACAATTTTTATCATTAGAAATAAAAAAGAAAGTTATTTTCTTCCTTTTTTCACGCAATAAATACACTGTACTTAACACCATAGTTCAAAGTTTATTTTTAATCAGGAGCACGAATAAACACCTGTCCAAAATATCTAATTAAAAAAAGTAATACTTTTTAGAATTCCATTAATTTGATATTGACATGTTGCCACACGTGAATTAAATAATTTGTAAAGTAATAGCTCGTGCATCTTTCAAAATGAAAATATAAATTTAATACTGAAATGAATATTTTATCAAATGTAATAATAGCTTAATCCTTAGTTATAAAAATAAAAATGTACAAAGTTTTTTTTTATATTATATAAAATTTAAATATAATAATAAAATAAAAATCTTTGAATTATTAAAATTCAAAAAAAATTTTTTCCGATTACTTTTGATACGATTTATTGAACGATTAAAACTTCTGTAAATCTTATCGTTTCAAAATCGTCTGCTTTACGTAAATAATTACAAGAAATTAAATAGAGTGAATAAATAAAATAATAAAATAAATAATTGAAATCTAATTAATAATAATTGAATTGAATTAATAAAATAAATATTTGAAATCTTTTATTTATCAACTGAATCGTTTGTTTTATACAGGTTCATTCTTGACTTTTAAATTTTTGGAAGTGCAATGCATATCTGGCAACGTTTAAGTAGTTTATTCGGAGATTATTATAATTAAAAAATAATTGATTTAATTTGTAATTATTTTAAGTAATTATTTTTTTAAAGTTACATTTATTTTTGGAAATAATAATGCACTGTTGTAATAATTTGCTGTCGAGCAAAAATTTTTTATTTTATTTCATACGATACTTAATTATACGATTCGTAATTTAAAAACTTGAATATATTCTTTAAAAAAATATCGTTTGTATTGCTGGAAATCTAACAAATGTGATTCTGCGACTTGTGTCTTCAAAATAATTTCATTATTTGGAAGTTCTAAATATCCTATATTTATCTCATAATACATCTTTAAAGTTCAAAGTCTCATGTTAGAAACTTCAGAACTTTAAGAATAAAAAAAAAAAAAAAATTCTTAAATATTTTCTGAAAAAATTTCTCAAAGACATTCTCTTTTTTTTCTTTTTCGTTTTTCAAAGAAATCCGGCCGACTTAAATATAAATTTATAATTCCATACTGATAGAGTCCGTCAAAACTTTTATATTTCAAGAAATGCAGTTGAGAGGAATTGCACCTGCACCTGTCATAGCGAAGCAAGAGGTTAAATAAGGAAACAAATGCTTCTTTTTTGTTTGCTTTTATTGTATGTTTTCTTTTGACATTTATCAGCGTCAGCGGTCGATTATTTCACGTGACACATTGTGAGTAACAGAAAATGGATCCACTCAGAGTTTTGTGTTAAAATGTTCACTTTTCATTTTTATTTTGAATGCCCGACTTGTGCTGAGACTAATCAACAGAGATCATCAGTTCTCAAGAAAATCAGAAAGGCATTTTAAGATTTCTGAACCAATTTATAGCGTGATGTTCAAAATTCATGAGTGTCATCATGACATATATTTCTTTCCTTTCTGTGCCTTTTTCTATACAGCAGTTATTTTTATTTTTATATTTGATAAATGTTCATTTTATTGTTGAACATATTCAGAGCATTTTATGTTGCTGTTCTAATGCAGCTGACAATAAAGAGACAGTTCAAATTTAAGCCATCACCCAGGGCTGCAACGTTGTTACTCATTCAGCACTACAAGTGTAGCTTGAAGATAGGCTACGGACGCGAGTCACACTACCCCTGCAACCATTTATGATCCTATTAGACCGGAACCTACTGCTTAAAGTGGATTCCAAACCACTACAAACAGTTATGGTACAGCTGCGACTCGAAGCCTGTGGTACCGAGTGGCAGAGTGCTAACCATTCAAGCCTTCAGGTAACAGTTAAAATTAGAAAGAAAAATAATGATTGTCTCATATGTATTGAAAAATTTACCTATAAAATTTAGTAACCTCCTTCATCAGACAAATTTAAAAAATACATTTCTTTCCATCAATAGAAATTTTATCATACTATTATTTTTTCGCAAGCATAATACTTTACAAAAAAGGAATACGAAAACCACAGTAAAATGTATAAAACTGAATAAAATATTTGTTCTGGTATTTGTTTTTAAGTTACGAAACATCTTGCTTATCATTCAGCTCTGCTCGGAAAGTAAGGAATCTAAAAACAATAAGGAACCTAATAACACCGATTTGCATACAGCAGTCACCTGTCAAGAATGCAAACTAAAACGTTGCAGCTCGAAACACGGCGGTGAGAAAACAAAGTTAATTTTCGTCTCGCATTACGATTCGAAGTGTTCGCATAACGACGACTTCGTTAAGGGAGAGAGTGTTTGGAGTGAAACGTGACTTCTCCAAACATTACAGCACGTACTTCAAGGATGGCATCGGAGTCCTGAAGAGATAAAAGAGCTCTTATACCAGAAGGAAAATGATTCTTACAGAATATTCCTAGAAATTCAGGAAGATGGCTGCACACAGGGGAACGTTAAATTCATAAATAATCAGGTTTTATATGAATGTTTACTTAATTTATATAATGTTGTTTTCGTAAAGGAAACCGTTGAGAGCTAAAACTTTTTTAAATATTATTTAATGCTATTTATTTTACGCTATTGGTTCAATTAGGTTATACAACATTGAAAGTTAAATGAATATGTTTGTTAAATTTTTAGTTTTTGTATATGAGGTAAATATATGTAAATGGGTTAAAAAGAGTTTTGGACTTGACGTAACCGCTCATCAGTACAAAGCGGCCTGACGGACAATTGTCTAGCTCTCTAGCATTTGGTACCACAGGCTTCAGGTTCGAATCCAGACGATGACATGGATATTTGTTTAGTGGTTCGGAATCCACTTTAAACTGTAGGCCCCTGTCTGTTTAGCCCTCTTGTACAGAAGATGATTGTATAGAGTGATAAACCAAACCTCACTAACCTCAAACCAAACCATAGTGTTACTCTGCTTCCGCACCTTATCTTCAAGCTACAAGCACCTCTTGGGTAGTGCTAAGAGAGAAACGTGGGTGCAGCGCTTGCCTTAAGGCATCCAAGACAATTGTCTATTTGTTTCCAGATGCATTACAAAAACATAATAATAATTCGTGTATACATGGTGTAAACTATAAATAAAAAATATTATATAGATATATATATAATAATTAAACTGTAATTAAAATACTATTTAAATATTATTCCAAGGTTTTCTAGCAATATCAGCTGTTCCTTTAATTCATTTATGCTTACTCGTACAAATAGGAAACGATTTCCTCTCAACTTAATTTAACTTCCTGAATATAAAATCACCTGGTGTTTACATCGATGAAATCCATAGATTTCAACCGGATTCGATCCATCTATTCATATACTGAATGAGGGAAACAGTGCATGTGTTTACAAGAAAACTTTTCATGTTTTCATATAGAGACTTGAATTTTCTATGAGCTTCGCACTGCAAAGTAATTAAATGTTTCCTATTGGAATCCATGAAGCCCTTTTCGAATCAATCTTGTCTCTAAATGAATGAATGTACAGAGTCATTTATATTCGAGAATATCTTCTAATTCATTACGTCAAAAAGATATAGATTTTCTCTGAACTTAATTATGTACTCTAAATCAATGTAACCCAAAGGCTTACGCAGTGTAAACCTAATGTAATATGTTAACCCCTCATGAAAATAAGGGAGAGAGCTATACTAAATGTAAAATGTTATTACCCATATATACAAATGTAGAAATTTTAAAAAAATATCAAACTGATTTTGAGTGATCATATTTTATAACAGTATCCATTATTGAGCATTTTTATCATTTTTTTTGAATATAAAAGTGTAAAAATAATTAATGACATTTTTTTATGCAAAATTATAAGTTGTTAGATGTATTCAATCGGAAAAATGCGCAAAAAGAAAAAATATACAAAAAAATTTCAAAAAAATAAATAAATAAACATCGAAGGTGTTCATATGACTACCAATAAAATCTATTCAATAATTTATTCATATCAATGAAATAATTATGTAGGTATTTCCAAGTCGATTTGATGTTCATTAGTTTTTCAGGCGTGTGAAGATTTACTCATCATTTTCATCATCAGTGGCACAACAGACCCATGATGGGCCAAGACCGTCTGCTTACTGTCAAATTTCGAGACAGGAGATGCTGTCTTTCTACGGAGTAGGCTTGTCAGCCTTACGTTCGACGCTCTATGGCCATTTCAGACTTGGACCTTCGGTTAAAGGGGATTCCAAACCATTACAATTATCCATGGCACCGCCGGGACCCAAACACGAAAATTGTTGCATCGAGCACCAGAGCGCTAATAAAGATTTACTACGAACATAAATTTACCTTTCAAGTACCTGAAATCAACACATTTATATTTAAATTATAAATAAATAACCATCTATTTACAAAACAATTAAAGTTATTTTGAAAAAGACGTTCTACACAATTTTCAATGGGGAACATTTCGGGTTTTAATCAAGGAAACCCGGCATAATATTTCGGTGTGAGGCAAACAGAAAAATGAAATATTCATGAAAGAATATTGTGGGTAATCTTTGATTGGTGAAATAAATGTACTTATACTGTTCGTACA